>JAMJFZ010000182.1:14785000-15147500 GCA_026225945.1 Cricetomys ansorgei | reverse complement strand
TTAACAGGACATTCCAGAACTCCCTGTTCCAGGAACTAGCCCACCCCAGAAACCACAAAACAATTATTGTCAGGCTTAATTCAAGAGCACTGTGACCCAGCCCACATTCCTAAAATGAGCGGCGGCTACAGGCACCGCCTAATAGCCTTGGGCAAGGGACTTTACCCTAAGTGTACATTTCCTGGTGCCCGTGACCTTGCTATCATCAACTTAAAGGTTAACTGGCCCCTATCTATCAAAATGAGAAAACAATTTGGGGACCAATCAACTTGTACCAATTCGGTTTATGCCCAACAACTGTATAAAAAGCTTCACCATTTGCTCCTTGGGGCCGGCTTCTATCCTGCGTGTTAGAACGGTCCCAGTGCACTGGAATAAATCCTCTTGCTATTTGCATCGATATCCCGTCTGTGAGTCTCTGTGGGGATGTGGCGTTCTGGTTTGGACCCTGGGGGTCCCAGTTTGGATCCCTGAAGTCCAACACACCCACACATGAGAGAAGATGTAGGAGTAGCTGTTGGTGCAGATGTTGGTTCATCCAGATGCAGGTGTCAATTCAGGGCAGAGGACAGTTTACTCTTCTAATTAAATCACCGGTTCTAGCCCAGAGCCCTAGAGCATTTTGTCCTCTTTACAATCTCCTCTTAACCCTTGAACTGGAAGGCTTCAGCCTTTGTACAATCTGGAACATTTAAACTGCTAGCCTGGACCTAGAAGCCTTCTGCCTTAGCCTACTGCTGACTGAGCCACTCTGACCTGCTCCTTCTGAACGCTCACTCTTCTGGCTCAACTCACTCTCTGCTCTGGGCTTCTGAGCTCTGCTGTGTCTCTGTCTCTCCCTGAGCTCTCACTGCTCCGTCCTGCCTCTGTAACTGACTTTTTCCACTGACTGCTCTGTATCTCACCGCAGCCTCAGCTTCTGTAACTCCTCTGTAGCTGACTCTGTTCTGACTATAACTGCTCCTCAACTCACTTTTCAGCCTGCTTCTCAACTGACTCTTCTGATTCCTCTGTTTCTGTTAACTGACTCTAACTCCTATGTAACTCTCTTTTACCGAGCTGAGAGCCTGCCTTTTCTTGCGAGTTGGGCATGTCCTTGCTCTGCTAACTCTTCCTCTGACTAGTCACTTTGTCTGCTATTCCCTCTGTGACATTTCAGATGCCACTATCTGTGTGCTACTGATCCCTGAGCTCTGCCCCCTGTGTCTGCTTCTACACTGTTTTTCCTAGTGACTAAAGGTGAGGACCACCGTTGCTTTCTGAATACTGGGATTAAAGGTGTGTCTACATTCCATCCTGACCACAAAGGCCTCTGAATGTAGCCCCTGGAATGTAGACCCTAGTTGTCACACAGGGCTATTCCTCTACAAGAGAACATGTGGCGTTTGTCTTTCTTGGTCTGGGTTTGACACTCAGAAAGGTTATTTTCAGCTCCACCCATCTCTGAATAAAATAATTTTTAAATCCAGTCATCCTGAGGGAAAGAGCAGATAGGGGAATCAAACTGAGAGGGTCTCGAGGGTAGCCGTTTACCTCACCATTTATAGGCACTTATCAATCCGGTATTATATTAATAAAAACACGTGAGACATGCTTACATTCAGGCCTGAAAGGCCTAGGCAGAGAGCCCAGCAAGTCATCCTCTAACTCCTCTGCCGGTCCCAGGTGTTTTATTATCTTAAAAAGCCACTCCTTGCTCTCCCTGAGAAGTCTATTTGCATGAGGAAAGAGATACAATGGTTTTACTCCTCCCAGACCCGCAGGGTGTTTTCCATGTTTATAGTGGATTGACCTCCTACACAAAAGGGGCAAGGCCACACCTACTGAGCCACGCCCACATCTATAGCGTCTGTGTCTATAGCGTCTATAGCAGTAGCTTCCAGACAATAGTAGAGGCCAAGCCTACCTAAAGCTGCCTCTGTCTTGGTGGACTATGGACATGACGCCTTTATCAGCAAATTTGTTTACAGTGAGCTAAGGGAGAGAGCTTGCATTTACATTAGAAAGCAGGCTTTTTTAGCTAAGGAATCACAGCGCTCAGGCTGCCAGCACAGGGTGCACACAGAAATCAGTGAGTATAATATTTAGAAATATGTCGAATACCCTCCTCACATTTTGTCATCTTAATACGTGGTATGGCAGCTGGAATGAGAACGTCCCCAAGAGCTCGGATGTTCATACACTTGATCCCCAGTAAGTGGAACTCTTTGGGAAGGATTGGGGTGTGGCCTTGTTGGAGGTGTGTACTAGGAGCAGGTTTTGAGGTTTGAGTGTGCTCTCCTCCTCCTGCTTGTGGTTTGAGATGTAAGTGGTGATGGCCTTTAATCTCAGCACTTGGGAGGCAGCTCTCTATGAGTTCCAGGCTAACCTAGTCTACAGAATAAGTTCCAGGCCAGTCAGAGTTACAACAGAGAAACCCTGTCTCAAAAAAAGAGAGTGTATGTGTGTGTGTGTGTGTGTGTGAGAGAGAGAGAGAGAGAGAGAGACAGAGAGAGAGAGAGAGAGAATGTGTGTGTGTGAGAGAGAGAGACAGAGACAGAGAGAGAAGTTCTCAGGTGTTCTTGCCACTGTCTTCACTCTGCTATCATGGACTGTAAGCCCAATTAAACTGTTTCCTTTATAAGTTGTCTTGGTCATGGTGTTTTATCACAGCAATAAAAAAGAAACTAATACACATGGTTCTTCTAGTTGCTGTGGACACCAACATCATGCAAACTGATAGAGGAAAAGAACAATATTCTTGCCAGATCTAAATGTAATGTCCCTGCCTGCTCCTGTTCTACTGGGCTCACTCAGCGACAAGGCCAGAGAGCATGGGACCAGAACTCACACCTCGCCATGCTTGTCCAACACCCAGTTACTCAGTAGGGAAGGAGAAGCAACCCGACTATCCTGTTCATATAACTGGCTCTGCCCTGTTTATACAACTGGCTCTGCCTTGTTCATATAACTGGCTCTGCCCTGTTCATACAACTGGCTCTGCCCTGTTCATACAACTGGCTCTGCCCTGTTCATATAACTGGCTCTGTCCTGTTCATATAACTGGCTCTGCCCTGTTCATATAACTGGGTCTGTCCTGTTCATACAACTGGGTCTGTCCTGTTCATACAACTGGCTCTGCCTTGTTCATATAACTGGCTCTGCCCTGTTCATACAACTGGCTCTGCCCTGTTCATACAACTGGCTCTGCCCTGTTCATATAACTGGCTCTGTCCTGTTCATATAACTGGCTCTGCCCTGTTCATATAACTGGGTCTGTCCTGTTCATACAACTGGGTCTGTCCTGTTCATACAACTGGCTCTGCCCTGTTCATATAACTGGGTCTGTCCTGTTCATATAACTGGGTCTGCCCCTTTAGATATCTTCTGAGTTCTACACCCTTTGAACGTTTCCTAAGAGGCACAACATTTCAACAGTAGGAAAACATAAGCCTTCTAAGGCTCAGGACTCTCCTCAGGACCATCCGGCTTCTCCCTGATACCGGCTTCTCCCTGGTACTGCCTTCAGGGGATCCTGGCTGGTCCTCTGCTTCCCTAATCAAAGGCTCTAGATTCCTCTTTTCTCATAAATACTTTGGAAAGGCCTTTAGGAAAATGCTTACTTTGCATCCCTTCTCAAAGTCAGAGTGACACCCAACAATCCTTACTGCTGTCACCATTGCAGGTTCTAGAAGCTCTTTCCCTCTAATGTCTTTTTCTGCTAAGAATTTGAACTAATTTTCATTATGGCTGAAATAAAAGCAAAAAGTTGATTCAGACTGAGGTCCACTCCTGAGTAAAGAAAAAAAACTTTCATCATCTGGACTTTTTTTTTTTAATGTGATCTGATTTCCGTTTTGTTTTGTTTTTTCTATTTTTTTTAACACTTGGAATAAATAATTTGGTTTTTTTTATTATATGATATTAGAAAATAATATAGATCATGCCTTTAAAAGAACACTTTACAAATAGCTCTATCTGTGGGGAAAAAATGTTGAACTAAGACAAAGCAAAGCTGGAATATTGAGTAACAAGGAAGCAGGCCTGCCACGTACTCACATATGAAAATAAAAGCAACCAGCAAAATGGCTATCGTGATGGCAATCCTGTTTTTAGAAAAGAAATGCATATGTTCGTATAAACATAGAAATATTCTGAAGGAACGGAGAGTAGTTATTTCTGGGTACAGGATTACTGAGAACTTTACTTCTAATGCGTTCATCTATACAGTGTTGTTAACAAAAACTAACCAGCACGCAACTGTGGGGCACGCAACAAGAAACATTCACTATGCATGTCTAGCTGGGGCAGCTCCGGCTGTGGGTGTGGGCTGCTGGGGCACTGGTCCGCGTGCCACCTACTACTCTGAAGTACGTTCACAGCAACTCAGAACAAGAGGGCAGGACAAAAGCCAGCAGCAGATTTGAAGCCTTTTCTATCCATGTGTGCTAATATCCCATTGCCCACAGCTAGTCCCAAAATCAGTGAGCTAGGACAATGTGTTCCAGTAAGAGGAAGCAGCTTCGTGGAAAATGGTGGAACCATAAGGAGCGTGAAGAATTTGAAACAATAGGGAAGTGCTTCAAAACTCATGTGAACTCACTGCTAATCAACAATACTACAAACCTCTCTGTTTTTATATGTAGCTGGCCTTATAAAAGGAGGCAGGAAAGGGAAAAGGAAAGGGAAAGTGGGGTCATTTTGAACACTGCTTAGGAAAGATAGAAGGGCTGGGGTGTGTGCCCCTGTGGAGGGCCCCAGAAGATGCATGGCGAATCAAAACATCCTCCTGAATGAAAATCCAGAATTGAAGAAAGGCTGCACAAAACAATAGGAAGAGATAGATGCCTGAAAGAGAAAAGAAAATCCCAGAGAAAGACACATTTTAAGAAAGCTGCAGAGAAGTCAGACATAAAATCCGTTCCTTTGAAACAGACACTCCTTGAATGACCAGCTCTGTCTATCACCTGCTGTTTATGGCATAATCTGGAAGTGGCTATGAACACTTGCAAGAATCTCTCTAGAAGAATACAGTGTGTGCATGAGTGTGCATACACACGCGGGGCTCTTTCTCTAACTAAGCAGATAAGTAAAAGCTCACTCGTGGGCTGTATCGGCCCAGCAGTTCAGAGCACTGTCTGCTCCAGAGGACTCGGGTTTGGCTCACAGCACCCAAGCGCCCACACGGCACCTCACATCCATCCATCTCCAGTTCCAAGGGCTCCAAAGCCCTCTTCTGGCTTTGGTGGGCGCCAGGCATGCAAATGGGGTTGCCCCACATTCCTGATCTCTAAAGCCCCCTCACCCACATTTTCTTCAGCCCATGAGCTGCCGCTCATCTTACCAGTGTGTGTTTTTGTATAACTGAATCAAAGTTGATTGGCTTCTTTTATTATCCTTAGTATTTTAATTTATTCCTTGACAATTTTATACAAGTATATAGTCTATTTTGATCATATTCAACCCCCTTCAGCTCCCTTACCCCCTTTCCTCTTCCTCTGGACCTCTTCTTCTTCCTAGTTGATTTACTTCTTTTAATCAAAAAATTGCATCACTTTGGGTAGATCCTCCTATGTCCCATTCCCCAAGGCAGATGTGGGGAGAATATTTGAGAGCAAGCATTCAGGACGCCTCAAAGAGAACACTAAGGCATGCCATCGCTCAAGACTGTAGTATCTAAAATCATCTTGTGAAAATTACTGTTACTATGGCAACCTTCCAATATGTATTCAGGGACTTTATATTAACATTTTAAAGTAAATCTAACTATATTGGTTTATTTGGCTTTGATTCCTTTTTAAATACAGACTACTTGGTCTTATGAAAGTCATCAGACAAACACTATTATAAAAGTTTTGTTGGAATAAGTCCATAACACCAAGAAGCACTTGAATTCACATTTTTCTCTAAAATCAATGTGAAACTGTAAATTTTATAGCAAATTATTTATCCTGGTTCCATCCCAAAGTGATTTCTTTTAAGTTTCATGTTATGATTAGGGAAAGCATTTTATTCTAAAAAAAATAAATAAATAAATATAAATAAATAAATAAATAGATAGATAAATAAATAAATAAATAAATAACCTGATTGTCTTTCAAAGTGCTGGAAGGTGCTAAGGTGCTGTGTGTGCTACTGGAGGAGAAAAGTAATTATCCGTTTTAACCACTGTGAGCCCTGCAAGCTACACTCATAAATGGCCTGGCAAGACACACCCACCGATGCAACTTCCTGATTGGATTTCAAACCGCTCTGCAAGTTGAAACCCTGTTACCAGGGCCAAGAGCCTGCAGCTAGACAAGTTATATGCCTTATGGGGGAACCTCCTTTCCTTTTGGTAAATGGGCAGAGTAGTAAACTGGCTCCTAGTGACTTATTGTTAAACCCAGTGATTGGCGCATCCGTCAACCCTCACCAGAAAACCTGCATTAAATGTATGGCTAACTTGGAAACAATTCCTACACAGTTAGACCCAACAAGGGACGCGGTATGTCCGTTTGTTCAGGTATTTATAAATTTGACTTTTAAACCTTTATTAAGTAAGTCTTATATCTTATGAATATGCTGATTTGATTTCTGGATTTTGTTTTAAAACACTACAATACAGAAAGGAAGGGCAAGACACACAACACAATGGCGGCAGAGCACGGGCCATTCCTGCAGCTGGCAGCTGGTGCTGCCTCTGCACGCGCCCGTGTGTGCGGTGCGTCTGTGTGCGTGGTGTCTTGATGGCAAACCAGTCTCCACTAACTGAAGTATCCTGTTTATACCAGTATACTATTCTTCTGTAATACACTTGAGATTTTCATTAATGTTATGTTTGAGTTTTCTATCTCTACTCATAAATGTAAAGATATATTTCCTATTGTAACTCTCACTCAATACTTCTGACCCCAGATACAGGAGAGGGCCCTTCCTCCTTTGTCAAGCAATTCTGGGCACCATCCTCCAGGGGGCGCCAGCTGGGTAAGCCCAAAGCTACAGAGCAGGGATCTCACACCTTCTCTGGCTCAATTAATTTGCTTAGCACCTCACAGAACTCGGGGAAGCAGTTACTTGTGTCTGCCCATTTGTCACCAAAGCTGTTACAAAGGATACATGAACAGCTGGTGGTGAAAGGATTTAAGAAATATAAAATGAGTTCTAGGAATTCAGTGCCTCCCGGGGCCTCATCACCCGAGTGCTAACAGTCACATATCAGGGAGATGCCCGGAAGGAAGGATAGCCACTGACAGTCTCTTCCCCACCCACAGGGGAATGACCATTAAGTTTAACGTCTATCAGCAAGAATCCCCCCTCCCCAGGCATCCCAGGTGCCACCCTGTCTCTGGGTCAACTAGTCCAAAGGTCACTGACTGACTGCCCCCCTGGATCCTGCATGCAAATTCCTAGCCAATTAGTCTGAAAGATGCAGGACATGGAGCGCTCTGAGCCAATCAAAGCTGCACAAGCCCCATACCCAGACCCCTTCCCCTGCACCCCATGAGACAAAGGAATTGGGGTCCACCTTCCCTGCTCCCTGCCTGGAGACTTGCTGGGGGTGGAACCCAGGGTGTCAGACAATAAAGCCTCTTGCGTTTTGCATCTATCTAGAATTGCTCCTTGGTTCCTTGGGAGTCGCCCTTTGCTCAGAAACCCCAGGCGGGCTTCAGCCGGACCTGTCCTTTCAGTGGAAAGGAAGGAGCTTCCATGTTCTCCCCAATGCATCACCTTCCAGGAGACTCCATTTTATGTGTTCAGCCAACCCAGAGCATGGTTTTTTTACTTAAAAGCTCACCCTAAGAAAGGCTCAGGGCTACCCTGGGATACCAAGCACCCAGTGTAGTTGCCAGCTGGAATAAAGACTTTCTATTGTCTTAAACCTATGTCTGAGCAGTCTTCTTTGGTGAATACCCCACAACAGTGAAGACTAAACTCTGGGCATTGCACATGCTAGCATATGCCCTATCTCTGAAGTACTCTCAGCTCCAGTGTCTTAGTTAGGGTTCCTCTTGTGATGAAACAGCACGACCAAAAGCAAGTTGGGAGAAAGGGTTTATTTGATTTGCAGCAGGAACTCAAACAGGGCAGGAACTTGGAGGCGGGAGCAGATACAGAGGCCATGGAGGAGTGCTGCTTACTGACTTGCTCCTTATAGCTTGCTAACCTGCTTTCTTCTAGAACCCAGGACCACCAGCCCAGGGGTGGCACCACAGTGGGCCAAACTCCCCCCATCAATCACTAATTAAGAAAATGCTCTACTACAGGCTTGCTGACAGCCAGATCTTATGGAGGGATTTTCTTAATTGAGGCTCCCTCCGTTCAGATGACTTCAGCTGCACTGAGTCGACATAAAACTATTGAGCTTCAACCCTTTAAAAGTTCCATGAACATATGCAAGAGGTAATGTATGCCCTCTACTCCATGGATATGAGGATCTATTCCTTCCCCAAGTTCATTGTTCCTTTACAGGCATATGCACACAGGAGTTTATCATATTGTTAAGTATTGTTTTCTTTTTATCTCTTCATTATTATTGCATGTGCACACACACATGCCACAATCTTACGTAGAGGTCAGAGGACAACTTTGCAAAGCTGGTTCTCTCCTTTTGCCTTTCTGTGTGCTCCAGGGTCAGACTCAGGTTGCCAGACTTTTGCAGCAAGAGCCTTTACCCACCAAGACATCTTTTTGGCCCTTGTTTAATTCTTCTGTGTGTGTGTGTGTGTGTGTGTATGTTTGACTCCTGGAGATGTCCCGTGAAGATCTCTTATATTGTTTATCTCACTAGTCAGTAAGAGCTATAACTAAGGAATCGTACAACAATAAATTGAGATGTAAGAGCTAAAGCGATGCCTTTGTTGAGCTCCGCATGAATAAAAAAACTTAAAAGCAGTCAATCAAGTACAACTAGATGTAGCTTAACACACTGCAGCTTAAATTACATGGTTTTTTTTATTCATACACAGCATACAAATGCTTCTCTTTCTGCTGATGTCAAATCAAGTCCCTCAAGCCCCAGAGCTGACTATCATGTCATTTACTTCATTACAGCCTGAAAATCATAATTAATTCCTTTGAATCATTTTTAATGTCGACTTTTGTATGGCTGAAAATGATTTATAATTAGGCAATTCTGTTGTTGTTTTTTTAAAAAATAGGGCTTTCTCTCAAGAAACAAAGCCATGATTAATACGGAAATGAGAAACTAAAAAGCTATTTGAAAACACATTTTAAAAATACAAAGTCTACAAAATTTGTATTAAAATACAAAGACTACAAAGGTAATCACATGCAGAGCCTGCCTGTATTGTTGCTCCCTAATGAGCCTTTTCTCTTCTAGTTGATAACTCCTGTTTCAGTTTTAAATAAAGGATAGATAATATGCAAAACCAGTTATGAATGTCTGCGGGGTTAGCCAAGCAAAAGCAGCAAGGTAAAGAGAAGAGCTGCTCTGGCCACCTTGGCCACAGGCGACAGAACAGGCGGAAACCATAGAAGAGGCCCTCAGACGTGAGCATTACGGTAACAAGCTCTTGTACTCACATAAAATGTTTCCTCTTCCAAAGGCGCAGCACACCAGTGAGGGGTTAATGTGCCTGATCAAATAACTCTCTGCTGACCTTAAACTTATCATTGCCCCAAACACCTGTGAGTAAATTCACCTTTCAGGTTGTTTCAAAATACAGTTTACATAACGTAGAAACCACTGCTTTGTGCTCCTAACTCTGGAAAATAAAGGAGATTTTTCTTTATGAAAATTCCTTTTTTAATTTTTATCTCCTTTTCCTATTTTTCTTTTATGGAAAATAGATTTTTTTTTTCGTACAATATATTCTGATTACAGTTTTTGTAAATCCCAAATCTGGTTGAGAATAAGACCACCACATTGGAGCCAAATTTGAAGCAAGCAAGCTTTAATTAAATTTATTAAATACTGGCCAAGAAGATGGACTCTGACCAGATCCATTCTGAGGTCCCCATGGAGTAGACCTGCCACAGAATGGCCCCAAATCATGTGGCACAAGAGCTTAAAAAGATAGAACCTGTAAGGCTATGCACTTCCCACCAGGTCCAATCAGTGGCAAGCATCTATCCAGATGTACTTCCTGTCTGGGTTATTTCCCGCCTACAAGTGACCAAACATATCTGGTGCATTTGGAGCATGCCCGGTGCAGTAGGGTCAACTTGGGATCTAGACACTCCCTACCCAACAATCCAAGAGGCTGTGTCTTTGGGAAAGGGAGATTTTAGACCATCTCACCTGAGCAGCCCCGCCTAGCACTCCAGGAAGTTATGTCTTTGTTCCATAGAATTACTTAGGCAGGCTAATTAAATTTAAAACATAATCTTTGCTCTTACATTTTCCCTACCACAACTCCTCCCAGATCCTCCTGACCTCCCATCCCATCCAAATCCACCCTCTTCGTGTCTCTTGTTAGAAAACAAATAGCCATCTAAAGAACAATAAAATAAAATAAGATTTAAACAATCAAAATAGAACAAAACAAGTAGAACAAAATGAGCCAGATAAATCCCATAGAAACACAAAACTAGAAGCCATACTATGTATGCCAAGGACTTGTAAGGTAAAAAATAAAAGTAAATAAATAAATAAATAGTAAAATTAAACTTAAAATATAAATAAATAAATAAGTAAATACCCTTACTAAACAATATGAGACAGAGAACCTCCGAAGATGCCCTTGAATTCATTTGTGTTGACCCTCGACTGCTGGGCAGGGGCTACCATTCACAGTAGTTTGTATCCCCAGTGAGACTCCACTGGAGAAAACTAAATTTTCATTTGTGAGTGTGAGAGGACCAGCGCCCCCTTGTGGTGGGCGGCACTGACCTTGCCTCTCCCAGAAGCCCCTTGCTCCCTCCCTAGATACGACAGCCAATCCAGTATTCAGATCCTGAATCAGAAGGATTCCCCGCTAGGCACCACCCATTTGCTTTTAAAGGCACCACATGGCCAGCTTTCGAGGCTGCTGCCATGTTTTTTTTTATTGGACAGCCCTGACGTAAGTATGTAACCCACAGAAAACAAACTGCTTTGTATGGCCATACACATATCTCTCAATGTCTACATGAGCTATTAGCGTGAACCCAACAAGTGCTCATCAATTGGAGATCACTTCTGGGTTATGGATGGGGGCTATCTTACTCAGAGTTCTGTTGCTGTTAAGAGACACCACCACCACAGCAACTATTGTAAAGGAAAGCATTTCATTGGGGCTGGCTTACAGTTCAGAGGTTCGGTTCACTGTCGTCATGGCAAGAAGCAGGGCGGCATGCAGGCAGACACAATGCTGGAGAAGCACTTGAGAGTTGTACATCTGGATCCACAGGCAGCAGGAACGGAAGGAATGGGCTTCTGATCCTCAAAGTCCACCACCAGAGACACACTTCCTCCAACAAGGCTACACCTAATCCTGTAAATAGGACCACTCCCTGGTGATCAAGCTAGCCTTTGGGAGCCATTTTATTCAAAGTACCACAGGGGCTGTGTCTACTTTACCTCTCAGTGTTGGGACCTGTGCACACTGCCACAGTCCCTGAGTTCATGTGTGTGTCAGTCATGCAGTGTCTAGAAAGTTTTGTTTCTTTGGTGACATCCATCCCCCCGGCTCTTATGATAAGACCTGTTTACCAGTTCGGACAGTGCTAGATAGGAAGTTTGGCTGAAACCGGAACTGGAACGGACACACTGTATCTTGGAGTTCAGACAGGAACCAAACTGAACAAAAGCTTTATTCTTGGTTTCTTATACGCTCTGCATCGGAGGTGTACGTGCAGTTTCCAAGGCAATGATCACAAGCGGCACAATCAAGTGTGCGTGCAAGCACCAGGTAAATGATCACGAGGGGAGAGGCATACATTCAGTCACAAGGTTACTGATCACAAGGGAAAAAGCATATGTGTAAGCACTGGGTTACAATCAACAAGGTAAATCAAAATATATACAAAGCATATTGTGCGGTAGTTAACCGTAAAACACTCATCCTGCTTTGTGAGACTAAGAAGGAAGGTCTCTTTAAGCAATCTTTGACTTCCCCAAAACAAGCTGTCTTCAGGTAGGTCTTTTTTACGACTCAGCCCTGCTCAACGGCTGTCCCAAATAAGGTATAGGCGTATAGCCGAAGGCACACAGCAGAATTTGAGCTCAAGGTCAGGGGGGCTCCCCACACTTTCACAGTCTTTCCACCTCCTGTTCCATGGAATTCCCTGATCACCGTGGGGAGGAATTTCAAGGAGACCTCCCATTTACTCTCTTTCCCTGTACTGTCTGGCTGTGGGTCTCTGAATCTGTTCCCATCTGCCGCCAGAGGAAGCCTCTCTGATGATGACTGGACAAGGCACTGGTTATGACTGTAGCGGAATATCATGAGGAGTCATTTTTATTGATACTTTTTTTAAGACCAATAGTGTTTGGTTTTACCCTAGGTCTCTGGGCTATCTAGTCTCTGGTTCAGACAAAACAAAAAACAAAAACAAACAAACAAAAAAACCCAGAATAACTCATTGCTACAAACATCTTTATTTGGTAACCCATAAAGTTGCCCTCTTCCCGCTGTTTTGTCCTACCAGTAAATGGAATTTTCGAGACTTTTATAGGTGAGATATCCAAGGATCATAGGTTACATAGCTTGCCCCAAGTCCTGCTGCTGCTAAGTGGTGGACCTGGGATTTCAACCCCGTGACTCTGGAGCTTCTAGTGTTGTTTAGTGTGGTTCGGAACTCCCTCGCAGTCACCGCAGCTCCTGGGACTCTGCCTTGTCCCCGTCCTGGCCAGGGGCGGGAAACTCAAATTGAGAAAGCCACGGGAATGCGCAGGGAGGTGGGACGTGGGTTTCTTGGACCGGCCGTGGACTCTGATCCCCGAGCCAAGAACGAAGGAAGGAGACGCAGTAAGTCCCGGGAGCAGTTTCTGGTAGACACTAAACTCCTTTATTAAAAGGCTTTTCCCTTATTAAATATCTTCCCGGGGGAAGGCGGGGTTTCTCCCTCTGGCAGAGAAGCCTTAATTAGCATGGCAGGGCGGGGTGCACCAGACGTGCAGGAAGGCAAGAGACCCGCCCACTGGGTGGATGGGGTCTACAATACAGGAAAACGTGTCCCTTTAGCTTCCGTGAAGCAAGCAAGTTATAACTAATATTTTTGGCTAGGGACCTCTGTGGACTAGAGAGAAGGATACCTCAGCGTCTCAGCCCACTTCATCAGGAAGTGGGGGCACCTCTGGCCTCACTCCTGCAACTCTCCAGCCAGGAGTCCCGTAGTCTAGCATGTGGGTGCTTTTGATTAACATGAAACTAATGAAAGTCAAGACTGTTTTATTGAAAAATAAAGAACAGTGCTTATATTTCATCACAAGGCAGCAGAAAACCCACATGTACACTGGCCACTCTGGAGCTGCTGTGAGCCCCTGGCTGGTTGCCATGCCCAGGGAGTGCGGACACCACTTCAAGGAGCACCTGTGTCAGCTCTGGCCCAAAGGCCAGCAAGTAGCTCTGGTCATAGCCAAGCCACAACCAACAGAGAGTCACCATGCCACTGTCCTGATGGAGCCAGGGCTCTGGCACAAGGTCCAGGGACATGGTAGTTTCTTGCTGGCATCTGAGCAGGACCTGGAGCTTAGCTGGCTCTACCTCTGGGTACCTGGGAGCAGGACTCCCAGTCCTCCTCCAACAGAGCTGAGAATCCAGGTCACCCCTGGCCCCCTGGTTTCCTCTGCATGCTCAGGAGGCCCAGCCTGGCAGGCTGACTGCAGGTCTCTCAATGGAGAGCAGAGGGGAGTGGGCAGAACCTGAGCTCCAGAGGGCAGGATCCATTCCTCCTGGTCTAACCTAGACATTCTTCCTAGTTCTTCTGGGCACATCTCTGACTGTAAATAGAGAGCATGTCAAAACTCACAGGACTGGACCTTGTGCCAAGCACTTTTGATATGTTATTTCCTTAACCTGGGTTCAGAAAGCCCGGTAGAGCAGGAAGATATCCCAAGAGCCATGATTGGTCTCTCCTATGCATCCTGCTCAGGAGTAGCAGAGATCTTGATGGAGGGAGCTGGCTTTGGCTGCCCTTTGTCTTTGTTACTATTGCTGAAAGCGAACCACAACCTTCTGAGAAGCTGCAGTGGGCACAAGAGCTTCTGTGAAGGGGATGATGGGAAGAGACCGGTTTTCCAAAGTGTGCCCAGCCATCATGAGGCACTTCCTATTTCCTTCAGCTCAGCATGTGGTCACCCTCCACTTGCCTTTTCTAACATGTGCCCGGGCATCCAGGCCTCAGTCACTGCACTGGAGGAAATATTCTGTGGGGTTCCAGGAGGCCCCGTGGCAGATAGGCTTCTCACACGCTGGAAAAGGATTCTATCACAGAGCTACCGTTCTGATTGTCACATCTTCTACCTCCTACCTAACCTGTGACCTAACTACTGACTTGTGGCTTCAAGCAAAGGCAGGAAGTTTGGCCGTACTGCCAGGACTGATGACAGGCACAAAGAGGGGCCCAGTACTGCGGATTTAAAACCTCCAAAGTTCAGGCTCTGCCGAGGCCAGCAGAAGTCTCATCTGAAGGGAGGGGTTTCTATTTCTCTATTATGGTTTGTCTCATTTCAAATGAAGAATGGCAAACACTCTGACAAAAACAACCTGGGGAGCAGTGGATTGTTTTGGTGCATTGTTCCACGTTACAGTCCATGGTTGCTAGAGAAGTCGCAGCAGCAGATACAGCGACTGGCCATGTCACATCTACAGTCAGGAAGCAGAAAGGGTGAATAGATGTGCGTGTGCTTATGCACCTGCTCACTTCCTCCCGACGCACGGTCAGGGCCCAGTCCATGTTTTCCCACCATAGTTACAATAACCAAGGTAATTCCCCAGAGGCCGGCCAACCTGATCCCGACAATCCCTCATGAAGACTATCTCGCCGGGTGATAGATTGTGTCAAAATGACACTTAAAGTTAGCCATCATGGCCCTGGTCACTGAGCCGCTTGCTGGGGACTCAGCCACCTCCCTTTGAGCCCCCCTCACTTCTGAACATTCTGTGCCACCCACTGCTCCCACAGCCACCCTCCATAGGCTGTTCCATCAAGGAAAAACATTGTACGTCTGCTTTCTAGAACCTTCCTTTTCAATACCGGTGTGCTAGTAAGGATGATGAGCTGACTCCTGCTGGCACTGAGGCATCTATAAGAATCCAACAGAGAAGCGGTGTGAGACTCTGGCTACTGACCAAGGCGCCACTCATGATTACTGTAAAAAGAAGCTAGTGGAGGTGTTTAAGAAGAAATCCGCCTGCAGTGGCACTATAATCGAGCATCCAGAACACCGAGAGGAAATCCAGTTACAGGGTGGCCAGCACAAGAATATGCGCCAGTCCCTGGCACAGACTGAACTGGCTGAGGGTGATTAGCTGAAGGTCCATGGGGTTTAAATGATCGTGGTAAGAATTTCCTTGAGTAGAAGTTCCCTTCTGTCCCTTGTTACAAGTTTTGAAATCTCTCGGCTTGTATAATGCAACCATTTGCGGTCTGCATTTAACTTGGACTACTGTGACTCCTTCATACAATAAACTGAAAAGAGCCAAAAGCAAACAAATAAATAAATAACCATCCCACGTGGGTGCCATGTTCTGTCCCCACTCCCCACACCCACTACTCAGGGCTCACCATAACGCATGGACAGCCTCCTGCTGTGGCGGCCGCCTCCCTTTAAGGATTGGGTTCCCATCTCGTTCTGTAAATGCAGACACCGCTCTGACATCTCTCCTGTCACCCCCAACCGAAAAACAAACTGCCCACGGAACAGTCTAGCAGGTCACCCTGGCTCCTACAAACCGGAGGCTCAAAGCGACCGAAAGTTTGCTGGAGGATTTTGGTTTCCCTGGAGAGTGCCTCTGGGAAGATGACACACGGTGACAAATGCTCTCCAAACCGTGCTGATTTAATCCTCTACACAGTCTGATCTTCATGCTCAGCATCCATGGTGGCTGCTCTTGGTCATCTTGGAGTGGGCTTGGGATTAACACACCAGGCGAATGCACAGTTCTTAGTGCTCCCATGCCACCAGCAGGCAGGCACGGGAGGGGCTTGGCTGGTAGCTGCTGTGTTGGTGAGCTTTCAACTACCATATGAGATACCAAGAGATCAAGTGTGTTTCAGCTTACTGTTTCAGAGATGTAGTATCTGGAAGACAGGAGCATTCAGTACAGTGAAGTACTAGGACCCCAACGACCAGACTTCCCTCCACAAGGCCCATTGGCCGATAATGGGTTGGGGGTGGGTATCTGTGGTGCCCTTGTGGAAATGGTCACACAGAAGCTGTGGGTCGAGGGTGTTTATACACCCACCCCCAGCCCTGGCATGAGGAGCTGGCAGGATTCCTGGCCCCTCCCCTTTGCAGTCTCTGCGCTAACACCACAAGCCACAGCAAAACTCCACCCCCTTCAAAAGGTAGGCTGCAATTGGCAGAATTGCTTACCTAAGTCCCAGTCCCTCGGGATATGCCTATCCCACCATCCCTGTCTTAACCAAAGGCCTTTACCCATGAGTACCAGAGGACCTTCCCCGACCTGAACCCCATAAAATGTCACGACCTTTGCATTAAAGAGAGAGAATGCTCCTCTGACAGCCTCTCCCGAGAGTCTGTTCTCACTCTTGTCTTGGCTCTGATCTAAGGCAGGCATGGATGCACAGTAAGAACCACACCACACGGAGCTCCCCCAGTCCTAACCCCCCACACACACACACACAGCTTCCCGCCTGGGTGCTGCTACAGCTGCAGGCCAGCTATGGCTGCTTCGTGGGCCAAGGGAAGCCACAGGTGGGGTGTGAGGTTGAGTTTCTTTTCAGCAAGTATCCAAATCAAAGCAATTATCTTGAAGTTTAAAACCACGTGACAAAGCCAGAGACAACAGGGCCTCCTGTAACCCCAAGCCACAGACAGCTGTCAGAGGGGAGGAAAACAGCGTGGAAGGATGGCAATCTCATTCCAGTCTCCCTAATGTGCACGCCTGTCTGCTAGCAACAGTGATCTTTTTCCCTGAAAATCTTGTCTTACTGATAAGTTGTGAGGAGAGGGGATAATTGGGAAAGGAGCAAACACTTCATATAAGAACTTCCCCTGAGAAAAGTTGGTAGAGTGCTTGCCTAATGGGGACAAAGCCTGAGGCAGGATCTCCGCCCCACACAGACTTCATGCTGGCTCGCCTGCAATCCCAGCACTCAGGAGGTGGAGGCAAAGGATTAGAAGTTAGGGCCAGCCTGGGTTACAAGGGGTGTTCAAGGTCAGCCTGGGTTATATGAGATCCTATCTCAGAAAACAAAGCAAACTACTTTAACTGTGGTCTCCAGAACCAAGGTCCCCTCAAAGCATCCATCCCGAAGGGACCTTAATGTTCATGAACCCTTCTCCGTTGGATGCCTCTTAGCACACAAACTTCCCAGCAGGTTTCTGAGTGTTCCTCCATTTGGAGAATATGGTGGGGGATGGGGGGACATGTGCTCCACTGAGGAGACAACATCCATCGCTGAGTCATAGCAGCCACCAGAGGACGTGTGCACCATCCTTTCCTGATATGCAGCCTTAGGACTGACCTGCAGGAAAGCTCCTGAACCCACTGTGCAGTAAGAAGTCTCCACTAAGAACCTAAGTCAGAATTCTCAGAGATACCTTGGAACACACAGCTCCAAATGGGATGTCCTCATCAAATCCCTCCCCTAGAGCTCAGGGAACCACACGGAATGGGAGACAGAAAGAGTGTAAGAGCCAGAACACCAGGAGAACAAGACTCTCTAAATGACCTGAGCAAAGCTCACGTGAACTCACAGAGACGAAGCAGCAAGCGCAGGGCCTGCACGGATCTGCTCTGGGTCCTCTGAGTATATTATTAGGGCTTTCAGTTTAGCGTATTTATGGGACTCCTGAGTGTGTACATGAGTAGGTCTCTGGTTCTCGTGCCTTCTCTTGGTCTCTTCTTCTGTTAGTTTGCCTTGTCCAATTTCAATGTGATGGTATTTGTTTTATCTTACATTTTATTTTATTATGTTTTGTTATCTCTTAGAAGCCTGTTCTTTTCTAATGAGAGACAGAAAGGGAATGGATCCAGATAGGAGGGAAGGTGGGGTAGAACTAGGAGTAGAGGGAGGAGTGGCTGTGATCAAGACACTTTGTGTGAACCTCTCAATGATATAATAAAAATATCATAAAAGAGAGTCACTAACTTGGAATCCAAGTGAGAAACAAGAAGATGAAAATGAGGCAGCCTGTTTTCGTGCCCCAAAGACTCTCCTGCAGGGGTAGCCAACACCCTCACAACAGGTTTCTCCTCAGAGACAAATGTCTTTTCCTGTCAGCTGGCTTTATATGTGTTGGATTCTAATTAGCTACACATGTTTTTCTTTCAAATTTTAACTAGATTAAACTTTTTTAGGTTAAACAATTTTAAGTAGGTTATTAGCCTTATTTTAAAAGAAAGAAAGAGAGAGAGAGAGGGAGAGAGAGAGAGAGAGGAAAGAAGGAAGGAAGGAAGGAAGGAAGGAAGGAAGGAAGGAAGAAAGAAAGAAAGAAAGAAAGAAAGAAAGAAAGAAAGAAAGAAAGAAAGAAAGAAAGAAAGAAAGAAAAAAGAAAGCAAGCCTTGGTGGCACATGCCTGTAATCCCAGCATGGGTGGGGCAGCAGGAGAATCAGGAGTTCAAGCTAACCCCCCCACAAAGTGAGATCCAGGCCAGTCTGAACCACAAGAGGCCCTGCTTCAAAAAGCAAAGGACAACAACCACCAAAGAAAAGCTTTATCGGAGGTAAATATGACCAAAGCACATCATATCCAGTTATGAAAATATCATAATGAAATCATTAATTTGTGCAATTTACATATGCTTATATAAAATATTTAAAAATGTGTATGCATGTTAAAGTGTTGACTCTGACTCTGAAACAGGAGACTTACAAACCTTAAGCCAATAGGCCATGATTAAGAATTCTTTGATCACAAGCTGCCACCTTGTGGCTAGAGTAGGAAAACTCTGGCGCTACCACAGAAAAAGAATCCCTGTATCATCTGATTAGTTAGTTGATAGTCTAAAACATTAGGTGGAAAAAAAATGCTGTCTTCTTCACAGCCCCCTCATTCCTGTCTTCTTCACAGCCCCCTTATTTCTCACTATAAGGGACATTTTGTCTGGAAAACATAGCAACAAGAGACTTGTCAGGCTGAAAGACACACACTTGCTGGTTATACTCCAGTATGACAGAAAAATCTCTTCACTACATTTGCAAAATACATGACATAGTTTTGTTCATTCAACAAAAGCTTACTAGTGTCCTACTGTTGCCAGGTAGTGTGAATTCTACTGTGAAGGTGATAGAGGACCCCATTGGAAACAGGGTCCCCACCTACCCGGTAAGGTCATGCGTGCCTCATATGGGCCTCAGCCTCGGGGGGCGAGGGACGGACATGGGTTAAAGGCACAAGGCAGCCACCTTTTTCTCGTTGTGTAAAGAAGACGCACAGACTGTCAGCTTGTCAGGGGCACGTTCAGACAGGTTTACATGCTGGAGCCTCTTTCGCCCTGGCCAGCTGGAATCCAGCTGTGTTTGAGAATCTGAACTCCCATTGTTGGGTTCTAGAAAGCAAGAGTAAGTTCCCAGCTGCCATAAGCTAGAGAGGGTCTGTGGTGTGGAAATGCTGTCAGAGGATCCAGCTGGCCCCTGTCTCTTCAGACAGCCCTAGAAGCCCCTCCCCTTCACCTGTCACCTGCTCTCACCTGCAGGGTTCAGTCACAGAGAGCAGTTAGTTGACTGCCCACAAATGGAGATGTCTTATGACCTGTGGCCAGCATTCTGAGGACACCTCCTAGCCAGACCGGGTACCACATGTCTGTAATCCCACAGTTTGGGGGGGGAGGGTATTAAGGCAGTTGATCTGGAATTCAAGACCAGGCTGAGGTACATGAGTTCCACGCCAGCCTTGGCTACACAGTAAGACCCATCTCAAAATAAATTAGTGCTATCTCTGCTCTGCTGCCCCCGCACACAGTAAGCAGGCTTTCCACATGCTTATTTCACAATACTCTGCCTCACTATGGGTCTAGAGTCAGGGGAGTCAAGAAGCCACCAATATGAGCTGATTGGCATTCTGAGTCTGGCTGGTTTTGTTTTACAGGATGCAAAGAGCAAGATTTCATTCCTATTTACAGCTTACGTAATGCTCCATCGTACAGCTCCAACATTTAAATATCCTGGTACACAATGAAACTTAAGTGACAGGCAGGCAATCTTGCAGCCACTGTGTGGATCAAGAGCTGGAAACTGAGGCCTGGGAGTCACACTACCTGTCATTATTCAGAGCCAGAATTCTAAATGTTGCACATCAAACACTCTCCTTGAAGAGCATTTAGCGGGGTGACACCAGGAGCTAGGTGATGTGAGCTGGGTGAGAGAGCAGTTGACATGAATGTGAAGTTAACTAAACCATTCTCAGCATCCAGAGGGAAGAAGGGCGTTCTAAAGAGGCTAACAGCAGATCTGAGCACAACTGCTAAAGAGAACAGTGCATGATATTTCACTCCGAAAACACTGAATTTTAATTAAATACAGACAATGTCTACCTCGTCCTTGTATATTCATTTTCTGTGTACATGTGTAGTGTACTTTAATCCCAGTACCCTGGAGGTACAGAATGGCACATCTCTGCACATTCAAGGCCAGCCTAGTCTACATAGCGAGCTCTAGGACAGATAGGGCTACATGGTGAGACCATTTAAAATATGTTGTGTGTGTGTGTCTGTGTGTGTGTCTGTGTGTGTGGTGTGTGTTTGTGTGTGTTGCAAATATGCAAAGTAAGTGATTATTTTTAAAGGAGTACTCACTGGATCTCAATGGGTAAAGACACTTGCAGTCCAGTCTAACAACCCAAGTTCAATCCCTAGGACCCATATATGGAGACAGCTGACTTCCAAAATTGTTCTCTTGCCTACCTACACACACACACACACACACACACACACACACACACATACACACACACACGCGTAAGACAGAGAAAGAGAGAAAGAGAAAGATTGCACGGATGCTTTGAACTTCCCCAAATCTTAGTCACTGTTCTATTACTGTGAAGAGACACCATGACAAAAGCAACTCTTATAAAAGACAGCATTTAATTAGGGCTTGCTTACAGATTCAGAGGTTTAGTTGACTATGTCACAATGGAACGCCAGGGCCAGCAGGGGTTCAGTAACTCAGGAGGGATGAGTGAATGAGGCGAATAATGTAATTCATCACAGCTCTTACAGGTAGGAACAGGCTTCACTCTTTATTTAGTCTTCTTCTAGAGGGCACCAGTCTTTTCTCTTCATTCAGACTTTTTCCTTCTTTTTTTCCTATATATACAATTCAAGCTTTTTCTTCTCTATACAATTTTTTCTCTTATTTAAACTTATTTTCTATTGTATTTTTCCTATAAAACCTCACACACACACACACCTCTTACACACATACATACCGTCTACCACCATATAGGAGAAAACTGGACAAGGCCTGAGACCCACGTGGACATACACAGAGACGGACCTGCCCAGGCGTGCCCAGAGACAGACCTACTGGCACACTGGGAGCAGCAGCTGCAGTCTGGAAGCCAATGGGACACTAGGCCAGGTGAAGAGTATAAGAGACCCCCCACCCCACCCCACCCGTAATAAACTAAGTCTGCTTTCCGCCATTCACCTGACTCCCGGAGTCTGTGTCCCAATTCTGCGCCAACTCTACTCTACCCCCACCTGAAGGGTCTCATGGGATGGATACAAGCAACACCACCAGACTCTTATGAGGGGTCTTCAGGCAGCCACAAAGTGGTCCACAAACTTGTCCAGAGTAAGGCAGGTCCGGCAGGGTCAGGACAAGTCACCAGGAGCCTGGAGCGACTCATGGAAGTCTATAGAACTTACACTCCCTTGGACCCAGAAGCACCGGCTAATCGCTCAGCTGTCAGCCTGGCACTGGGGAATCAATCAGCACCGACATCTGCTGTAAGTTGCAGAGACTGGAAGGCTCTGAAGGTAAGAAATTGGCTAAACTCATGGCAGTGGCAGAAAGGGAATATAACAATAGAGAGACCCGGGAAGACAGACAGACAAAAGGGCTGGCCAAGATTCGGCAGAACCTAATGAAAGGAAGCAGCAATTGAGAAGAACGGCGTGCGGGAATGGGAGTAAAGGGAAGGTAGGAATAGACCAGGATTACAGAAGGATCAATGTGCATACTGCAAGAAGACAGGAAGTTGGAAAAATTAATGCTCCAAGGGGTAATCCCCTTCAGGGGTTAAGGTACTAGAACTGGAAGAGATGAGTGACTTGGGGGATGGGGCTCAACACCTCTCCCCGAGCCTTAGGTAACCCTAAAACTGGAGAGGAAGCCCATTAAATTCCTGGTGGACACAGGGGTACAACACTCCATCTTGAAGCAACCTTTGGGGTCATTGTCCCAAAGACAAACTTGGGTGCAAGGGGCAACAGGGATGGACCAATACTCACAGACTACCTGAAGATCAGTCAATTTAGGGAAGGGCCGGGTATCCCGCTCCTTCATGGTCATCCCTGAATACCCATAACCTCTGTTGGGAAGAGACTTATAACTAAAGTAGGAGCCCACATCCACTTCAAGAGAAGGGTCTCCCTGACTGACCAGGAAGGAAAAGCTATACACATCTGCTGTGAGCCCCAATACCCTGGTAACATGAATGAAGTCTGAATGACAAAGTTCCAGGCTCCTTGGCCAGGGAATTTTCAGCTCACCAGACATTTTGTCCCCTTCTCCTCTTTGCTGTAATGTTGACAAAAAGCCTTTCATCAATAATAATGATGTCTGCATGGCCTAGTAATACCTGAGCTGGCTGTTGTTGGCTGAGAAGGGAACACAGCCATTTTACTCAAAAGTAATTGCTATTGTAATATACCTTGCTGGCTTCTAAGTCCCGGCATGTGTAAAGCTATCTATGCATACAGATTTTAAGGCTATTCCTGAAGTGGGCATTGGTCCTCCCAGGAAGAGACAAGTCTTTAACAGTTAGAAGCAAAAAGAGCCTAGATAGAGAAAAAATAAATATGCACCAAACAGCTAAAACCATAAATAAATAAATAGATAGATAGATAGATAGATAGATAGATAGATAGATAGATAGATAAATAAATAAATAAATAAATAAATAGAAATTTAAAAAACCTTCTTTGGTGCCTACATGGCACCCTGCTCTGTTTGAGGCAGGTGGAGATATTATTCAGCCAACAGTAACATTCAACCAATTACGGGTTATTGAGTCAAATGTTCTTTCATAGTAAACAAGATAACCTTGAAGTTTGTAAGTTGCAGGAGGAAGGACACCCAGCTCCTCCCTGGGCATGACTGACTTCTGCTCTGCAAGGGACTACATCTGCATATCAAACCAGCTCCTCTGGAGGCCTGAGCAACTTCTGCATACCAAAAAACTGCCCTTGTCTTTTTAAAGCTTTTTGCCAGAGCAGCTCTCTCTCTTTTCTGGTGTGATTCCCCCTAGTAATGTACATTGTCAGTCTCTCCCTCTTTCTCCTTTTGGTGTGGTTTTTCCACTGACAAGACACTGTCAGTCTCTCTCTTGCCCCTCTCTTTTCTTAATATGTATACTGTTAATTCCCCTATTAAAAAAACACTCCTGCATTTTACTTCTAAAGCATGTTCTACGTGTCATTTCAAAGCGCAATTGTGCCTGCCATTTCTTTGGGTCCCATAAAAGAACGAACTACTCTGTTTGCCATTCCTCATTTTCCTGCACTGTACTCCCTCCTGCGTAGAGTTTTCGTGAACCCATTTGTGGAAAAGGCTGGTTCCCTCTGCACATGTCCTCACTATGGCCTTGGCAGACAAATACAAACTCTTCACCAGCCCTCCACCACTGGACAAAGGAGGGGAATGAGGGAATTTACTGCAACATTGGGTCCGGGAAATCCCAGAAGCTTGAGCAGAGACGAGGTTCTGGACTAGCCAGGCACCCCCCCGCCTCCACACCATGTTGGTACAGTTAAAGGCCAATACAACCCCATGCCTAGAGAAGCCAAGCTGGGGATTGTTCCCCACATCAGGTGCCTATGGGACTTAGGCATTCTTGTCCCTTGCCTGGAATACCCCTCTGCTACTGGTCAAAAAGCCCAACTCCACTGAGCACAGGGCTGCTGCAAGACCTCTGAGAGGTGAATAAGCAGATTGAGGATATTCATCCTCACCCTATATGTTCCTAACCCATACACCCTCCTCAGCACCCTTCCTCCTAAACAAGTATACTATACCATCCTGGATCTCAAGGACACGTTCTTCAGCCTACCATTGGCAACGCACAGCTAGCTACTCTTTGCCTTTGTGTGGCTAAACCCAGATGAAGGGTTCAATGGGCAGCTGACACGGCTACCCCAAGGATTCAAAAACTCTCCCACCATCTTCGATGAGGCTCTCCATGAGGACTTGGGTGAGTACAGACAAGTCCACCCAAATATCAGTCTGTTGCAGTACATGGATGACTTGCTGATTGCTACTGACAATCCTGGAGGCCCTTGAAGCTGCCACTGAGAAACTCCTCAGAACCTTGGGAAACCTGGGATATCGTGTATCTGCAAAGAAAGCTCAGCTCTACCAACTCAAGGTAACCTACTCAGGGTACATACTCAAGGTGAGAAGAAGATGGTTTGCTGAACTGGCCTGCCCTCTGTATGAGGCAACCTGGGGAGGGAAGAGCCCATTGGAATGGACTGAGCAAATGGAAGGGGCATTTAACAAGGTCCAAACTGTCTTGTTGGAGGCTCTAGCGCTAGCTTTGCCGGATGTCACCAAACTGTTCCACTTGTATGTAGACGAGGGGAAAGGAGTGGCCAAAGGGGTTCTGACTCAATCTCTTGGGCCCTAGAAAAGGCCAGTGGGCTATTTGTCAAAACAACTGGACCCAGTAGCGACTAGATGGCCCCTTGCCTTCAAATAAAAGTGGCCACCGCCCTACTGGTCAAGGACTCTAACAAGCTAACTTTGGCCAGATTCTTAAGGTGACCACAACCCATGCCGTCGAGGGGATTCTCAAGCACCCGCCTGATAGATGGATGACCAATGCCAGGTTAACCCATTATCAGGCTCTGCTCTTGAGCCCTCCCCGAGTCCAGTTTACCACCAGCATCGCCCTTAATGTGGCAACCCTACTCCCCAACCCGGACTTGGATGGTTCCCTGCAGGATTGTTCGGAGATCCTGAGCCACCTGCAGGGGACAAGGCCAGACCTCAAGGACATCCCCCTTGAAGAGACAGCTAACGTGGTATACAGATGGCAGCAGCTTTGTAAAAGATGGTGTCCGATATGCAGAGGCTGCAGTGACCACCAAAGACACAACCTTGTGACCAGAAGCCTTGTTTCCAGGTACATCAGCCCAGAAAGCTGAACTGATAGCCCTGATGAAGACCTTACAGCTAGGCCAAGGGAAGAGACTTAATAACTACACTGACAGCCTTTGCAACTGTGCATGTTCATGGGGCCATCTACAGGGAGAAGGGACTCCTTACTGCAGAAGGGAAAATCGTCAAAAACAAACAGAAGATCCTGAACCTCCTGCAAGCAGTTTGGCTGCCCAAGGAAGTAACAGTCATACACTGCCCTGGAAACCAAAAGGGAGATGGAGCCGTCCCTAAAAGAAACAACTGGGCCAATAAGACGGCTCCGGAGGTAACCCTCCAGGTCACCACCACCCTGGTAGCTCGACTGCCTCGGATAGTGGCGCCCATGCTGCCTGAGGTCCCCATTTACACCAACAAGGAATTACAGAGAATCCAAACCTGCAAAGCAGCCTACATCGAGAAAGGATGGTGCAAAATCCCAGATGGAAGGATCCTCCTCCCCTCAGACTTTGCTAGCCAATTAGTCCAGCAGATACACCAGAGCACATATCTGGAGAAAGAAAGATTGAGGACTTACTCCGAAAGGCACACCTTAACATTTTTGACTTAAGGCCAAAAGCAGAAGCAGCCATGGCCCGGTGTTGCATAGTTAATGCCAAGAATGGAGAAACCTCCAGACAGGGACCCAGGGAGAGAGGAACTCGATCTGGAGTAAATTAGGAAATTGCCTTTACAGAAATTAAACCTGGGTTGTACGGGTACAGGTACTTGCTAGTTCTGGTAGATACATTTTTCAGGATAGACAAAGGCTTATCCCACCAAACATGAGACCACCATAGTGGTGGCCAAGTAGCTGTTGGAAGACATCATCCCAAGGAATGGCCTCCCTGTACTCCAGGGTTCGGACAATGGACCTGCCTTTATTTCTCAGGTAACCCAGAAGTCAGTCAAAGCTATGGGTACTAATTGGAAACTTCATTGTGCCTACCACCCCCAAAATTCAGGACAGGTAGAAAGGATGAATCTGACCTTAAAGGAGGCTTTAACCAAATTAACCCTCGAGACTGGTGGTGACTGGGTGTCTCTCCTTCCCTTCGCTCTCTTCCGGTCTGTAACTCCCCTTACACTTTAGGATCGACCCCTTTGAGATTATGTATGCCAGACCTCCATCTCTGCTACCCAATATAAAAGCGGAGGTCCTAGCTGAATTTGATCATCAAAAGTTTCCTCCCTACAAGCCTAGTTCCAGGTACAGGAGCCCCTCTGGCCCCAGCTGCCACCTCCAATACCTCATAGGTTCTACCCTGGTGACCTGGTAATCATCAAGAGACATGGGGAGGAGACTCTGGAGCCTGGCTGGAAAGGCCCACACACCGTGATCCTGACCATACCAACTGCACACCATTCCCACTTGAAGCCTGTCGACCCACAGGCAGACCCTGACGACTTCTTACCCGAAAACAACCAGAGACATGGGGGGCTATCACACACCCACGAGATCCACTCAAGCTAAGGATCCAAAAACTGTTACCTTTTACACCCTCCTCTGCCTTTTAGGGCAACTGGGGGAAACACCTAGAGCAACGGCGGCAGGTAGACTAGGATTTCTCAACAGGACTCTTAAAGGCCTGGTCCACCTGATCTTCCTGACTGCTCTGCTTGAGGCTCAGGCCACCTCAGACACCAACCCACACCAAGCAGTCACCACCAAATGGATTCTTCAAGGCCCTGAAACTTCCCCATGAGACCTGGGGAGAGAAGTACAAATTTTGATATTGACTGGTTCGGTGGGTACCACCTTTCCCATCTTCCATCTGGATCTTTGTGCCCTGGCCGGCTCCATATGGAGACATCCGTGCCCAAAGGTTAAGAGTTGTTCATCCTATTTTGACAAACAGAAAGCCTTGAGACCTTTTGGAAACGGCTGCCAGGAACGGCTCTATATCCAATTTTATGTTTGCCTGGGACAAATAACTACGGGACTTAAGGTGAGACAGAAAGTTTCTTTTCTATAAATGGGGTTGAGAAACCAATGCCCCATGGGTGCACACTAATCAGGATTTTATTCAGATTAGCAGAACCACAAACCAGACATCATTAGGGAAAAGGAACCCCATCTCCATCTCTGTGGGACCGCCATGGGGCTGAGGAGCGGGTTGAAGCAAATAGAAGCACCTCCCCATCCCAGAAGGATAGGGCATTGGGCGCTCAGCTGCTCCTTGCCTTTGGCCCTGGCCAGATCCCAGCTAAATATTAAATATTGCCTGTTTCACAGAAGCAAAAGGAAAATAACTTGGTAGGTGTTTGTCTGCCCTGTGGCTGATAGGACACCTCCCTCTTTGTCTCTGTGAGACCACAAGGCAGGCGCCTGGCCCCACATGCAAATAAGGCTATCCCAATGCCCTCGTCTGAGCCCAAGAAGAGCCCCCACCCTGAGCAACCAGAACCCTCCCCCACTGGGGAATACATAGGTAGCAGAGATCCGGCACTAAAGAGAGCACTGCTTCCACCAGAAGGCTCCCGGGACTGATTCACTGCGTCTGTTCATTCTTCCTCAGTGCAGGGATCAGGGTCTACAACCAGTCCCAGAAACCCATGTCCCCTCCTTCTTGCACTTCCCCATCGCTCCCACAGCACAGGTTTCCTGCATCTGGTCAGGGCAGGGAACCGGGCTGAAACCTAGCTGGCTGCGGGCTGGGACAGAGCAGTGACAGTGAGGGAGACCATAGTACTAACACATCTCATTAACAAAAAGGGGACAAACAGGCAGAGGCTGGTAAGCCAGAAAGGTCTGGGGCCTAAGGTTATACGTGTCCAGGTACCAAGGATTTCCCTTTCAGATCCAGAAGCAAGTCATCTGGCCGGGCTTCTCCCTGTAGCTGTAGCCCATCTGCCCAGCGGTGCTCACCACAAGAACCACAGCACCGACCTCGGTCTCTGGCATCTCTTCCCTTATGAACCCAGCCGCCCCCAATTGTATCTCCTCCTGGGGCCTTTGACACATCCATTTTGTTTAAGCTACTTAACTTCACCTTTAATTACATTAATTCTACCACTAACCTTACTAAAGAAGACTGCTGACTCTGTCTAGACACCAGGCCCTCTTACTATCCCGGCTGGGCTATCTATTAGGAAATCTATCAAATCCCCCAAAAAGCCCGACAAGGTGCTCCTGGGGAAAAGTCTCCTGTCCTTATCCTCCAAGTTGTGACCAGAAAGGGACTATGTGTGATAGGAAGAGGACGAAGAATACCTTCCCTCACCGTGGCCATCTTTGTGGCCATACCTTTATAACAGATGCCAGCAATTCCTACCTTGTGCCCTAATGGAATTTGGTTTGCGTGCACCATGGGCTTAAACCCATGCGTCCACCAGCAAATTCTCCAAATACCAGCACGTGTGTTTTGGTTACCCTGTTTCCTCAAGTATATTACTTCCCTTTCAGCTCCTACATGGAGACAGCTTTGGTTCATTACAGGGAAAGACAAGATTTTGGGGCCTCAGCGATCCTCCTTACAATGTTAGTTGGATCTGGCACTGCTGCAGAAATCAGTACTGGTACAGAAGCCTTAATTAAAGAAGATCAGAATTTTCAGGTCCTAAGCAACCTAATAGATTCAGACCTTGCTCAATTAGAAAAATCCATCCATCACTTAGAACTGTTAAATTAAAATTCGGACGCTTAATAGAGAGTCAAGTATTGAATTTTCCAATGCTCTTTATTAATCACAAACCATGTCAAATCTCAGGGAATTCTATACCCCGGCAGCTAGGCAGAGTCTTCATATTTCTTCCCCCAAAAGACCTCCTCCTTCCTCCTGCCTTAGCCTTTTTTTTCTTTTTTCCCCCACCCTCTCTTCTTTTAGGCCTTCATTACAACACAATGATCCTAGGCTGGGGGTGATCAGAGTCTTTGCTCGTGACCTGCTCGTGACCGGTCACCTTCAACTGTCTATCTGTTCAAATCTCAAGGCTAGCACAAGGGTGTGACTAGGTAGGAAGCAAGGCCTGCACTGCTGCAAGGCGTCTGGCTTTCCAGTTACAAGGTATTAAAGCCAAAACAGCACACAATAGTAAAGTATCCCACAACATAGAACAGTCATTAGACTTGCTAACTGAAGTAGTACTGAAAGGATTTAAGAAATATAGCATGAATACATCCAGGCCTGCGGTGGTGGCGCCCATAAGTCCAAGCCGGCGCCTGGCCGGCCGGGCCCCAAGACATGCTCCCACCCGCAGCTAGAGGCGCTCTGGCACTGAACGTGCGGACTGTCCTCACAGGCGGACCTTGCATGGTAAATGCACTAGTCAAGTTTGTGAGAGAACATATCTTCACAGTCCAGCTTATGGTCTTATGGTCCCAATATGAACATCTCAACCCTGTTACCCAGGATTCAGTCACCTACCTGGCCCATGATTAGGCCCATGGTACAAACTCAGGGGGAATAAGAAGACTGCACAGACCCCATTTTGTGCTTAGTCTCCATCTTAAGCTCAGTCTTAGACCTAGAGAGCCAAAGGCCTGTAGAGTGAAGCTTTGCCAGGGAAAAGCCCCTCTCCCGTGTGGTTGTAATCCGCTTGGACTTCTGGGAACAGTTGGTGGGGATAAGAGAGGGCGGTGGAAGACAGTTAAAGTCAGTTACAGAAGTTAGAAGCTAAGAATCAGAGCTAAGAGTTGCTGCATGACAGGGAAAGAAAGCAGAAATAAAGCAGATGATGGCAAAGCAGGCAGGAATACGGACAGATAAAATGAACTAGTTAGGGTTTTTAAAAAAGTTACAACTTAGATCTTTCAGTAACTGCCGTGCTGGGAGAAGCTAAACTAGAGTGGGAGTTAGTTCAGAGTTAGTACAGTTCCCCAGACATAGACAGTTTAAGACAGCCAGAAAAGGGCTGTAAAGGTTTCTCCTTCCTTCCTATCCTTTCCTTTCCTAACCCTATGAACTAACTGAAGTTTTAAAGGTTACAAGTTAGAAATCTAGCAGCCAGGAACAGAGGTGCAGAGTCAAGTAGCCAGAGAGAAAAACTGTTACATTTTAGATACATTTTAAATGTATACATTTGTTGTGCAGAGTTTTTTAAATCCCCCTCCTCCCCAAGTACCACCAGGAAACCACCAGTTCTGATGCAAAAGCAAGAAGCCTTTATTCTGCAGAGCAAACCAGTGGACTGGGGTCTGGCACCACACAAGATGGCCCATCCCGAGCAGCTTCCTGCAAGGGTTTCTAAAGGGAGCAGGGGATTTCTCTGATTGGTCAGAACTGGCTCCTTAAATGTTATTTCTGAGAAAGCAAGTACTTGCCCTTAAACCGAGGAGAGGTTAGTACCTTTACCACTAGGGGCGCTGAGCTTTTCAGTTCTGAGCCCATATCCAAATGATAAAATGGCCAAACCCACACCCTTTGTGTTTTAAAAATACCCTTTACATTTTGAAAGGCATCTACAAAACCCTAATCAACAAAACCAAATAATATTTAATATATTATTTAATTACAAAGCCCTATGGGGCTCTCTTGTATGACAGTCAAAAACTGACTGCTTCTGTCCACAACTAGGCAATGGGGTTCTGTCATTTTAATTGATATCTAGGCCTTTTGGATTCTATAATTTAGCCTTCTCAGATCTCTGATGGCTTGAGGACTAACTAGCTTTGTCCGAATTACAGCAGCAAGCACACAGCTCCTCCCCAGGGCTTACCTGCTCCTGCGGTCCCAGTTCTCTTCATATGTAAAATGAGGCCTCAGGCCTTCCTCCTCCTAGAGCTACTGCTAGGTCTCCAGCTGAGAAAGACAAAGTAGTTTCCCTCACTACCAGACTAAAGAGATAAACTCACAAAACCGGTCTCAAAGTAACTTTTTACTAGTCCTTTATTTATTTATTTAAATAAATTTAAAGGAGCTTGACTCACAATGTCTCATGATAAATGATTGGATAGAAAAAGTTTAAAGTTAATGTAAGATCTGAGGGTCTAAAAAAGTGTTTTAAGTAAGTTATAAGAAAGTTTTAAGTGTGAAAATACAAGTTGTAGGGGTCTACGGAAGCATTCTCTTGAGGATATTTCTGCCCCTCCTATGCTATCGCTATGCTATTGTTATATGAAGATTTCAAGAGTACAGAATTTTCACGTTGAGCAATAGCCCTCTGATACGCCATTAATCTAGCTCTGGGAAAGCACTGCTAGCATTACCACAGTCACAAGCTCAAAACTTTAAACTTACTTTGACTGCCTTCTAAGTATACACTTAAAAATATTTCTCTTTGTGCTAAAAACATCTGTCCAATCAATATATGGAGCCCTCTGGAAACTGTGTTAATGCTTTTAACCTAAAATCATGTTGGGTCCCAGGCTTTTACTGTGACGCGAAGGCACGCATCTGCTGCTCTCTCTTTACAATGTGCATTTCAATGCAGATTACAAATAGTTGGTAATGCTACAGCATCTCAAATTTTTATCTCTTTTTATAGACTTAAAACATTCTTTTAAGCTTCAGGGAGTCATAGTACTTGGATCCACCTCGCACAGGTCAGACTCCAGATATGTCCTGCAATCAACAGACCTTCTAAAACTTAAGGAACAACTTGATGCCTCCAGCCTCTGGACCTTTGTGAACCCCATGTGGAACTGGAGAGTACGCTTCCTGACACCCCATCCTTCTCGTTGTCCTTTACCAGCTGCGCCCAGCTTTACTAATTTCTTTTATACATTCATCAACAACAAACTTTTAAAATCTCTAACCAAATTGTTAATCAGTTACCGTTACAAGACTACCAATCCCGAGCCACAGAACCAGAGACTTACCTGAATATGTTCTGATGGCGAGGGCCAACAGTGAGAACCTCAAAGATGTTGATGCCCCCAACAGCAGGAAGCAGTTTAAAGAGCACAGAACACCTCCTCCCACCCCCACCCCCAGGGCTCCTACCTCACCAGTCACCCCTTCCCTGTTTCCTTGCCTTTTATAAAAGGGAGGAACGTTGGGCACTCTAAGAACCGCTAAAAGAGCTCCCCCATGCCCCAGCTCTACGCTGCCTTCAGTGACTCATTCCACAAATGGCCCTGCCATCACTAATGGCCAAGGCGACACATTTCCTATGTGAATGCTCCATACCCCCCTTTAAAGTGTGCCATCATGGCCAGCCTGCTGCCGCCACCATCCATTCCTGCTCAGAGGCAGTCACTTGGTGTCTGTCTCCCCCACCCCCCTAATAAGTCTCTTGAGTGAGGTTCTTTTGCATGGTGTGAGTTTGTGGTACCCTCTTAGCTACCATTCACTGAGATACCCTTCTGCTAGGAAAACAACTTTAACCAGCCCCAGCAAGCAGCAGAAGTTGACAGCTTTAGTCATTTGGTTCTGGTTTCAGAGTCAAGGATACCAAATAGGAGTTGTGGAATCTTCCTCCCCAGGTAAGGAAAGCCACTGAAACCAGGCATGTAACAGGGGTGTCCAAACATGCAGGCTCAGAGAGGATATTTTGTGAAGCTACAGTGAAGCCTGGATTTCATTGTTGAAGATGCCAGAGTCGTGGGATACCTGCCAAGGAGACCAGACCAGGTGTGGAACTAGTCTGTGAGAAGTATGTTGCAGTCAACTGTAGCCGCTGAGGACTCCATCTTTGGTCTGAGGTCAGCCTTGTGAGCAACCTAAGCTGTTAATACCAGGAATTCCAGGAATGACAAAGACCTGGGATATTCTCACACACATGCAGAAGAGACAGACTGTGGCCTTTTTGCCTTTAAAAGCGGCCCTCCCCTTTTAGCTGGGCTTCATTACCAAATCCAACCACAGAAACTGAGGACAGCCACAGCTTAAATAAAATTCAGCTGATTCCAACTCAAAAGGTGGGGTCTTGGTGTTTTCTAACTTCATAACACAAAGCAAAAAGGAGCTGGAGACCTGAAGGGCACTCTGACATCAGACATGGAGGTCCAGAGTTTGGAGGTCGGCCAGCTGGTTTGGGGTCTTGCTTCGGTCAGTATTTCCTCACTAGGCTCTTTTCCTCTATTTTAGAATGGTACTGTATATTCTGTGCCACTGTATGTTAGAAGTATGTGATCTGCTTTTGATTTTGGTTTTACAGAGGATAAGAGAGTGAGTCTCAAAAGAGACTTTAACTTTGTACTTTTGAATAGTGTTGACACTGTGTTAAGACTCTGGGGACGCTGAAGTTTGACTACTCACATTTTGCATTATGACACAGGGTTACAAGCCTATAGGAATAGGGAGCAGGATGTGGTGGTTTGAGTAAGAATGTCCCACATAAGCTCATACACTTGAATGTTTATTCATCAGGGAGTGGCACTATTTGAGAAGGATTAGGGGGTGTGGCCATGTTGGAAGAAGTGTCACTGAGGATGTGCTTTAAGGTTTCAAAAGCCCATGCCAGACCCAGTTCTCTCTCTTCCTGTGGCCTGCAGATCAAGATGTAGCTCTCAGCTACTGCTCCAGTGCCATGCCTGCCTGCCGCCTGTGCCCCCGCCATGATGACAATGGACTAACCTCTGAAACTGTAAGCAAGCCCCCATTAAATGCCTTCTTTTTAAATGTAGAGTGAAGCTTTGCCAGGGAAAAGCCCTGCCCCCTTGTGGTTGCATGCCTCTTGGACTTCTGGGAACAGCTTGGAGGAAGAGATGTAAGAGGGACACTGACCATTAGAGTTAGCAGCTGAGAGAGTTGGGAGTTAAGAGCTACAGCGGAGTTACTGCAGGACAGGGAAAGAGAACACAAAAGCTGATGATAGGAGAAGCAGGCAGAAATAAGGCTCAGATAAAATGAACTGACTGGACTTTTAGAAAAGTTACAATTTAGATCTTCTCAGTAATTGCCATGCTGGGAGAAGCTGAACCAGAGTGGCTTAGAGTTAGTTCAGTTCCCCAGACACAGACAGATTAAGGCAGCCAGAAAGGGCTGCAAGGGTTTCTCTTTCCTTCCTATCCTTTCATTTCCAAACTAACCCTATGAGCTGAGGTTTAAAATGGTACAAGTTAGAAATCTAGCAGCCAGGGACAGAGGGGTGGAGTCAAGTTTCCAGTGAGAAATTTAACAGCAGCTTTTGAGAGCCCAGACTCGAAGGGCAAAAACAGCCAAACCCACACCCTCTTTTAGAAGAAAAACTGTTATATTTTAAATACATTTCAAGTATGTTTAAACACCTTTTACAGCCTTGGTCGCAGTATCTTTTCACAGCAATAGGACAATGACTAAGACACCCTGTGACAAAATTCCTAACATAAACACTGAAGGATGAAAAATATATTTTCACTTATGATTCAGAAGTTACAGTCCACAGTCCTTGGCCTCAGTGTGTCTGGGCCTGAAGTGAGACAGAACATCGTGGTGAGAGAGCATGTGGAGAAGGCTGTTCGCTCCTTCGAGAAGCGAGATGGGAGGACAGGACAAGATCTACCCCTCCAGGACACATCCCAGTGACCTACCTCCTCCACTGCCCAAAGTTCCCACCACTTTGAAAAACAGTGCCACTAGTTAGGGATGGCACCTTCAATACATGAGCCTTTGTGTGTGGTGGGGGGCATCTCGTATCCAAACCATAGCACCCTAAATGGTTAGAATGTAAACTGAAGCTCATTCCCTCCTACTGGTTTGTTTTCTAAGAAAATTAACAGACTATCCAGGAATGGTAACGCGATTTGTAATCACAGCACTTGGGAAGTGGAAGCAAGAAGACCAACAGTTCAAGGCCGACCTCCGCTACACAGTGAGCTTTAGGCCAGCCTATGCTACATGAAGTCCTGTCTCAAAAGAAAAAAGGAAAGAAAGGAGGAAGAGAGGAAAGGAGGGGAGAGGGAGGAGGGAGTGGCGGCGGTGGGGGGGGATCAACAGATTAAGATTTAGACACTGGCTAACTCAATTAGAGTCTAGTGGACTTAGAGCCGTTCTCCAGCTCTGACTTAAGCTCTCTCACAACCCCCTAACCCTCATCCCCTCCTACAAGCGGCTCGCCTCCTGTTTCCCGCTTTGTTCAGCTCTCAGCCATCTACCTTGCTCCTGAAGATCTGTTGTCCACTGCTGTTTGCTTCTTTTCTCAACACTGTAACAAAAGTGCTGGCACCTAAGGAAAATTCCTGGCACTGTTTGGCTCAAAATTAGGAGGCATTTCAGTTCAGCATGGCAGGGAAGGCGGGTTGATCCACAGTAGCAGAGATGTGGAGGCGGCCTGTTCACAGGGCAGCAGAGCAGAGAGCGGCCCACCCAGGAATCGGCATAACCTTCAAGTCTGCTCCTGGGGACCTACTTCCACCAGCTGGGCTTCACTCCCTAATGGCTTTGCAGACTCCTAATTAGCACTCTAAGGGAAAACCCACCCCCAAACACACGCCTGGGTGAGTTATTCCATATTTGAGCCATACTACTTTGATAGAATTGCCTTGCCTGGCTATGATGGGGCCAAAGGTCAAATGAGCAACGATATACCCTCAGATATAATTTTCTTTCCCCTTTAAAAAACTATTTATTTATTCATTTATTTGAGACAGGGTCCCATGTAGTCCAGACCTCAACCTCACCACATAGCCAAGATGACCTTTAACTCCTGATCTTCCTGGCTCTTCCACCTCCCAAATTTGGGGTTTGCCACTCTGCCTGGCTTCAACTGTGTCTTACTTTCTTCTGGTCTGCATTCTCCCATGATCCCGCCCTCCGCCTCTGAAGGCTCCGCCTCATTGTGCAGTGATAAAGCTGTCAGTAGTCCAGAGCTCACAAAGTCTTTTTCCCTCTAGCCCACTTGGGAGAGAAGGGCTGGAGGGAGAATATACCTCAATACTTTGTGTCCTCTTTTATGGTTCCTCCAAGTCAGTATTTACATTGTTTCCTTTAGAAGATCTAATTTTTTTTAAAGATTTGTAATTCCATATGAGTGTGTGTCTATATTTGGGTTTGTGCACTTGAGCGCAATGCCCACGGAGTCAGAAGAGGGTCTCATATGCCCAGGAGCTATCGGTGGTTCTGAGATGCCTGATGTGGGTGCTGGGAACAAAACTCAGGTCCTCTAGAAGAGCAGCAAGCACTCTTAACCATTAAGCCATCTCTCCAGCCCTAAAAACAAAAATTTACTTTGGGTAGAATGAAGAATGTAGACATGTCCCTCATTCTTTGCTCTTCCTTACACCTGACATTCTTACACTGTCTGATACAGCCACTCCTTGCAGTTTAGAATCATTTTAAATTGATGTGCTAAACTATATAACATTAGGTAAAAATTCAATAAATTGTCCTTGCAACATCTGTGTTCCCAAAGTATGTTGGGGAAACTTTATCTGAAGTTTAGTTACATGTTCTGTAACTCTCAAGGGCATTGGCTGAAGCCTAGTAAATTCTCTGGGTGAAGCTAGTACACACTGCCCCAGGCTGCCTTCAGAACAGACTATACTGTTAACACACTGTATCCAAATATTACCACCACCTTGGCACACCACAGGCAACTGATCTCTCTGTGCAAATGACTGCCACACATTTCTGCCTAGACACTCAACCTAGTAGACTGAAACCTCCCCATGAAGAGAAGATTATCAAGAGCAGATTAAAGTCAGACCCCTCAGGACCTCAGCCAACTTGATGAAAAGATACTACATGATGGGGGGTGGGGGCAGGTAGGAACAAAATATATTACCAGGTCTCTGCTTCTCCATCCTGAATTTGAGTCTCAAGCTGGCTTTGGTCCTCCTCTCATTAGCCAGGCCTGATCTGGAAAGGTAGACCAGGTGTGTCCCAGCCTTCATCACCTAAGAATACACCCATACAAACCCAGATTCCCAATTTCTAATCCAACCAGAGACACCCTATATATGGCCGCTCAAGAATAAATAAGCTTCGTTTTGAAAATCTGCATGCTTTTAGCTCTGGACTCCTCAGGGCACAGACAACACGGACAGATGCCAGCACTGCGCTCAGCCACTGGGGAGAGTGTCACCCATCCAAGTGCTTCCTGAGGTGCTCTTTCAGCTGCGGGATAGAAGGCAGCAGCTGCTGACACTTGTGGCAACGAAGAGGCAGCTTCAGGAGTTCAGAAGTCCCATCTTGAACAGTCACTCTGCCAACTTCTTGAACCATCTTGATCACAGCTACAAGCAAGAAGTAAAGTTCAGATCCCAGCTACTCAGGAAAGGCAATAAAATGCCAAGAAAAAAGCTAAGCAATAGGTCTTCAACCAACATACCCAGTATCCTAACACTCATAAGCTTGAAGTTAGACTTCACACTGGAAAATGTACTTGGCCAGATTCTAAGTCTGAGCAACCTACCTTTGAGAAGATACACTCCTTCAGGACATACTCCATGCTACCACATCATGTGCTCACCACTGTGCTTCTCCCCAGGTGGCTCTTTGCTAAATGGTAGCTGCCCATTAACACCCCGGTAGTACTGAAGTTACATAGAGAATATACTAGGAAATGCTCACACCCTGATGAGTATACACATGCATTCATGAACCACTGCAAACAGGAGAGAGCTCCTGCTCAAGTCCTGCCAGAAAGACAAACAATTACTGAGACCCACCTCATCCAAGAACTTGGTGTTTGGACATGAAGTGTCCCACCTAAAGCCTCGTATATTGAAAGTATGATTCCTAGCTGCTGGTACTATTTGGCAAGATGGTAGACACTTTAGGATGTGTGTGGGACCTAGCTGGAGAAAACAGGCCACTGGGGTCCATTGAGGCTGTGTTTTGTCCTGACAGCACTCTGCCTCCCAGGGCCCAGGAACAGAGCCACCAACAAGTCCTCCAACTATGAACCTAAATGCAGCTTTAACTCCTTAGGGCATGTCAGTGAAAAACAGCGAAGTCTGGCTAGCGCAGGCTCCAGCAACTCTCAGAGCAGAACCTGCTCACCCACATCTTCCCAGCCAGAAGTCTAACCCAGATTACTAGTTTCAGAACACCTGGCATACTGAGCAGGCAATCACTCCTCTGCTGTCCAAATAAAACATTTCTGACTGCGACATAACAGCTGCCTGGGTCCTCAGAGCTCACGGCGAAGTCACAATCCTATTACAACGGAACACTTCGTTCGCTTTAGGAGCGCCTTTCACAGAGATCACTTAATGTATGTGTGTCCCTTGTTGCCAGGTTAGTACTTAGAGAAACTACTGAGTCAGGCAGTACAACATCAGGAAAATGAAATAAATATATTTTTTAAAAGAACACTGTTTACCTTGTGATTCCAGAAAGTACTCTGTATTGAAAGAATTCCAATGTTTTTTGTTTTTAAGGCAAGGAGAATCAAAATCCTGGCTGATCACATGAAGGTGTACATGGCTAGGTGAAGTTGAAAAACAAAGAAGAGCTAAGTATTAAAAACTTGTTTTAATCAAAATGACGCCAGTCAAAGTACAGGTACATAAAGTTCTGACGTTGTGCTCATTCAATGCAAACCACACATCCGTTTAGTGGAGGATAGTTAATATGCTTGGGAGACAACACAGGGGCGAAGAGCCTACCATGTGTACTGGACAGTTTATGCCAACTTGACACAAGATGACACAAGTCATCTGAGAGGAGAGAACCTCAATTAAGAAAACGCCTCCATAAGATCAGGGTGTGGGAAAGCCTGTAAGGCGTTTTCTTAATTAGTGATTGATGGGGGAGGGCCGAGCCCATTATGGTGGTGCCATCCCTGGGCTGGTGGGCCTGGGTTCCATAAGAAAGCAGGCTGAAAAGCCTTGAGGAGCAAGCCAGCAACCCTCCATGGCCTCCACATCAGCTCCTCCCTCCAGGTTTCTGCCCTGTTTGAGTTCCTGTCCTGACTTCCTTTGATGATGAACAGGGTACACAAGTGTAAGCCAAATAAACTCTTTCCTTCCCAAGTTTCTTGGGTCATGGTGTTTCATCACAACAACAGAAACTCAACTGAGACTCCATACCAACACAAGGACCTAAATTCAATCTTCAGTACTCAGGTGAAAAAGCCAGGCACTCTCTCCTAGTGGCCAGCCAGTCTAGACAAATCAGCAAGCTCCAGGTTCCGTGAATGTCCCTGCCTCAAAAAATAAGGTAAAGGTATGGTGCTTCATGTCTTTCATCTCAGTACTCTGCAGGCAGAGACAGCAGGATCTCTGTGAGTTCAAGGGAAGCCTGGTTTGCATAGCAAGTTCCAGGCCAGCCAGAACTAGTGAGATCCCATCTCAAGTAAATAAGATACATGAATATGAAAATCAATAAATAAGGTAGAAAGCAATTGGCGCCACACACACACACACACACACACACACGGGAATACTTAACGCTTAGTTAAGTATCTAATCAAACTAAAGAACTGGGAATTTAGTAGTGAATAATATAGGGAAGGGCTTTGACTCTAGAATAATTACATTCTAATGAAGAAAGACAAATAAGCAAAAACAAATCCAAATCACTAAAGAAATATAAAGTGCTGTGCATGCTGGCACATGTGAAATCCCAGCATTGGAAGTTGAAGCAGAAGGATTCTGAGTTCAAGGCCAGCCTGGGCTATACAGTGAGAACCTGTCTCAAAAAAGAGAGGACTAACTAGTTGGGAAGAGAAAAGGGACCAATGAGAGTAGGAGGGGGCAAGAATAATGAGAAATGATTAATATACATTATATACATGTATGAAAATGTCATAATGAAACCCATTATATACAACTAATATACACTAGTTAAAAAACAAAAGGAGTTAAAAGAAGGAAAGAAAGGAGGAACGGAAATAGAGAAATGGGACAGTGACCAGGGCTAGAGCTGGTCACTAGTGCCCAGAGCAGGCCTGTGCTAGGTGAGGCAAGAGCAGAGGCGGCTGCGTCTTGCAGTGCAGAGGCCGAGCAGGAAGCAGCTTGGTGCAAACATGGACCACAGAGAAGGCAATATGGCCAGAGTCAATGCCGAGAATTACTAGAGCCAAGGAGCAGGACTTCAGCAAGAGCCAGATCACAATGGGTCTGAAAGGCCTGTAAGAGCGGTGTGCTTTATCCGGACCACCACAGGGAGCTGCTGGAGGAGTGCAAGCAGGAGTTATCATCCCACGGCAGGGAAGGCAGGACGTGGAGAGCTGCTACACGGCTGCTGCAACAGTCAATCCAGAGACCACTGCCCACTGTGGCCATGTTCTCGTCCAAAGTCAATGCCTCACTAACTTACTAGGTGCAAATGTGGGGCAGTGCCACCTGCTGAGGCAGAGAAAGATAGGGAAAAACATCTGTGGGATTCAACCACTAATTGTTTGGGCTGAGTTGATAGCTCTGTTGAAAATGTGCTTCCCTGCAAGCATCAGAATCTGTGGTTTGATCCCTAGAACCTGTAACAGGCCCCAGACCTTAGTACAACTGACTCCATGATGAAAGTAACCATTCAGACCATAAACTCAGCATGTAGACAGCACCAAGGAGCACCTGCCAAAACTAAAACAAAGGCCTAATCCACCAAAGTCCAAACAGTTCTGGGAGAGTCTCTAAGTGTACTAACCTTGCTTTTTGGCTTCTATACTTGCATTTCTTCTGGTTAACTGCTCTTGTTAACTAAAATATGTCTCTGCAGAACATGGTCTTTGTGCTTTAAAGCTCACCCTAAGAAAGGCTCAGTGCTACACTGGGGTCCTGAATATCCAGTGTAGTTGCACGCTGGCTGATAAAGACTTTCTATTGGCTTAAAGCCATGTCCAAGCAGTCTTCTCTGGTGGATACTCCACAGCAGAACCCACATTAAAAAAAAAAAAAAAAAAAGCCAGTCTGGTGTCCAGTGCTTGAAATCCCACTCTAGGCAGGGTGGAAACGGGGATCCCTGGGATTAGCTGGCCAGCCTGACCAGCAAGTCCAGGTCAGCAAGAATCCCTGTCTCAAAAATCAAGGTGAACACACCTGAGGGAAGACACCTGAAGTTGACCTCTGACTTCCACAAGATGTACACAAACAAACACGTGCACATGCGCGCGCGCGCATGCGCGCGCGCGCGCGCACACACACACACCAGTAGTTTTGCTTTGTTAAACTAAGTAGAAGGCCTCTTTTATAATTTTCGTTCTTGGAATCAGTAACATTTCATTTTGTCCCAATAATAATCAAAAGCTACCGGTATATGGCAGAATCCAAATGGTCTATAAGCAGTAACAAATAAACAAACGAATACAAATGAAGAAGCAAGCCACACTGAAGAGGGTGAGAAAAAAAAAGCTAACTTTGGAAAATAGTATTTTGGCTAGACACTACAAAGCTAAAAGCAAAAGAGTCCTTTCACAAATACTGTACTACAGTAAGTAATCAATGCCTTTCCTCAGGAGACGGTCAACCATTCTGTAACTATGCTACATGTATGCTAGGACCGAACACATGGGGAATGCATTATAATGAACGACATCCAGTTTCTCACTAGTGGAGAAAGACGGTACAAAAAGGGAAGAGAACACATGATGAATACTGCTGGTGGAGATGGACTAGGAGGAATGGCATCAGCATGACTTGGTAAGCTAAGCAGGGCCACGTCTGGGAGGAGAAGCAGCAGGAATTACCATTTCCCACATACATACATGAATACAAAGTCAGAGATGGGGAGAGGGCTCAGGATCTGTGCCTTATCTCCTGGCTCTACCTGCTGAGAGGATGTAGAAGCAGGCACTCTGAAATCAGCCACTTCCCTCATATAGAAACCTGGTACCTTGGCCTCTCTGGAGAAGATGGGCCTGAGATACCTTGTAGGGACAAAAAATACACCTTAAAAGCTGTTAGAGGCATGGAGTGACAAAGGAGCCAACCTCAATGAGCTTCCAGGGATGAAAAATGAAACAATTTAAGCAGCAAAAAATAAAAGTACTGGATTAGAATTTACAGAACTTCCATGAGACTATACTAGAAACAAGGGAAAAGCCACAGCTTCCACACACAACCCAATTCATACATTACATGGGAGAAGTATAACATCTCCTCTGGGAAAAGACCACAGTAATCACACTGCGGGCAAGCACCACCAATAGAGTGTGGTGCATCAAACTTGTGACCCAGCACTTGGGAAATGAGGCAGGAGGACAACTCTGAGCAAAGCAGCAAGTTCCAGACTGACCTGGATACAGAGCGAAGCCTGTCTCAAATAAGTAAATGAAAAATAAAAATAAAAAAATTTATAAATAGATAATAAAATGATTGGGTCTAAGTCTGAGCAAAAGAGTAGAAACAGTTTTGAAATACTTCCCCCAAGATAGTCATCAGTTAAAAGGAAAAATAGTAACTCTGAAGACGAACCTTGACAGACAACACCTTAACAAAATGACCCAGGTTAATACCACAGGTCACAGTCACCTCAACATCATGAACCTCTGACATGGTGAGGACAACTCACAGATACCACGACACACCCAAACTGAAAGAGATCTCCCTGCCGGGCATGAGCCTCACACCTAAGCCCAGCACTCAGGAGCGGAAGCAAAAGATCATATAGTGAAGCCTAGCCTGAACCATGTGCTGAGTTCAGGGCTAGCCTGGACCTCAGAGAAACTCACCATAAAAAAAAAAAAAAAGAAAAGAGAAGAGAAGAGGAGAGAAAAGAAAAGAAAGGAAGGGGGGGGGGGAGACAGAACCAAAGAGAGGGAGAGAGGAAAAGAGGAAAGGAGGGAAGACAGATGTCCTACAAATAGCCAGCACTCCTCAAAGGTACCAAGATCAGGAACTCAGACTGTGGAGGCTAAGGACAGACAAAAAGTAAATGCTCTATGAATCCTGAAGCAGAGAGAGAAAATTTCAGCAAAAACAGGTGAAGTTCAAACAAGTCCATCATTCAGCCAGCGGTGGTATTACAGTGGGTCTCTGCTCTGCTTCACGGTTTACATTTTTGTATTTTCTAAATTAAAAATAATGCTTTATAATAATTAGGAAAATTTTTACTACCCTTTCCTTTGTTGTTGGGTTTTGTTTGTTTCTTAGAGAGTAGTGTCTCTCCCATTTTCCTTTCTATTACATTTATTTATTCAAAAACCCCATCATCGGGCTGGAGATGTCACTCAGTTGAGAGCGCTTATCAAGCCTTCATGAAATACTGGGTTTGATCCCAACACTGCATAAACCAGGCATAGGGCCACGTGCCTATGACCCTAGCACTTGGGAGACTGAGGCAGGAAAACCGGGAGCATATGGCCAGCCTCGGCTACCTGGAACTCTATCTCAAAATAAGTATATTAAAAAGATGAAATAGAATAAAGTATGCTTCCTGCAACGGACTCTGCAGTTAAAGTGGCTAGCGAGGGGCCGCAGAGCTAGCTCAGCAGTTCGGAGCACTGCTCCTCCAGAGGACCCAGGTGCAACTTCCAGCGTCTACACGCAGTTAACAACCACACAGAGCCCCAGTTCCAGGGATCCAATGCCCCCTTCTGGCCTCTGTGGGCACCAGGCACTCATGTGGTACACAGATATACACGCAGGCAAAACATCCATGCACATAAAAATAAATAAATAAATCTCAAAAAAAATTTTAAGTGGTTAGTTGGGTACAGTAGTAAACACTGTAGCCCCAGCCTCGGGAAGCTGATGTGAGAAGAATTCAAGATCACCATGGGCAAGGTAGCAATGTAGCAAAACAGTCTCAAAATATTAACAAAACAAAAACCTTTAAATGTAAATTTTGTGCTTTTTATTTAAAAGCTGGGGCTGACCAGAGGTACAGACCAGGCATTATCATATTGCTTGGACCAAATAAACTGAAGGAGTTTGTCCTACGTACTCTGTGGGGAAAAACACTCATTCCATTCCCAATCCTTCGAGAGAGAAGCCAGTGAGGAGCAAACTCCACACTTTTCCCCCATTTATTTGAAATCGTACATACCCTTTCCGCTGCGAGCCTTTAACACAGCTCCTCATGCTGTGCTGACCCCCAGCCATAAAGTTATTTTTGTTGCTACTTCCTAACTAATTTTGCTGCTTTTATGAATTGTAATGTAAATATACGGTATGTACATGGTCTCAGGTGACCCCTGTGAAGGGTTGTTCAGCCCCCAAAGGGGTCATGACCGACAGGCTGAGAACCGCTGCTCTCAGCTTATATTTACTGAAGTCTACGATGTTTTGTTTCCTTTAGAGCAATGGTCCTTAGGAGTCACAGATCACGCCAAGAATTCTAACACAAGCCACTGACAGTAAGCCATCATCTAAGGCAGCGAAGCTACCTCATCTACTTTGTGTGTGGTATGTTCAGTTGTGGAGAATATCTTAGTTAAGATTCGTCTCTTACTTGTTTACACCTCTGTGCCATCCCCAGCTTCCACCCCCACAGGAGGTTCCGGTTATTTGTTGATTGAGGGTCTGTGTGAAAACCCTGGAAGGAAGAAAACACCTGGGGATTGAGGGGTGGAGCAAGGAGGGAGTAGGAGTAGGAGGTGGAAGGATAGTAGGAGGAGGACGAGAAAAAGGAGAAGAAGGGGAGGGAGAAAAACTAAGAGGAGAGCAATGGGGGAAGAAGCCTTGGAGTGAGCTCTCGGCCTAGCTGCCCGGGTATTAGAATTCCCTGAGATTTGACATGGTTTGTGATGAATAAAAAGCATTGGAAATTTCAACATCTGGACTCTCCGATAAGAGCCAATAACATTATTTTAACAAGTCTGCATGTTAAAAAGCTCAAATTCTGAGAGAAATAAAAACCTACAAGGGATTGAATTACAGGCAGAAGTAGGAACTTGGGCTCATAGGCACGCAGGCAGGTGCGAGATTTGGCCCACCTGCCTCGGAAACATCCCACCTACTCTCCTGGGCCTTGAAACTAACCAACGCTCCAGTCCAAGCTGGATGGTACCAGAGGGCACCACCTCACCCCAAGACTTACCTCATGCTGGGAATGGCATGGTAACCCAGTCGGAAGCGCAGTTTACTGGATCCAGCAAAATCTGCAATCACCTTTTCCCCTACAGTGTGCATATGCTTGAGAAGTTCAAGGTGTTCTCTGGTCACAACCTTCAGACTAGAAATGGAGGCCCATGGTAAGACCAGCCAATGGTGACGGGCCTTGGGATATTTATCCTTAATCACCACCACCTGATCATCTTTGTAAACCTAGCAGAGAGCACGAAAGGAGACGTCAGCTGCGGGTCATTGTGCATTCGTCACTTACAAAACATTGTGAAAAAGCTTTAAAAGGTGAGAACAGATGCAGACACGCTGATAGCGTCTTACACCAGTCACATGATCACAGAGGAGTCGAGGCTTCCAACCCAAATCACAGAGACCCCAGAGCCTGTGTTCTCAAACGCCACACTACGCAGGATGCAGAGAAGATGCTCAGTGGAAAAGTTTTCACTGGCTCAGTGTTACAAGCCCACAGGAAGACCTGGGTACATGTGTGTAGGTTTCAAGGAGCCCTAAAAGCCAACCTCAAAGGCTCCTCCAAGGATGATGGCTAATTTTTGACACAGGGACAGCAGTTAACTACAGTCACCACACATTTTCCAATGATCCCGTCAAAGGCACCATGCTTGGGTTAGCACAGTTTCTTTTTTAATATTTATTATTTATTTGGGGAGATCATAGAACAACTTAGAGTTGTTTCTCTCCTTCTACCACGTTGGTTCCAGGGACCGAACTCAAGTAATCAGCCTTGGCAGCAAGCACCCTAACCCACTGAGCCATCTTGCTGAACCATGATTTCCTTTAACAGCATCCAGAAGTTGAAAAACAACAAAGCAGGCAATATATTCATCTGAAGAAGTGAGTTTCTCTCCAAAGACCTACAGTTATTATTCTTTAAATCTTTATAAAGCCACTTTATTGAAGCAGGTGTGGTGGTACACCTTTAATCCCAGAGCTAGGGAGGCAGAGGCAGGAGGATCTCTATGATAGTTTGAGGACAACCTGATCTATATAGCAAGCTCCAGGATACCCAGGGCTATATATAGAGATTCTGTCTCAAAAAGGGGAGGGGGTGGGGAGAGGCTAGAGAGAGAACTCAGTAGTTAAGAGCACTGGCTGCTTTTCCAGAGGATTCAGGTTTACCTCCAAACACCCACATGGTGGCTCACAATTGTTAACTCCAGTCCCAGGGGATCCACCTTCTTCTGGCATCCTCTGTACCAGCCCACCATGGTGCACAGACATACATGAAAGCAAACACTCTACACATTAAATGAAATCACAAGATCTACAGGAAAATGGATGGACTTAGAAAGCATGTATATGTGGAAACAGCTCGAGTGTGGGTATTGTACAACACTGAGAAACCAGGAAAGGGTAGTAGTAGTGATACGAAGGAGAACTCAGGCCAAAGGGCATGAGTCCAGTTAGTGTGTTAGCACCAGTGTGGAGACCACTTGTTCCCACAGAAAAGGCCAGGTAGCAGGATCGCACTAGGGAAAAGTGACATCATTTGGCTTCATTTATAATTATGACTCCTGTAGAGTAGTCAGGTTCAACATGACACTTCAATTATACAATTTTATTCTGACCTGCATTTGGGGGTCTTTCATAGAAATCCTCAAGCCTTGACTCCAGTGGCCCAGTGATTCCTAAATAAAAAAGACGATGTAAATGTAAATGCCAATAATTAAATGCAGCTGATACTGCATGGCAGCAAAGTTCAATAAACATGGAAGTACAGTTAAGTTTTTCAGGATTCAACTGGACTTCCTTTACTCTAGTCTATTGCCCTTTAGGACCACAAACCTCTCTGTTTGACCTTCTATGCTGAGAACTGGGTGTAAGGACGGAGGCCTCTTGTGGAACTCTGACCTCTGGGCAAAGTCCGCTGTCCTGAGCAGAGCAGCGGTGACGACCTGAGCGAAACTTTCACAAGACCGGGCCAACAGCACTCCCTCGGTGGGCATGGGGAGGATCATGAGAGGGCTCAAGCTCCTTCTCTCCCAGAGGACAAGTAAGCAGCCAGCAACTGCTGGAGAGGGAGACTCTTCTTTGTGGGTTCCCATGTTCTTGTAAGTAACTCCAATTAAATTCACTGGTTCACCAGGTTAGACTTGGGTGGAATGGTGGTGGGTCTGTCTCTACTGCCATGTTCACATCTCCCCAGGAGAAGTTCCATAAGGCCAAAGCAGCCGGAGTATGACTCAGCCTCCTTTGCCCTCTCACACTCCAGCTGCAGCCTAGCCAAGTTTGCACTTGGACATCAACATGAACTACGTATCTATGAAGTGCTCCGGTGTTAGCCAGTAGGTAGACAAGCAAATGCCCCATCTTACTGTTCAAGGTTATTTACACTACTCTGGGAAGTGGAGAAAACCCCGAGTCAATGTGTAAGGAGGGGATGAAGTCCTGAATGAATGTAAGCTACTGTCATGGACCTCAGCCATGTCAGGGACCTCAGTGGAAATGGCATTCCCTGGGTGAGGCCCAGAGGGATAGCAAAGCCTTCCCCTGGTCCAAGTACCAGTGTTTACAAATGGCTAACCAGTGTATGAAGAAACTACCAACCATGGCTTCCTCCTCCCAGATGTTTACAGCCTGAGAGTGCTCCCTTCGAGAGACCTACCAATATTAGATAACCTGCCTCCTTGATCAGCTATACACAATAAGCCCACCTGTCAATCCAGATGTACAAAATAATCACACTGGGTTTCTGGGTCGCTGTTGGTGGTGCACCTCCATTAGAGAGCACAGCCCACCCAACCCCAGCTTCTCTGTATGTGTGTCTGTGTGTCTGTCCCTTCTTTCCTTGTCGCCCCAGTCAGGTCAATCCCTAAAGCCGCGCAAAGCGTGGCATGCTTTCATCACTGACTGCCCTGTCTTCCTTCAAGTGGTTTACCTCAGGAATTTAATAGAAAAGCATATAAAGGGACATTCACCAAGTGATTTTCAGGCCACAAACAAGTGCCTCTTTGATCATGGTTAAGAACCCTCATTATGACTAATACCACCGCACTCGTGTCCGGACTTTACAGTGTACAAAACAATTAGACAGTCATTACGTCTCACTTCATCTCACATCATCTACCAATCAGACTATTCTCACCTCTCTGGTGGCACCATCCTTCCCCTCCTCAAGGGGCACAGAGCGCTGGCTGGGACTGCTCCCAGGGGCTAGCCTTGCCCCAGACTCAGCCTCCTGAGCAGCATCCTGGTCCTCAGCATCACAGTCTGACCTCTTTCTCTTCCTTTGTGTTTCTAGCTCAGGGCTCTTTGCAGCTTCCTCAAACTCTACAATATATGGATAAAGTTGGTTCACCACGTGGAGAACCTGTCCGGGCTGCAGCTTCATCTCTTGGTCCTTCCCAACGATGACCGAGTCAATGCTGGTGGGATTGACCCCCACCTGTGGATCACAGTCACAATGTAACTATCACAGCAGTGGCGCCATCAGTAACAGAGCCCCTGCTATATTAGCCCCTTACCCTACAGTCACCCTGCCTGCTCCACCCTGTCACTTCCACCCATGACAGAGGAGCTTTCATTAGCCGGCACGAACAGTCTAAAGCGACAGCACAGGAAAACTCTAAGTATAAAATGGAATGCACATACCTGCTTTACTTTGACATAGCCCTTGTCACACACTGCTTCCAACTGTACTGAAGGAAATAAGAAAACATTAAACACAGATCAACCGAAACTAGGCACTCTGTGTTCCCTAAAGGACAATAATGTCTGCCTGCCACAGGCAGCCCACAAAGAAGCCTGATCTGCCTGTGCCCAGACCTACAAATCCCACCAGTTTCTAACAGCTTCAAACCCTTTCACAGAATATCCATCCATGAGCCAGGCATGGAGGCACATGCCTGTAATCCAAGACTTGGGAAGCAAAGTCAAGATCAGGAGTTCAAGGCCAGCATTGCTGCATGGCCAGTGTGAGGTCAATCTGGAACATGTAAGAACATCTTAATCCCCACTTCTCACAAAAAACAAAAACAAAAACAAAACATTTCTATCAGTGCATGTACTCCCTTAGCTACTGCTAATATCCTGGCTGAAAAGCAGCAGAGAGGGGGTTGTGGCTCACTGGCTCAGTCAGACAGAGTACTTACTTGCTGCTTTGCCCAGAGGACCTGAGATTGGCTCCCAGCTCCCACAGTGGACAGCTCATTACCACCTTTGACCCCAGTTCCAGAGGAATCTGATGCTTCTAGCCTCTACAGGAAACTGCACTCAAATATACACACAGACATACATATAATTTTTAAAAATAATAGAAATAAATCTTATGGTGCATGCCTTTAATCCTAGCACTTGGGAGACAGAGGCAGGTGGATCTCTGTGAGTTCGAGGCCAGCTTGGTCCATATAATGAGTCTCAGGACAGTCTGGGCTGCATATTGAGATCCTGCCTCAAAAAAATAAAAATAAAGAACTGTGAGGCAGACTTCCTAAATCCTTACAAAGCTTCCCTATACCGGTACACTAGCCAGCTTGGAGTCACAGACTCTGTCAACAGGAGGAAAGCTCCTAGCTCATGATTAGATAAGATGTCTACTAAGAAGAAGAAGAAGAAAAATCTATCAAGAGTTGGGGCTGAAGCTAAGTGGTAGAGGGCTTGCCTAGCATGAGCCTCAGGGGTAGGGATATTACTATTAAGTGACTTCAACAGAGAAAAAGATAAAAGATATGTTCTTGGAAAACAGAAGTTCAAGGAACGGAAAGAATATTCTAGAAAGAACACTGCAGGACTGAACGGTATGCATATGTGTCAGAAGAGTAACTTTAGGCACTCGTGTTCAGATAAGTCAACAGAATAAGTGGAGTTGAGACAGGGAACAAAAAAGCATCACAGCTGCTCAGCAGGGAGGACAGGCAGGGAGGACAGGCAGAAAGCTGGTGACGCCCCCCCACACACACACACACTTGCTGCTGTGAGGAGGGGGACAGACAGAAGCACCAGCAGTTTGTATTCTGGGCCTAGTCAGCTCAAACACTCCAGCTCCACTTGGACTAATTCCAAGTGGAATTAGTGTCCACTTGGACAGAAAGTCCATACTCACCACTACAGACCCACAACTCTTGAATCCAGAACCTTAGGGTTATGGGGTCACGCAGCAGGCAGTGGTGAGCATGCCCACAGTTTGCAGGAAAATGTGTGTGTGTGTGTGTTAGTGTGTGTGTGTGTTAGTGTGTGTGTGTGTGTTAGTAAATGTCTGTGTGTGTGTGTGTGTGTGTTAGTATATGTGTGTTAGTGTGTGTGTGTGTTAGTGTGTGTGTGTGTTAGTGAATGTCTATGTGTGTGTGTGTTAGTGAATGTCTATGTGTGTGTGTTAGTATATGTGTGTGTGTGTGTGTGTGTGTGTGTGTTAGTGAATGTCTATGTGTGTTAGTGTGTGTGTGTGTGTGTGTGTGTGTGTTAATTTAGTTTTTCCTTTACACCATATGAAAGACCAGCTGGATGCCACATTCTTCCAGAGATCTACCCTTCTGTAAGACAGTAGGTAAAAGCTGGCACCACCCCGACTGCGTCTCAGACATGGTTTCAGCTTGGAGATTCCAAAATGTATTTGCCTTGCTGCTGAGTGCATAACCCCTGGGCAAAGCAGGGTATAAGACTCAATCCTTCCATCCCAAGTGAACAGGACGGAAGCCTCCCGTTCTCATCCCTTACCTGAACCTGCCTTAAGTGTTACTGCACTGTGGAGGCAGACTCCAGGATGAACCAGCCCTGGTTTAGCTAACAGAACACAATTGATGAGCCTTGTTTTGGGAATAGGGTTTTCCAGCAAGAACACCAGGAAATGTGCATCGCTGCTTATCATCATCCCCAGAACTAAACAGTCGTCTCCACATTCCTATGAACAGTAGTTACCTTGCTTGCGGGAACACTTCTTGTCAGTGATCTTGGTCTCTGGGCTTCGACCAATCACAACTGCTTCCAAATGGGGAAGTCTGATTCGCTGGTGCCGGCTGTCCTGTCTCACCAACCAGCACACCCGCATGTTTGCTCTAAAGGCAGAAGAGAACCATTGAAGACCAAATCACGGGGCCATGCCCAGCCTCAGCACACACTCACTGGATGCTCACGGAGGTAGGTGCTCATCTCCCTAGGCTCAGCTTCCTCACCTATAAAGCTGTGATGAGGACAGGGCTCAGGCTGCTGAGGGCCAATGACGTAACGCAGGTAAGTATTTGCCTCTGTCGAATGCCCAGCATTCAAACGTTTGTTACACGCTTGCTGATATCCTGTGCTGGGCAGTAGGTTACACGCAGAAGCTCCCTCAAAAGTGACCAAGACTGCCCTTGTAACTGGAGGAGCCTGGAGTAGGGTACATAAACAAACAATTCTTACACTAGCTACAATGATACAAGCGCTGTACGAGAGTAAATAAACATTAGCCCAGTCACAGGTCTCATGAAGAGGGCATTCCACACACGCAGGGTTTGGGTTGGGAAGAAGTGTGCCGGTCAGAGAGCCAAGAACAGAAAGATGGCACTGCAGCTCTTCCAGAGGACCTGTGCTTGTTTCCAGCACGGGTCATGGTCATGGTTCACAACCATCTGTAACGCAAATTCCAGGGAATCCAATGCCTTTTTCTGACTTCCACAGGCACTGCATACATATATACAAGTGCAACACTCACATAAATCTTAAAGGAAAAAATGCTCTTCAGATCTCTGGTATCTATACATATTAAGACTCAGTCTCTCTCTGTCTCTCTCTGTGTCTCTCTGTCTCTGTCTCTGTCTCTGTCTCTCTCAGGGGGCAACGAAGCCAGGGCTTTACACATGCTAAACAAGTGTTATCTCACTGAACTATATTCCTAGCCCTTATTTTTATTTTGAGAGAGAGAGAGAAAGGGAGAGTGGGTATGTGTGTGTGCTTCTTAGTATGTACACCACATGCAAGCAGTATCTGCAGAAGCCAGAAGAAAGGCATCAAATCCTCCTGGAACTAGACGAAACTACAGGCTGTCGTGAGCCGCTGTGGAGGTGCAAACGTGCTAGCTGCTGAGTCATCTCTCTAGCTCCGCTCTTTTTCTTTTTTCTTTCTTAGACAGAGTCTCACTACAGCACTGGCTAGCCTGGAACTTACTTTGTAGACAAAGCTGGCCTCCAATTCACAAAGATCTGCTGGTCTCTGTCTCCTACATATCAAGCTCCAGACCAGCCAAGACTACATGAGATTCTGTCTCAAAAACAGGAGGGGGTGGGGGGAGGACAAATCTAGAAGATACACTTAACTCCTGGTGACATTTGGAAAATAACAAAGGCGTAAAGAGCGGTATCAAAGTATTTCTTATTTAGGCAGACATGGTTGCATGACTTTAACCCCAGCACTACGGAGGCAGATCTCTGTGAGTTAAAGGCCAGCCTTGTCTACATAATGAGTTCCAGGATAGCCAAGGCTACATGAGATTGTCTCAAAAAAAAAGTTTCTGGAAGATGCCATTAGACAAAATGAAGGATTTATAGGAAGACACTATTTATAAACAGAGGTAAAGAAACTGGAGGACAGCTCAAACGTTAACAGCACACACTGCTCTTAGAGAGGTACAAAGTTTGATTCTTTGTCCTAAAGTCCGGCAGCTTGCGACTGCCCGTAACCCGCCAGACACGGGGATCTGACACTTCTGGCCTCTGTGAACACCTGCATTCACATGCACACACACCACACATACATACAAAATTAAAACAATAAATCTTCTTTTTCTCTTAAAAAGAAAAAGAAATGAAGAAAAAGCAATTTTATATTGTTGGGAGGATAGTGATTTGATTTTTGTTGTTGGGGTTCTTTTGTGTATGGGGGCTGGGGGGACAAAACCCAGGGCTCTGCCCTTTGCTTAACAGGCACTGAACTAAATCCCCAGCCCTGAATTTTACATTGGAAAACAATTAGCTGACACAGCCTAGAAGATCCAAGAGTCAAGCTGAGATACACGAGTAGGAGGCTCAGGAGGATGGATGAAGTAAATGTGTTTGAGATGAAGTAAATGTGTTTGAGAGGCATCAGCGTGTCATAGAAGTTGAAGCAAAGAAAAAATGATGAGGTGACCCAAGAAGGCAGAGGAGAGAATCAGGGCAAGGCTAGGACAAGGCCTCGGGGTGCCACTCTAACCCTAGAAACGTACCATGCTCAAGCCTCTAACATCCCGGGGAGACCTCGCCTCCTCCACAAGCAGCACCCGTGCCCTCTGCACCAGTGCCATATTCAGGAACAAAGAACAAAGACACCAGATTCTCAAAAAAATATAGTACCATTACCATCTGCAAAGACAAGACTGTGCAAGCAGAGTGAGCCAGAGGTGCACACTCCCAGGGACTGATTAGTGTGAGCACGTGCAGGCCAAGGGGGTCCAAAGTCCTCTATCAGGAGAAGCCTCTGAAACCACCCAGTCAGAGAAGGCTAGAAGCCAAGGGGACCAGTTAGGAAGGAGAGACTAGGAGAGGCATCTCACTTTAAAGAGGACAAGCGACAGCACAGATTTCCACAAGAACGAGCATAAGTCAGGAGGGGAAGGAAGACTTGGCTGTACCAGAGATGCTGCCTCAAGAGTCACACATAAAAAAAGGCAAAATGAAAGAACACCAGAATGAGAATCTTAGCTTCAATATAGTCAGCTGGAGACAACTGCCAAGTTTTACAATTTAGAGTAAGATGAAACAACAGAAGTCCAAGGATACTTGGCCAACAGTTCTGTGTAGGCAAAAATGGAGAAAGCTAGGGTCAGAGAGACTAGTCCAGAAGCTGCTATTATAATGGAGGCCAGAAAGGTCCAAAAGACAATTCAACAGGTATCTGAGAAGCGTTGATATGAGTATAAAGCTGGCTGTTTATCTAAGATCCTAAACCTGGCCCCGTTGTGACGGACATCTATCTGTACTTGCTACACACTGATGGATGGGCAGGAAATGGACAGAGGCGTGAGCATGTCCTCATTGGGCATTGAGAAACAGTCACAGGATTGACTACTCCCTCTGACAAAGAAGCCAACAGACACCACAGCTTCTGAGTAGGAACAGAGAGGATCTAACGGGCAGCTAAAAACATAGCAAGGCCAAATGGAAATAGCCCTCCCTTCTGCCACAAAACATATACACATTTTATTCCCTGAAGCTCTTAAGTTGTGATGCTCTGATGTCCTGTCCCTGGGTAGCTGATGCAGCGACTGCACAATTCTTACACAACAAACCTGAATCAGTAGGCTGCCCATTTGGGCCTTCAGACCCAACCTGTAGGAATTAATGACTTCAGAATACAGGGAACACAAAAGGACGGTGTTCCTGAATCTTAGTCAGACTCTCCAGGAAAACTCCATAAACTGCAAACATGGCTGCAGAGGTCACACCACCTTAGCACTGTCTCCAGCATTCACTACCTGGCGTACAACAAGCCTACAATAAATCAGCAAGCTGGCAGCAAAAGCTGGCGGGTAACTGATCAGGTAATGACCCTACCAAAGTTTTCAAGGTTTTCCACCCTTTCTTTACTTCCCCCTTCTTCTCGGGTTCCTTGAGACAGGGTCTCACTGTGTAGCTACAACTTGCTATACATAGACCAGGATGGTTTTAAACTCAGTGATCCACCTACCTCTGCTCCCGAGAGCTAAGATGAAAGGCATGCACAGGCACACTCAGCCGGGCTCCCCTTCTTAAGGCAGAATGCTCCAGAAGAGGAGCAGTTCATTCTGCCATTCTTTCCCACTTCTGCACTGGTCTCTTTGCTGAGTCCGCCACTGTACACCACTTCCTGATTAATTCCGGTTCTTAGAGAACCCAAAAGACCTGACAGGTGGCGTGAGACCAGAATCTACTCTGAAGCGCTGCCAGCACAAGAATTCCCTACAACAATGAAAATGGTCTAAACTTTCACCATAAACATTTTGTTTACAAGTGACAACAGAGCTTCTGAAATGTCATTAGCACAACTAAGGCATTCATGTCTTGTCTTTGGACTTTGTTCCCAATTAATTTAAATTGGAAGTTACAGAACCACAGTGGCTGTAGACCAGTTCAACAGAGACATGAATCTAAAACTCTCAGCTTCTCACTCCTCAAAGGTTGCTTATTTCACAGAACTGGACCCACAGAGACAAAAGCGAGCATCCATACCTGCACACACATCCTTCAGGAAGACAGTGTTGCAGCACGGCTCCTCTTCTTCCTACAAACCCTAATCTTAGATTTCAGGCCCCATCTCCTCCCTGAGGCCAAGGGAGCCATCATCCTTCCTGTGCATCTTACTGAATTATCGGTTAACAGCCTCACAGTTCGGATATTCTTGGGAGCACACTCCCCACTGCCTCCCCATTCAGGAAACATGGAAGAAAGACCCCTGGGGACTATTACTGTGGGCTAGGCCTGGTCTTGTTCCTAGGATCCCAGGTATTCAAAATAACTTTACTAAGAGCATACTACATGGTAGGCACTGGCACTGTACTAAGAGTCTCATCCCCTCCCCCCACCTCAGTTTTTTGAGAAAGTGTTTCTCTGTGTAGACCTGGCTGTCCTGGAACTCACTCTGTAGACCAGGCTGGCCTCGAACTCGGTGATTCACCTGCCTCTGCCTCCCAAGCACTGGGGTTAAAGTGTGTCACCACTGCCTGTCGACTCTTTCACTATATGGAGTATTTCACAGCTTTCAACTCCACAGAAAACTAGGGCTTACACAAGTAAGTAACATGTCAAGCAGCAAGGACACTGTGTGCCAGGGCTAGGATTTAGACTCTTTTCAAAAAGTAGGTTCTTAACAATGGTTAAGACACAATGTAATGTAGACACCACAGTTTGGGGGCTCATTCATTCAAGATTATCTTGTGCCTCCTATGTGCTTCAAGCTATTCTAGCATTGGGAATCAAGAGCTAATACTTATGCCCTGCGTTCAAATGTCTCAGATATCAGAGACGACCCAGAAATAATCAGTGTGTATGATTTGTTTACAGAAAAAATATTATGGTAACACAAACCTTTAGTACCACGTGAAGGAAGGTTTCCTGAAGATAGTCATAAGCTCAAGTCTTATAAACTTGGTTAATTTGGTAGAAGCAGGCAGCCTAACTGAGCAAACAAGAAGCAGAAAATGGAACCAGGAAAACATCTTTAGGCGAAAGGAACAGGGACAAGCACACAGGGACACAGCACAGCATGCATGAAGAAGCGTAAAGTGTTGGTGGAACCTAAAGCTGAAGGTGAGATGGGACTGGACACCCAAACACGCTGCTAAAGCAAAGCTCCAGGTGACTGGATGACAAGCTAAAAACTTGCAAGTTTCAATAGATTTTGTAATTCAGTAGACAGTGAATGCTTGCTGAAAGAACAGGGGCTGGGGGGTAGCAGATATATGAGCAAACAAATCAATACCGACCAAGCAGGATCTGAACTAAGATCTTCTTGCAAAGATCATCTTTGGAAATATAAAAAACAAATACGTATTGCTTCCCCCACCATGAACAAGATTTAATGTCTGGAATCTCAGGCAGGATAGGCACAAGTTTGAGGCCAGAATAATCTATGTGACCCTTCTTGAAAAAAATAAAAATTGTCCATGCCCGATGGCATATGTCTGTATCCCATCATTGGAAACTGGAGACAGGAGGATCAGGAATTTGAGGACAGCTGGGCCACATGAGACCTGGCCTCAAATTAAAAAGGGAGAGGCTCTAAAAAATCCCCAATATATGTCAAATTCTCAAAAGTAATTCCCCATCTATATCAAATGGAAGAATTTCAAAGTACCCCTACTTTGCAGAACCACAGTCTCTGCACTGTTTGAGAAAGGCTTGCTGCTTCTTGCTGAAGACACGGCTAGGGCGCCTCGAGTTACTTGGAGGGCGTTTCTGGCAGACACACTTCCCAGACAGGTTGAACAGCCCTGTTGGGATGGACAGTGTCCACCCTTATCTATAATCTTTCCGTGCTGTCCTGCAGCCAACCAACTAGGTACAGGAGACGGGTGGGGATCGGGTGGGGGGTCACCAGAACAACGGGACGGAGACCACACTCTTTCCTGAAGCACGCCCACCGGCGGCGGAAAGGTGGGGCCTGGTCCGCCCAGAAAGAAGCTCCGGCCTTGACTGCCAGGGCCGCCGCTCCGGGTTAGCGGTCCGGGCGATCGCCCCTGCCCACGCCGGACCCAGCTAGCAGAGAAAGCAGGCCGGCCACCAGCTTACCTCGGCCGCGGCCGCCCACACACTCACGCGACTCCAGTGCGCCTCGTCGCTTCCGGTGCTGAAAGATGATGTCACAAACGGCTGCCTAGCAACAGGTGACCATTCCAGGAGCTCTTCGGGAATTGGCTGAAAGGATCGCTCGCCTAATACCCGAGGGGAGAGCTCCTCTGCCTTCCAGTCTCTGAATCCAGAGAGCCCTCTAGGCAGCAATCTTCTGTGGCTTCTCTACGCAGCCACGGTCTCTTGGCACTTCCTTCTCAAGAAGCTTGGTACATTTTAAGGCCATCTTTGGAAGCGAAGGATCGAGGTTGGAAGTAGTGAGACATTCTATAGCCCAAGCTGGCCTTGAACTCGCAAGAATCCCCCTGCTTTATCCTCCCCAGTGCTGAGATTGCGAATGTGAGCCACCAAACCCAGCTTTAAGGTCATAGTTTAAGCTGCAGACTGGGCTGCCTTACCACCCACGTTCAAATTACACTTTACTTTCTCCCTTTAAGGAGAAGAAAAGACTGAAGAGAGAGACAGAAGGAACCCTGCTAAGATTTTTTTTTTTTATGATGTCTTCACTAAACGAACTGAGGGCAATCAGGAAAGCAGGAGGTTGGGATGACATGTGTGTACTCATCTTTATAGCAATTCCAGGACGTTCCCTAAAAAGCCTTGTATTGTAAATTACCAAAGACACCTTGGCAAATGAAAGAATTCCTATCTCGTGAAACCAGAGTGTAGAATCTGAAACGCAAAAGAAACTGAACATTAAGGCATCATTTCTTTTTCTCTTTTTACTTTTTTCCTTCATTTTTTTTTTTTGTTTCGTTGTTTAGACAAGGTCTCTCTACCCTAGGCTGGTCTCAAACTCAAGAACTTCTTGCCTCTACCCCTGGAATACTGGGATCACAGGCCCTCACCAACATGCTCCGCTAAGAGCTCTCTTGTTTCTTAATCAAAATGGGTTATGATTGTTTCATAACAGATTCTGTTATCTGATGGGGCTGACAAGACAGGATGGGAGGATGTTCCAGGGAACAAGGGAGAGAGACGCTTTTGTCAGCAGAGAAGATATGGGTGTATATTAGGATCTCAGCAGGAGGGGAGGAAGTATCTCAACTGTAGACGCCTCAAGGCTGAGGAATGTGGCCCACAACTGCTTAAGATACAAGGCCGCTCTGGGGACCAGACAGTTTGGGTTTTCCCTCGGGATTAAGCCTCTTAGACAAGGCAGTTCTAACCAGTCTGCCTTTGAGTCTTTTACAGCTAAAAATTGAACCGGGTCACTTGTACAAAATTGGGCAGGGTTTTCATAGCCAGTGTATCAGGTCTCACCCATTGTCCACAGCGCACTGACCGGAAAAGCAAAGCTATTTGGAACAATGAATGACTAAGGGCACGGCCGGCACTTAAGACATCACTGGTTTCAGATTGTTAGGGGAGGAAGCACCATAAAATTTTCAACTTCTCTATGAATCAAACAACTACTAGTTTTCATCTCCCTAAGGCCTCACTCTTCTGCTCTTAGCTTCTGTGGGTTTGACCATTCTGGAAATGCCATTTAGGTGAAATCATGTAGTGTTTGTCTTTAGTAACTGACATTTCACTTAGCTTGGTGTCGAGTTTCATCTACAATGTGGTATATGTCAAAACTTCCTTTTTAAGGATAATTTTTTCTTTGAATTTTTGTTTGAGTATTCTTTCTTTTTTTAAAACGTAATTGTTTTTATGTGTACAAGTGTTCTGCATGCATGTATGTCTGTAGACCATGAGTGTAGCTGGTGCCTAAGGAGACCAGAAGAAGGCAGATACCGGGACTGGGGTTACAGAAGGTTATGAGACACCATGTGTGCTGGGAATAGAACCTGGATCTTCTGGGGGAGTAACCAGTGTTTCTAACTGCTGAGCCATCTCTTCAACCCCATATTTTTCTTGCTTTCTTGCAGTTTTTTTCCCCCTGTTCTTTAAAAACAGGATCAAGTTGGCCTTAAAAGATGACCTTGAGTTCCTGACCTCCTTCTTCAGTTTCTTTTTATTTTTGTCTTGTTTTGTTTTTGAGGCAGGGTCTCAATATGTAGCTCTGACTGTCCTGAAACTCTTTATGTAGACCAGGATGACCTCGAACTCACAAAGTTAAGTTCTGCCTCCTGAGTGCTGGGGTTAAAAGTGTGCACCAACATGCTCGGCTTTACTTCAGCTTCTCAAGTGCTGGGATTACAGACATGTGTGACTATCAATGGACATTTGGGTTGCTACCTTTATGAACGTGGATGTTCAAAACATCAAGATCTGCCTTCAGTTACTTTGGAAAGTGGGATTGTTGGGGTGTGTGTGTGTGTGTGTGTGTGTGTGTAAACGTGTAGACCAGAAGTCAATATCAATGTCTTCTTCAATCATTCTCCACCTTAATTTTAAGATGGGGTCTTTCACTGAACCTGAAGCTCACCAGTTAGGTTAAAATAGCCTGTAAGCTCCAGGATCCTCCTGTCTGCCTCCCCAGTGCCGGGGTTATAGGCACAAGCTACTACTACACTGGGCTCTTTTACATGGAGATCTAAACTTAAACTTCGGTCCTGGTGCCTCTGGAACAAGCACTCTCCCCAGGCCTGGTCATTTTATTTTTAATACTTTGAAAACTTCCATAATACTTTCCTAGCAGCCGCAGGACTTTATATTCCCGTAACAGTGTCCAGGCATTACTTCTCTGTGCACCAGCCAACACTTGTTATTTGTGGCTGATTTTGTTGTTGAAAGCAGCCACTCTCAGCCGCAGTTGGGGGATAGCTCTGTGTGGTTTTGACATACAGTTTCCTGACGAGTAGCAATGTTGCTCTTTTTATATGATTGTTTTCCACTTGTGTGTCTTTGTAGAAATGTTCAAGTCTTTTGGTCATATTAAACATCAAGTTATTAGCATTTGTGTCATATTGTAGAGCTTGAGGACTTGTATACCTCAATGGTAGAACATTTGCCAAGATTATATGAGGCCCTAGGTTCAAGCTGCAGCACCGCACAAAAAATTGTTGGGCTTTTTACGGACCTTGGATATTGCTTGATGTAATTGGTCTGTATTTCTACTCATTTCTCAGTCACCTTTTCAGTATGTTAACTGTAATCTTGGGTGTACAGAAGATTTTCATTTTGTGTCTAACTTACCTGACTGTAATCTTGCTGCATCTGCTTTTGGTGTCAGGCGTAAGAAATCACTGATAAATATGCCTTGAAGCTCTGTGCTCCCTTCTAGAACTCTGGAGTTCTAGGTCTTAGGTTAGGTCTTTAGTTCATTTCGTGTTTGTTTTTTATACTGTGTAAATCAGAAGTCCAACTTCATCTTTTCCTATGATTATCATTTTCCCTTTTGCTGAAAAAGACTGCTGTTTCTTCATTGGTCATGTCATCCTTGTTAAAAATGCACTTGACCATATATGCAAGAACTTACTTCTGGGGTTTCAGTCTGTGTCCTTTATGTAGGCATGTCCATGTGTTTGCTCCAGATCACAACATTTTAATTACTATAGCTTTATAATGATGTTCAAAACCAGGAATTGTGAGAATCTCCAACCCTGTTCATGTTCAAATTGTTTTGCCTGTTCTACTCTGGATTTTGCTGTTTTAGTCTGTCAGAAATGAAAATTAGTTTTGTGGTCTCTTGAGAACAAATCAATAAATCTAGCAAATTATGTTTGATAAACAGCTAGAATAATTAACATGCTCTCTGGGTTGGCACTGTCTGCCCTCAACTATTGACACACTGGCCGTTTCTGTGAGAGATTAAAGATCACTTTTGAGACTCTGGGAAACTTCAAGAATCCTGGTCGAAGGGTAAGTCCATTGCTGCTGGAGGCTGTGCTCCACTGGGCTGGAGACTAGCTCCAAAAGAAAGGAGAAGTTCTGAGAGAGTACGGCTGGGAGAGTGCATTTTGTTTTGGTATTTGGGGAGGTTATACTAAAGTCTCCAGAGAAACAGTAAAGAGGGAAGGGGTTGGGAGGACAGTCAAGAACAACCTTCTGCTTGCTGAGTGTCCCACCAGCACTCAGAGGCAGAAGCACCTGAGATCAAGGCCAGCTGTGGGTAGAGTCCAGCCTGAGCTACAGAGGGAAACAATGACTCAAAGAAAAAGGGGCAGCGCCCAGTGATACAGGGCTCCTACCTAGTGCTCGGCTCTGGGCCTGAGGGCAGGGGTAAGGAAGAGAGTAAGAGAGCACAATGCCAACCCTGTAGCAGAGAGTTTAGCCATGACAGAAGTCCAAAGGAACTGAAAATGCAGTGGAGTCGTTAGTAGAAAGAAAATGGTCAGATCTGAGCAAGGATCAGACAGTAGACAACTCAGGAACGGTATGTGGGCTCATCATTCAACAAACTCAGTGAGACTAGAAAGGGGGCGGAGAGATGGCTAAGCAAGCAAAGCACTGGCCCTGCAAGCATGAAGTCCAGAGCCTAGATCCCAAGAGCACATACAAAAAAGCTGGTGGTTGTGGCAACCCACTGTAATTCTAGTGGGCAGGAGCAGAAATGGGGTCCTCAAAGCAAGCTGACTAGCAGGACAGGCCACACCAGCAAGCTCTGGGCTCAATGGAGAGAGCTTCCTCGCTCTGTTTATAAGGTGGAGAGCCATCAATGAAGACACAAGGTTAATGTACACTGGTGAACATGAATACACACATGCACATGCCCCCCCCCACAACTATAAAGAGTCAGCCGAGGAGTGTCCCACTTTGATTTCTATTGCTTAAATAACATGACCAAAAGCAACTCTGGAGGAAAGGGTTTATTTCAGCTTGTAGCTTTGGGTCCATCATGAAAAGAAGGCGGGTCAGGAACTCAAGGCAGAAGTCTAGAGACAGAAATTGTATTGAGACCCTTGAGGAACGCTGCTTACTGGTTCACTCCCCTTGGCTTGCTCAGCTACCTTGTACGACCAGGACATCAAATCATTACCTAGGAGTGATGGCTCAAAACTTACTGGAACAACATTAGGTGAGCATCTCACATATCCAAACAGCTCTGGAAGAGATGTGATGCTGCCTGCGAGCTGCCGCCGCCGCCGCCGCCGCCTCTGGCCGCGTCTTAGAAATCAGGGGTTTAGGTACCTCGAGGCAGTGATGAAAATGATGTGAAGAAATGGATGGACACTCTGCTCCTCAGATGACACAGTGCTGAAGCCTATAGCGCCCTGTCTCCCAGAGGGCACCCAGCTGTCCGCAGGAGCCACCTCACGTGACTATCTGCTTATGGAAAAATCCAGCCCAAGGCGCTTCTCCTAACCAAACCCCTAACGATGTCATTTTATCTTCTTAGATAACTCCTCCTGCTTCCCACCTATTTTGTGACCCGAAGGTAAAATATAACATTTGCAGATCATACGGTGTGGGGTGTGGTGGTGGATGCTTGTAACCGGAACACTTGAAAACTGCAGGCAGGACGGTTAGGCGCTCAGGGATAGCCTCGGCTACATGAGACCCCACTTTAAAGATAAAAACAACAACAAAAAGGGCAGAGTGCTGCACGCCTTTAATCCCAGCACTCAGGACGCAGAGGCAGGTGGCTCTCTGAGTTTGAGGCCAGCCTGGTCTATAGAGGGAGTTTCAGGGCAGCCAGGGCTACTCAGAGAAACCCTGTCTTACAAAAAAAAAACAAAAACAAAAAAAAAAAAAATGAGTAAATCTAAGGGGACTTGGGGATTTAGGAACTTCAGTGTAATGTTTTCATTATGATTGCAATAAAGTTTTTTTTTAAAACAGAATAGTTAAGGGCTGGATACTTCAGTGGTGCCGAGATTTCCTCGCATGCACAAGGCCCCATGTTTGATCCCTGGCCCCAGTAAATAGATACTTGGCAAACTAATATTAATTTGGCTAAAGAGCAAAATATTTAAGTTTTATGAGAAAATTGATCTTGTTTTGGAGAGTATGAGCTTTATGACTTTGGTTTTCCTGCTGAAGCAGCGACGGGATTTATGGTTGTATTTTAGTGATAATATTTGCTGTGAAATGTGTACTTGGCACACCAGTGGAGAGTCGTGCCCTATAAGCTTGATGGTGTGTGCCCATACATTGTGCCCCACGGTTCCCTTAAAATACCCCGCCCGCCACTTACACTTAATTGTCTCCAACTCTACTTTCAGAACAGGGGAGCTTCCCGGTGCGTGCCCATGTCAGGGTCACCCCGCTTTCTAAGCATGGAGAGGCTGGCTGTAACAGGCACTCATATTCATTCCACCGATGGACATTGCTAGAACACCTTTTAAACTGTTTTCTTTGCACTTATTTGTGTGTGTGTATGTGGGTGAGCTCTTGCCATGTCGAGAGAGTGGAAGTCAGAAAATTACCCTTGGAAGTCAGTTCTCACTCTTCACGACGTGAGTCCTGGGCATGTAGTTCAGGTGGTGAGGCACAGAGATAAAAGGATAACATTTCTACAGCACCTGCGTTGCCGTTATCTGCCCAGTCATCCTGCTGGCCCTGTTAGAACTTATTCCAATTCAGTAATGTTTATTTGTGAAAATAATAGCTGTTGTAGTCTATATTAGAGTTTCTTATAACCATTAAGGAAGACACAAAAATAAGGAAAGCAGAGGACTGGAATCCTCTCTCATCCAATTTCCACTAGCTCTTTATTGGCAGGTTTGTATAGACAATACTGAACTTCCTCCCCTGCTCCTAACCCCAACACGTTGGTTTATCGGATTATGTTCTTACCTCTGTAATGTTTTCTCCATAATTCATTCTTGGCCCTCCAGTCTATTGATAGACACAGTGGTCAAAGAAACTGTTTTAAAACACATGTCTAATCACATCACACCCCTGTACACAAAGACTTCCACTTCTCAAGGAATTAAGACCACTGTGAATTTCCCATTTAGTGTTCTAGAAAAGCATCTTTTCATCTGCCACTCTCTCCTTGCCCTAACACAGGGGCGTTGTTTCAATTTCTTGAGCCCACTCCATGGAGGTTCTTGGGTTGGAACCTGGAATACCTCTGTCTACCTTAAAGATTAATGATGCTGCCTTTTGTACCATCCCCAAACCACTATCCATCCTCAGCCTGGGGAACACAGACAGATCATAGAACCTGTACAGGTGAGTCTGGGCACTGTTCGCTGAGCTCCTCCTGCTGGCCTAGTGGGAGGGACCTGGCTCTCAAAGCCAACACAGACACCAGCATCCCATACTCTCCAGGGGCATCGTGGCCTGCAGCCAGCTGAAACCAAAGCAGCTCTTACTCTCCCCTGACTGATATATTTATTGGTTTATTCAACTCCGAGCACCCTGCATTGTCTGTCATGGGGAACAAAACAACATTCCTTACTTTCAAGGAATTTACAAAGCAGGCATGGCAGCATATACACCTGTAATCTTAATGCCTGGGAAGTAGAGACAGAAGGATCTGGAGTTCAAGGTCATCCTCCGTCGATTCTCACCCTTGTGTATTTCCCCTCCCACATTGACTCAGGACTTGACAATGTGACTGGCTTTGACCTCTGGGGTGTTAGCCAGCATGGTGGAGCAACAAGAACTTACATATTGTGCCCAATGTAACTAATCTCTGGTGGTGCTTCTGCTCATGAGCCAATGGCCATGCTATGAGGAGCCCAAATCAGCCAGGAGGAGAGCCAAGCCTCAGCTGAACTCAGTTAACAGCCTCCATACAAGCTCTGTCCCCAGCAGAGCCATTCTAACAGCCACCACAGGAGACACAGGTGACAGAGGACCAGCCCCTGCCGAGTCTTGCCCTCGGTGCAGAATTTCAACCAACTAAACATTTTTCATATCACCACTTTTGGAAGCAATGTGTTAAACAGCATTAAATAATCAGAATGTAAAAACATCACGAAATAACAAGAGGGGGCAGAGAAAAGAGCATTGTCGTCTTATGTCCTGGGTTTAAGACTGAAATGTTTGAAATTTGAATCAAGGCTCACCTTCCTTAAGATGAAAACTGCCTGAGATACATGCATAAATGTCAGTTTAGCCAGCCACAGTGGCACACACTGTGTGTAATCCCAAATCTTAGGAAAGAGAGATACAAGGTTTTTGGCAAACTCAAGGCCCGAAGTGGCTTACTTAACTGGTACCAGGCCAGACAGGGCTACAGAGTGAGAATTTTCCTACAACTAAATAAACAAATGTCACTTTATGCCTGAGCCTGTACTCAGCTGTAAACTCATGAAAAAAGGATTATGTCTGTCATGGTCATCATTGTTTGCTGACCTAGAAAAGACCATATAGTAGACAACATTTAAATAATTGGCCGAATGGGGTGTTCATAGGAAAAGCACATGCATGCGGAGGGCCCTGGGCTTAATCCTTAGAGGGGGAAAAACTGTTGGTAAGTCGGTGCTGATTTACTAGCTGTATCCTTTCCTCTGCTGGAATGAGATATTTATTTTAGGTGTATGATGTTTTGCCTCCATGTGTATCTGTGTACCGTGTGGCTGCAGTGCCCTCAGAGGACAAAAGAGGGAGCTTGATCACTGGAACTTGAGTTATAGACCATTGTGAGCCACTAGGTCAGTGTGGGAACCCAGCCTAGGTCCTCCAGAAGAGCAACCAGTGCTTTTAACTACTGAGCCATCTCTCCAGATTCAAAACTAAGCTTTGTAACTGTTAACATTATTAGCAAATTGTTAACAAGGCCCCAGACCTTAGCACAACTGACTCCATGATGGAATTACCATTCAGACTGTAAACTCAGCATGCAGACAGCACCACCTGTCAAAACTGAAACAAAGACAAACTCCATCAAAGTCCATACAGTTCTAAGAAAGTCTCAAAATGTACTAACCTTGCTTTTTGGCTTCTGTCCGCTTCTGGCTAATTGCTCTTGTTAACTGAAGTTATGTCAACACAGAACATGGTTTTTGTGTTTAAAAGCTCATTCTGAAGATGGCTCAGGGATACACTGGGATCTTGAACACCCAGTGTAGTTGCCAGCCAGCTAATAAAGACTTTCTACTGGCTTAAACCCATGTCCGAGCAGTCTTCTCTGATGAATACCCCACAACATTAATTGTTTATAATACAAAGACACTGTTTTAAGGGCTTTATACATAAAGTCACATGTCTCTTAACAACAGGCATGTGCCCTAACAGATACATCATTAAGTGATCTTGTCATTGTGAAAACTTGTAAGGTGTAATTAGATACACTAAAATGACCACAACAATGTACTCTTACAGAAGCCCTGTCTTTAACCAAAACATAATCATATAATAAATGGCTGTCTTAACTCATTTAATTCTCATAATAATCCAGTTAGCTTGGAGCTATTATCATTCCCTATTGCAGATGAGGAAACTCAGGCACAAAAAGTATATAATTTGCTTATGGCAAATTCAAGATTCAAACACAGGCAAACAGTTTCCAGAATCTATATAAACCAGGCTGGCTTCAAACTCGCAATTCTTCTTCCTCGGCCTTCCAGATGCTGGGATTAGAGATGTGTGCCCCTACGCCAGGCCTCTAGATACATATATGCTTTTCTTAAGAATCCATACATTCTTAACCGCTGCCCTGCCTTTCCCATTCTCCTGTGCTGGATCTGGCAATGCCCTTACTGCTGAAGAAAAAAAAAAAGTAGAGGAGACAGCAGGAGACAACAGCATAATGGCATCCTCGTGGCAAGAGAGGTTAAAAATTGCTCAAAGGGATCCAGCTCTTGCCACAGATTGCCTTTCTGATGTCAGTAACTAAAGAAAGAGGGGAGTCAGGACAAGAATTGGTGTCAGTCAGAAGGAAGAAAGACTTACACAGGCCTATCCCTCGAACTTAATCTGAATTAATTCTGTAACTCCAGCCCATGGGCTTAGCAAAACTCCTGTCTTCAGAAAAGACCATAAAGTACTCTGAAACTGGACCAGATCTGAGTTCTTTTTATGCTATGACCAATGGTGGGTTCCTGATACTCAGCACAGAAACGGATAACAAAGGCCAATCTCGGTACTGCTATCTTTCCTGCCTCTGCATGAGAGACAGCTTGGATGCAGGAGCCAGTCTCACAAGGTCACCGATGGACTGACCTGTCAGGTAAGTACAATACTTTCTGTCACATCCACACAAACTCTCCTACTTTAAATCCCATAATTAAAGAAGAGATGAGAAATTTAGTATTAAAGTATTAAAATGAGCTGACTGTGGTAGCATACGCCTGTAATTCCAGCTCTAGGGGGGCAGATGCACAAGTATGAAGCCAGCCTGGGCTACATAGCAAGTTCCAGGCCAAAGGATACACCATATTCTAGTATAGTTTCTCTGCTGCTGTGATAAAAATACTGACCAGTGCTGGACTTGGTGGTACACGCCCTCACTCGGGAAACAGAGGCAAGCAGATTTCTCTGCGTCCCAGGCCAGCCAGGGCTGTACAGTGAGACTATGTCTCAATAAACAAACAAAATGTGACCAAAAGCAACCTGGGGACGGAAAGAGTTTATTTGAGTTACAAGTTATAGTCCTCCATTGAAGAAAGCCAGACGTCAAAGCAGGAGCTGGAGGCCAGAGCTGAACCAGAGACCATGGAGGATGATATTTACTAGCTCCCCCACCCCTGGCTTGCTCAGCTCTCTTTCCTATACAGCCCAGGCCTACCACCCTAAGGATGGAACCATACACAGTGGGATGGGACCTTCCTCCAGGAATCAGCAATGAAGAAAATGCCTCAGTAACATGGTCACAGACCCAACTGAGTTTCCCTCTTCCTAGGTGACTGTAGGTTTATGTCAGGTTGGTAGCTGAAGCTATGATACATAGAGAAATCCTGTTCCAATGCTCCCTCAAAAAATTACAAGGCAAAACAGTTCATTTCCTCATCCTAGTTTGTGTCCACAAAAATCTAAATGAAAAAAAAAAATCAATCTAGAAGACATCTGATAGCAAAGTGAGGTAGAAAATTAGAGGAACTACATAGATGTGCATGCAAATAAAATGCCACTACACGAATGATTTCAAGAAACGATGCTGCCAGACATGGTGGCATATGCCTATCATCCCAGCTCTCAGGAAGAAATGATGATTTTCATCTTGAGGCCAATGTGGACTATAGAAAGACTTTCCTTCATGGACAGCGGTGGCACACACCTTTAATCCCAGAACTTGGGAGGCAGAGGCAGGTAGATCTCTGTGAGTTCGAGGCCACTCTGGACTACAGAGTGAGTTCCAGGACAGCCAGGTCTACACAGAGAAACTCTGACTCAAAAAACAAAAGATGGCAAAAAAACGAAATAAAGGAAGGAAGGAAGGAAGGAAGGAAGGAAGGAAGGAAGGAAAGAAAGAAAGAGAGGGAAAAGGGAGGGAGGGAAGAAGATTGACTTTCCTCAAAAAACTAGAGTGGCTGGAGAGATGGCTCTTCTGGCCTTCTCAGGCACCAGGCAAGCATGTGGTACACAGACACATAAGCAGGCCAAACATTTGTACACATTAAACAAATCTAAATATAAAAGTAAAAACAAAACTATGCTGTACTAGAGATGTAGTCCACTGGTAGAGAGGGACATGCAAAGCCCTGAGTTTGACCCCTAGCTCTGGGGGAAACACGAGTTTAAATTACTCATGTTCTGCCACTGAACCAAATCCCCCATTCCATGGGTGGTGAGACAGCTCGGAGGTTAAGAGCACTGACTGCTTTTCCAGTGGGCCGGGTTCATTCCTATCACCACGTGTGATGGTTTATAACCACCTACAACTCTAGTTCCAGGGGATCCGCCACCCTTTTCTGGTGAACATATGTCCTAGTTTGCTTCTCAGTTGCTATAATAAAGCACTAAACAAAGGCATTTGGGAGAGGAAAGGGTTTATTGAGCTTACAGGTTAGCACATCATGAAGGAAAGTTAGGGCAAGGACTGCAACAGAAGCCTGAGGGGGTGTTGCTTACTGGATCACTCACTCTTCATAGCTTATTCAGCCTGCTTTTTTAAAATACCCTCCAGGACCACCCGGATATACAGGGGTGGTACCGGCCACAGTGAGGGGGCCCTCCCACATTAATCATTAATCAAGACACCCTCCCAGGCTTGCCTATAGGCCAATCTTATGGAAGCACTTACTGGGTTAAGATTCCCTCTTCCCAGACAGATCTGGGTTTGTGTCAAGTTGACAAAAACCAGCCAGCACACCTAGCTGTTTTATACAGCCAGGCCCACATGCCCAGGGATGGCACCGCCCACAGTTAGCTGGGCCCTCCTGCATCAATTAGCAGTTGAGAACATGTCCCACAGACATGCCCATAGGCCAATCTGATTGAGGCAATTCTTCACCTGAGGCTCTCTTTTCCCAGGTGTGTGAGTTGACAACAAACTAACCAGGACTGGAGAACGGGTGTGCTGACCGGTGAGTGCTCTGGGTAAGCCGGAGGCGGGTGTTGGGAATCATCCTCCCTGTGTCTGCACTTCAGTTTTATGAAACAGGACCTCTCATGGAGCTTCCTGGACTAGACTGGCTGAGCAGTGAGCTTCTGGGATCTACCTGTCTTGCTTCTACCTCCACAGTGCTGGGATTTCAGATAAGCCTCCACATCCAGATTTTCCTTTTTTTGTTTTTAGGACAGGATCTCACTATGTAGTATGTAGCCCCAAATAACTTGGAACTCAGAGAGATCTGTCTCTGCCCAACAGCACATGCCCCTGCCCCGACCCAGTGCTGGGATTAAAGGCATGTGCCACAAAGCTTACATAACGTCCAGTTTAGGTGGGCGTGGAGATTTGAACTCAGGTCTTCATGTATGCACAACAAGTTCTCTCCCCTCTGAACCATCTCCCCATCCTGTGTTTCTGTTTGAGATAGGATGTCTTGCTATGCAACTCAGGATAGCCCTTAACTCATGATTCTCCTGCCTTGGCCTAACACCACCACCACATTCAGGACTTGAGGTTTTTTTCTCTTTTTAGATTGTGTCTGTGTGTGTGTGTATGTGTGTGTGTGTGAGAGAGAGAGAGAGAGAGAGAGAGAGAGAGAGAGAGTGTGTACGTGGACCATGGTTTTCTTATAGAGGTTAGAGGACAACTTGTGTGGGAGTTTGTTCTTTCCTTCCTCCTTGCGAGTTCTGGAAATCAAACTCAAGTCACAGGCTTGGCAGCAAGTGTCTTTATCCACTGAGCCATCTTACCAGCCTGAGTTTCTTTAGTAGTGTGCTTAATCATATCCTAGATGTTGACTGACTCTTCTATCAGCTGTCCATTCGTATTATTTGACCATTTCTGACAGATGATAACTATTTTATATTAGGTATAGCAGATGCTTGTCATTGATGTAATTTTGTGTAGCTGTTTACATAGTGTCTAAATGTACTTATACTCCTTGGCCATATAAAGGTTTTTGGTTAAAAATAAGGGCCATGTTTCAGTGGAGTACTCTATAACTCCCAGTAACTTGTGGCTGGATCACAAGAGGTAGTTGGAAGTGGCTGTGGGCAGAAACCAAGTGACAATGACTTGTGCTATGAAATGACTATGCTAAGAAATATGAATTTTATTTCAGAATTGGATGTTCTTATGAATGGAGTGATATAACGTCTAATAGTTGAGTCTTTAGTTGATGATGTTAGTGTTAGGGTTCAAACGTGGGATTTCAGGTATCTGATCAATGTACTGACCACTCTACTCCTGAACTATACACCAAACTGACCACTCATCCCATAGATAAACTGTTAAATACAAAATAAAAAATAGTGTTGAAGGTACAGCTCAGTGACAGCAGAACAGTATGTGCTTAACAAGTGCATAGCTTGGGTTAAATATCTAGCAGAGTAAGAAAGACAAGGGGATGGAACAGAGAGGATGAGAGGATGAGAAGGGAGACAGAGAAAGATTCTTGAAGCACTTGCTGTCCTCATCCTCCTGGGCTCAAGTGATATTCCTGCCCTAGCCTTCAGAGTCGTTAGGACTACAGGCATGCTCTGCCCCACAGCTGGCAGTCTTTATAAAAAGCAAACAAAAGGATTTCCCACGCTACTGGGATGTAGATGTGGGGTAAGTATGCTTATCGCTTTTCCTTAACTGTATAATACTTCATCTTGGAGACTATAACCTCATTCTTCAAGTCCTAGTGTGCAATCTGTTGATAAGAAATTTCTACATTGCTAAGACTCTTTCTTAAGAAAAGGAAGAAGACAAGAAGGCCACAAGACAGGCCATCTTCCTAAAGAATTCCTGTGCCAAAGAGCGGGAGCTGGGTACGTCCAGGGCCTCGGGGTACAGTTCTACCGCAACTCTCACCCAACAGCAACCCAGGGCTTGTCTGAGATGATGGAGACATGCCCAATATGCTCAAATGCCCTCAGGAACCTCAGGCTTGGAGTGGCCTGTGAACACTGCCTGGAGAAGGCCCTCTCTTCTGTCACCCATCTGCGCTCTATCCAGAAAAAAAGAAAAGAAAAGCTGGACATGATTCCAAACTAGGTGGAGGCACAAAGATTGGGAGTTTAAGGTCATCCTGAGCTACACACCAAATTCAGGTTGAGGTTACCCTGGGCTACATGACACCCTGTCCCCAAAAAGCAAACGAGAAAAGACAAGAAGATGGGAGTGGGGGGGGGGTAGGGGGTGAAAGGTAACTTAGGTACCTTAAATCACAAGTCCGTGCTGCTTGAGAACACTATAGACAAATGTATGAGCAACTCTCTCTCACACCCTGTACTCACGCAGGCAGTCACACTACGGAGCCAGTCTTGAAGGCTGAGGACATTTCTGCTAGGCGGAATGAATTACCTATACAGTTGCTTGCATGTGAGAGCGATCTGGCTATGACATCTGTCACCTCATTGATGGCCAGGGTGTCCCCTTCTTCCCTCACAGCTCCATGTAAGTCCCTCTGGAAGTCACACTCAGAAAGGACGACCTTCCTGAATGGAGGAGGACCAGTCTTCAGTCAAGGGCCTATAAGCTGCACTCCCCTGCTAGAATCTCCAAACACACTCTCAAGAATACAGCTGCAATGGTAGGAATGGAACACAAGGGCCAGGTGTGGCGACTCGCACCTGCAATCACACCTGCATTTAGGAGGCTGAGGCAGGAGCACTGAGCTAAGTTCAAGGCCAGGTTGGACCACCTAGTAAAACAGAAGAATGGGTTTTATTTATTTTTATTATTTTTGCTTTGTCTGCATCTATGTCTAGGTACCACATAAAAAAAAGGAAGAAACCTTCAAATTAAAGCAATTGGATACATTCTCACATACATCCCCAGACAGGGTCTCAAATATCCCAAGCTAGCCTCAAAGTTTCTGTATGCCTGCAGTTGGCCTTCAACTCCTTATCTTCCTATCTGTGCCCTCCAAATGCTGGGAGATTCGAGGTAGAAACCAACACATCTGATTATAAAGCTGGCAAAGATTTAACAGAACAAGAGCAAAAAAGAATCCCCTATATTTGCAAGGCTCATTCATACACTGTTGGAAGCAGTACAAATCAACACAGAAAGTTACTACAATTCAAAATTTGCACTCACATTGACTGGGAGATTTCAGTTCTAGGCGTCTGTCCTAAAAAAATATGTGCAGCTAACTGTGGTGGCAGGAATATAACCCCAGCTCTTCCCAGGCTGAGATAGGATTACAAATTTGAGGCCAACTGTTCTTTTATTTTCATGTGTCTTCTGTCAATTCTGATCGTGGAAGATCAGAAGGATGATCGCGGTTCTGAGGCGCGCATGGACTACCCCAGCGGTTCTCAACCTGTGGGTTCCCACCCATTCGGGGGGTCGAGTGACCCTCTCACAGAGGTCACCTAGGAACAGCTGCATATCAGACATTTACATTATGATTCTTAACAGCAGCAAAAGTACAGCTGTGAAGCAGGACAAAAATAATTTTATGTCTGGGGTCATCACAGCATGAGGAACTGTATAAAGGTCGCAGAGTTAGGAACGTTGAGAACTGCTGGACAGAGGGTTGGAGGCCAACCTCACCTATATGAGGGTTTACTGAAAGACCACAAAAGAAAAAGTTTATGTGAGTACCTAAAGCTGTTTGGAGATCTTCAGCATTCAGCTGTAAAACACTTGAAACCACCGGGAAAAAAAGTTACCTGGAAACATCAAATTCATAGACTCCTGCCTCTGGCCTCCTTGGGCGCGCGCACACGCGCACACACACACACACACACACACACCCCGCCACACACACATATGCACTGCTGAAAATAAATCTTCATAAAATATGTGAACTCTGCTTTTTCAAGCTTGCATCCCCAGCTTTTGTGATGTCTGTTGGATTACTGAATAAGAAAAACACACCCCACTTCTCACTCTGTCAATTAAAAGCCTTCACTTTGCCAACTACAGATTTTGATTCACTGGCTAAATATAAAGATGGTCAGAAAATTAAAACAACTAGCTAAAGAAATTAATTTCCTTTTTGCTGCTACTCTGCGGCCAAACTGGGTGGCAAACTGACTAGGAAAAAAAAAAAAAAAAAAACAAGAGTCCACGGCCCCGGGTTTGCATCAGGCATTCCAAATGATTCCCTGCAATCCCAGGTTTCCTCCGCCCAAGGCATCGGAGCCAAAAGTATCTGAAGCCTGTGCTCTGAGCTGTGCGCTCGGGTAAAGCACAGCCTAAGCCTTCAGATTCCTCTGGGGACTAGGCCCGCCCTCCAGCCCAGAGGCTTCCCAGAGCCGTGGGGCTGCAGGAAATCAGGCTCCGGGTGGCGGCCGGGCTGGGCAGGTCCCCTGCGGCACTCCCACCCTCCGGGTCGCCGGAGGACCAGCCGCCGCCCAGGCGCGGGGACCCTGCGCAGCCGCGGAAGCGCACGGCTCCAGGCTACGACCTTTCCACCTCAAGACTTCCGCACTCTGGGCCTCTAGAAGGTTCCACGAGCCTCGGGTACCCAGGCTTGAGTCCACCCCCATAAGGCCCTTGGGCGCAGCCATTCCCCGCCCCTTGCGCCCCCGCGCCGTTGCCCAGGTAACCAAGGGGCGGTGGCAGCGGCTGGAGGCGGGATTTCCGGCGAGTGACGCGCCTGGGCTCGGCTACAAAAGAGGTCGGCTGCGGCGGGCCGGGCGGAACTTTCCAGAACGCTCGGTGGGAGGCGGAGGAGCGGCGTCTGGCCGAACTATTCTTTGCTACGCTCCTCTTTCCGCTCTCCGGCGTCCGCCCGCTCACCGGTGAGTCTCGGGCTTCGAGCCCCTTGGACCGTGGCGTGCGGCCTGGGCGCCAGAGAGCCGGGGCGCCGCAGCCAAAGGCGGTTGGCCCCGCGTGGGCGGGGGCTGCGGGTTCCCCGAGCCGGCTCTGTCTCCGGAAGGCCGCCAAGATGCCCGGCACCCTGCCCGTCCGCACGCCACGAGGCGGCCCAAGGCCCAAGCCAACTCCGCGCCCGCCTTTGGCTCCTCGGTGCGCACACCCGCGCCCCGCCGCCCGCGCCGGTGGGCTGCGCTGCGCACGCGCGGACCGCGGCAGGGGTGAGGGGCTGCGGGAGGAGCCGGGCGGAGGCTGCGGCTTGCGCGTCTCCTGACTCCCCTCGTCTTTGTTGAGGTCCGGCCTTCCACCTCGGACTTTTCGATCAGGGTGTGAGGGAAAAAGGAAGGAAACCTTAACGGTCGGCTTCAGGTGCCGGCAAAGCCGGAGGGCGAGTCAGCTCCGCGGGCCCGAGGGTCGAGAGTGGGTAAGCTGCGGGCAGAGCAGGATGGCGACGGGGCCGGGCACCCGCTCCCTGGAGCTGGTCCCCTAAGCCACTCCTCCATCCCTGGGTGTCCAGTGTCTCTGCGGCGAGTGTGCGGCCTTTATCAGATGTACGGAGGCAGTGGTAATGTACTAACCGGTGGACGGAACCTCTGAGTGCTGCTCTGGGTTACGGGCACAGCCTCTGGGGAGAGGAAACCGGAAGAAGCCCGATTACACATGTGTTAGTGCGGGAGAGTAGGGCCCAGCTGCTTGAAATTTATATTTCGACTGTTAAAATTCATAGCCGAGTCATATCAGGAATTGTTAGGTTTTAAGAAGTTTAGGGAAGGCTGTGTTCTTAAATATGAGATAAAGCAAAGAACAGGTTGCTTTGGTTCTGACTTTGCTGGTTAAAACTACCAGTTAAGAGCTAGACGTGGTAGTGCACACCTTTTAACCCAGTGCTCGGGAAGAAGAGGCAGTGGATCTTTTGCACAAAAAAGTTAAAAGCTTGGTTTATAATGCCCATTTTCTAATTTCAGCCTGTAAAAAATGGTGAAAGAAACCACTTACTATGATGTTTTGGGGGTCAAACCCAATGCCACCCAGGAAGAATTGAAAAAGGCGTATAGGAAATTGGCCTTGAAGTACCACCCTGATAAGAATCCAAATGAAGGAGAAAAGGCAAGTACATTGTCACAAAGCTCAGCAGTGTTGCCATGTGTATACATTTGTCTGGTGCCTGAAAGTCAAGGTCGTAATATAGTGGCTGTACTTTGTGACAGTTATGTCTAATGGGATTTCCTTTTCTGAAACAGTTTAAACAGATTTCTCAAGCTTATGAAGTTCTTGCTGATTCCAAAAAAAGGGAATTATATGATAAAGGAGGAGAACAGGCGATTAAAGAGGGCGGAGCAGGTGGTGGTTTTGGCTCACCCATGGATATCTTTGATATGTTCTTTGGAGGAGGAGGAAGGATGCAGAGAGAAAGGAGAGGTAAGAAAAATCTAGCTTACCTGCAGCAGAATAAAGTAGCTGCTGCTGAAAGACTTGAGAATTTACTAACATTAAATGCTTGTTTACATGTTGGCATGTTAGACTGTCCAGGGACTGCCTCCGATTTCTGAGGTCATTTATAATTGATAATTTATGTAACCAAAAAATGTCCAACTCCATAGATTCCCAAACAGTAAGGTAACAAAGCATAGCAACTTTGGTTTCTAAGCCCTTACACATCTTGGTTTCCCTGTTCCTACCCAGTGGTGCATTGAACTTTTTCAGTTAAAGGTGAGTTGAAGTTGAGAAAACTAAAACTTACCAAGCTGTGTAGCAAGCCAAGACTGAAAAACACAGCTCATTGCCTCCAGATTACCTGCTGCCTGTCTAATCTTATTTCAGCTTTACTAGCTCAACTTATATGCATTGAGTATTACAACAAAAAAAGTTGTCTACAGGCTAAACTTCATGGGGAAACAGTATTAGAGATCAAAATAATATTTTGTTCCCAATATAGTTTATACAAACTGATGGGTAGGTACAGTTCTAGAACAAATGGGCTGGCCATTAAGTTTCACTCTGCCCTTTTAAAGGTTTGGGGAGACTTGCGAAATTGTTGACTATGTTTTTATAAGAGTTTACTAAAAAGGAAGCGAGTGGGCGTGAGAAATGGCTCAGTGGTCAAGAACACTTGCAGTTCTTTGTGGAGGACCTAGAACTTGTTTCCCAGTGCCCATATCAGACGGTTCACTGCTGCCTGCAACTCCAGCTCCAGGGCATCTCACAACCTCTTCTGGCCTCTGGACTTTCACATAGACATGTGTGCACACAAAAATCAGCTGTGATCTCGCCCAACTCATGCTGCATGAGATGGTGTGAGCTGCAGAAAAGCAGCCGCTGAGCTTTTTGGCTTAGACAGTTTGGGGGGGTGGTTGTTGCTGCTGCTGTTTGGAAAATGTACTTGGTCAGTTTCCAGAAGCTTTATTTTTCCTTTCATACAGTCTATATAAAGTTGAAAAAGGTCAGCTTTCAACTTGTGAGAATCTACTTCCATGTTCTCTTTACAATAATAGAAACCCAAAGCAAAACGAGAAGTAGAAGGATATACACTTAATACCTCATTTAGGTAACTGTTCCTTTACATACGAATTCAGGAAGGATTGAAACTTTATTCAGCCATAAGGCAATGCTGTTTTGTGGTGGATAAAGTCCTAGTTGAAGGATCACTAGCTAGGAACTTATTAACCATTGATGAGTGATTTCATTTCTGTAGCCTGGTTGTCCTTACTTGATCTCAACCTCCTCCTTGCTGTTGCGGTAGGTAAATGTATATTGCATTCCTTTGTAGTCCCTAGGCAGATGTGGGTCTTTAAGTTAAGATTAATTTAGAGGGAAAAACCTTCACTCCAGTTGTAGTTGCCACCACACTTAAAATTGTATCAATAATTGTAGTTGGTGTATTAGACACATGTGTACCTCATTACAGGCAGTTCTGTTGGACAATGCTATTAACAAAAGCCACGGGAAATTTATCATTTGAAACAACCAGTGCTAGCCTAGCAGTAAAAAACATTGAAACAGAAGTAGGAATTGCTATTTCAGTGGTTTCTCAATATTGGCTTCTCCAGCCAATCTTGATTAGAAAGAATTTGTTGTGCTAAAGAATGTTTGGATGAAGTAACTGGCTATGTTACTTAATACCCAATAAGTGAACCCTTCAAAGGAATACATGCTTTGAATTATTGTGAAATGTGCCTGATCGAGTGATTTTTCTAAGGGTAGTACTTTCATTGCTGTATTCTAAGAGGGCCTCATCTGTGTCCTGAGCTAGGCAGATGAACCTGTGACATTTTCCTCGTCTATGATTAGATCGGTTTGAGAATCAAGTAATTGGATGAATGTTGTATATGGGTATATTGCAACAGAAGTGCAGCATGAGGCTGGTCTTCACTAGTCCCTAGCTAGTGATCCTTTCATATGATTTTATCCACCGCAAAAACAACATTGCCTTATGGCTGAATAAAGTTTTGATGCTTTTTGATTCATACCTAAAATATTTGAAACAAATAAACATTACATGTGGGTTTTTAATGAGCAGTGCTTTGTTCCAGGTAAAAATGTTGTGCATCAGCTCTCAGTGACCTTAGAAGACTTATATAATGGTGCAACAAGAAAACTGGCTCTGCAAAAGAATGTGATTTGTGACAAATGTGAAGGTAAGCGTTCTTACTGTTGAGTTGTTAATGGTTTTTTAAAGTCTTTGTGGATTAGGCTGGCCTTGGATTTGTATCCTTCTGCCTCAGCCCTCTGAGTACTGGGGTTACTCCAGGTCCCCAAGCCTAACTTTCTGGAGAGATAAAACTGAAATGTTGCACTAAAAGCACTAAAAACTGAAATGTTGCACTTCCATCAAGAGAAACACTGGCTACCTGACTACCCCATGCCAAATGGCTTTGTTGTGACATTCTCATGTGTGTGTATATAATGTGGTTAAATCACTGCTCCCTGTCCAACTTCCACCGAACCCCTCCTCTTCCTACCAGTACCCTTCTGTATGCCTATCTTTTGATGGCCCAGTGAGTCTCATTAGAGGAACACGGCAAGGGCTTGTTTACAAAAGGACAAGCACCTTAATCAGTGGCTACATTACAGACAAAAATGTCTCCCTTTATGACAAGATGTTAATTGGCCCATTGTCTAGAGCCTAAGTAGCACTTTTTTTTTTTTAACACTTTGTGCACATGGGTGGTATGTTAATATGTGTGGGAAGTCAAAAGACAATTTGTAGTAATCAGTTTCTCCTTCATCCATGCAGGTGTTAAAAGATCAAACTGGGTTAGTCAGACTTGGTAGCAAGTGCTTTTATGATGGGTGGTCTCAATGGCCTAAAATAGCATTTTTTTGAAATTTACTTGATTGTTCGGGTTTGTTTTTGTTTTTTGTTTAAGACTCCATCTTACCATATAGCATGGACTGGTCTCTTCGCTCGCAAAACTCCTGCCTTCAGTTCTCAAGTGCCTCCTAGTGTTGGAAGTGCAAGGATATATGCCATATTGCTTTAAAGATTTATTTATGAGTGCTCTATCTGCATGTACACCTGCATGCCAGACGAGGGCATCAGATCCCATTACAGATGGTTCTGAGCCACCATGTGGTGGCTGAGGATTGAACTCAGGACCTCTCGGAAGAACAGTCAGTGTTCTTAACCAATGAACTATCTCTCTAGCCCACTTTTTTCTGTTTTAAGGATTGTGCAGTACCTAGGCATAGTGCCCATAGTTGATCTCTTAGGAGGCCAGCAAAGCCTTGTCTCAAGAAAAAAAAAAATGTGCTATGGAAAAAACATACAGTGTCAGATTGTAGCTCAAGCTGTCTTGGAGTTAGTCACTGCCCAGGTCACTGCTGCCTGCAAGCACCCTCTCAAGAAAGTGAAACTCTGAGGTTGCTTGCAGAGATCTTCACTGTCAGGCCCACCTACTAGGAGCTCTAACTGAAAAGGTATAGCACCATCTCCCACCCTGTGGTGTTTTACCTGCCTGTGTGTGTATCTTCTGTACTGCTGTATGCTGTACCTGTGGAGGCCAGAACTGGAGTTAAAGAGGGTTGTGTGCTAGGAGTCAAACTGAGGTCCTCTGGAAGAGTAGCCAGTGCTCATAACCAGTAAGCCATCTCTGAAGGCTCTGCCTTCCATCCCCATATAACGCCCCCACCCCTCTACAAAGGAGTACCAAATTTCTAAGAATGTGTGTTCTGACAGTCTTGGGCATTTTTACAGCTAAAGACATACGTACATACATTCCCACACCCCACTCCCCAGCACACACAGCTGCTTGCTGACCTCCATTGCTGAAGCTGTGTCATTTCTTAAATTGTAACTTAAAAGGCAAGACTTTCTCGGCCTCTTCTTGGAAACTGCCCAGATTTTCAGCTTGCCTACCTTGTTTAGTCCCCCCCCCCCCAATCTCTCCCTTCCAAAGAAAAGAATAAACCAATTCATGATTTTGAAATGACTTTTTAGAGTCTGAATTGTACATTTTAGGACAGCAGTCCATAAGGCCTTGAGAATAGTAAGGAGTTAGACTCTAATCTACTGCTAAGTTCATACCCACGTTTTTTGTGTTTGTTTTTAACTCTTTAGGCCGAGGTGGTAAGAAAGGAGCAGTGGAGTGCTGTCCCAACTGCCGGGGGACTGGCATGCAGATAAGGATTCATCAGATCGGACCAGGAATGGTTCAGCAGATTCAGTCAGTGTGCATGGAGTGCCAGGGTCATGGAGAGCGCATCAGTCCTAAAGACAGATGTAAAAGCTGCAATGGAAGAAAGATAGTTCGAGAGAAGAAGATTTTAGAAGTGCATATTGATAAAGGTGAGTTCTGAAGATTGAACCCAAGGCTTATGTATGTTGTAGCACTGAACTACATCCCCAGACAGTTTCTGTGTTCTAGTAGATTTTATGATCCTGACCTTAGTGTCTGATATCAGTAAAGGTACAAAATTAATCTGTGTTTAGGCATGAAAGATGGTCAGAAGATAACATTCCATGGTGAAGGAGACCAAGAACCAGGACTGGAGCCAGGAGATATTATCATTGTGTTAGACCAGAAGGACCATGCTGTTTTTACCCGGTAAGACTTCAAGTCTTCTTAGATACTTGGTTGTTCTTGTTCTAGTTTAAGTGAGTTTTTTTTCACTCTTAGAACACAGTAAATAGACTAGGCATGTAAAACAAGCTGCAGTGTGTTCTGTAAAAGCTTAATTAAGCTTAATTAGCTCTGTTTCAGTTGTAAATGGCTGGAAGTAGAATCAAGATTTTAGCTTTTTGTCTTAAGTAAAGTACTGACTAGATGTTTCCTATGAGCACAAATGGATAGCAGGCAGCTGGGGGAAGCCATAGAGAAACCTGCCCACGTCAGTCTGTCAGTGCCAGATAGTGTCTTTCAGCAATTTCCCATCCTTGGTTCATGCTGAGTTTAGATGTTTTATATGTAAATATCCAAACTATCTCAAATAAGAAACCAAAAATTTGGACTCCATTAAGTGTATATATACACGTTCAGTACTGAATTTGTATATTGCACAAACTGGACTTGGAGAGGTGAGGTAGGTTAGGGGGACAGCGTGTGGGAGGAACTTGTTTAGGAAAGGCTATTTCATAAGTGTTTATTCTGTGTTGGAAAAGCTATCACAGTGTACTGGGCACAATACTAAATACAATGTATCAGCAAAGAAATTCTGTTTTGATTTACACCGTAATTCCTATGTTCCAAATGTGTGTTTGGCTTCTTTTTAGCCTCAATGTGTGTTTTTTCTCTCCCCTCTTAAGAAACCAGAATTAAAATTAGGCAACAACTTGGGAAGAATACGTTGCTTAGAATGTGTGAAAGAACATTTGAGACCAAGGCAGGCCTTGATCTTCTTGCCTTTGCTTTCTACCTCCCAAGTGCTGGCAGTATAGGCCTACGCCACTGAGCCCAGCTATTTGGTATGATTTTGAAGCCTTATTCAGCAAACAGCTGGTGATTTCCAAATAATTTGCTATTCTCAGCTTTTAGTTGCTTGGTTTTCACAACGGTGAAAGAAAAGTTTGCCCACTGTGGTGCATGCAGTCATTTGTTACGTGAAGGAAGTAACTGTGCTTTACTTGTATTGCTGTAGACGAGGAGAAGACCTTTTCATGTGTATGGATATACAGCTGGTTGAAGCATTGTGTGGTTTCCAGAAGCCAATATCCACTCTTGATAACCGAACCATAGTCATCACCTCTCATCCAGGTATGGCAGCTAAATGAACCTGTTTCCCTGTTTGGCGTTTTCTTATAGCTAAGAAGTAGTAATAGGTATTGAAAAAAAGTGTCCTTTCCTTCTTCGGTTACATGTCCTTCTAGATGGACATGAGATGAAGTTATAAGGCCTTGGTTACCTCTTGGGAAAGCCATAATGAAGGCAAGAGGGTTGTTGGACCAATTAATTGGCTCAGGGTTTCTGTGTTCTTTTTCTTTGCCTTATACAAATGTGACCACGCTTAACAAAGAATTTGGCTTCAATATCTTTAGGTCAGATTGTCAAGCATGGAGATATAAAATGTGTACTAAATGAAGGTATGCCAATATACCGCCGGCCATATGAAAAAGGACGTCTAATCATTGAGTTTAAGGTAAGCTATAATTCTCAAGGGCATTTGAGAATGGTTAGCTTACTAAAATCTAGTGTAAGCCAAGCAAGTGCATTTTACTCCCTTTGACCAGGAAGAATTGGAAAACCAGTTGACCCCTTGTGTGTGTTTGGGGGGGGGGTTGGTTAAGAAAGGCCTACTCTGATTATTCTTAACTATGGTTACAAGTGTAAGGTACTATGACAGTTAACATCTGTTTGCACCTGGCCTAAGTGGCGTGTGCCTTTAATATAGCACTTGAGAGATAGAGTCTGGAGGGTAAAGAAAAATTGTTCATCTTTGACTGGACAGTGAGTGAATTCAAGGTTGTTCTAAGCTGGAGTTGCAAGGTGCACCTAAAAAAATGGGTAATTACATGTTTTTCCTGGGGAAAATAGTTCTACTGATAGCATCAAATTTAACTGCTTTTTTTTTTGGGCAGGTAAACTTTCCTGAAAATGGCTTTCTCTCTCCTGATAAACTCTCTTTGCTGGAAAAACTCCTTCCCGAGAGGAAGGAAGTAGAAGAGACTGATGAAATGGATCAGGTAGAACTGGTGGACTTTGATCCAAATCAGGAAAGACGACGTCATTATAATGGAGAAGCTTATGAGGATGATGAACATCACCCCAGAGGTGGCGTCCAATGTCAGACCTCTTAATGGGCTAGTCACTCTATGTCATTCTGTATGCAGTAGTGAATGCGGGAAGGACTGTAATCATAATATGCTCACTACTTGGCTATTGTTTTTGTTTTAATATTCAACTATAGTAGTGTTTTAAAAGTTAAATGAAGAATAAACAGAAATATAAAAGCTCTGACTTTGCCCTGTATGTATGATGACTTCAATGTGCAAGATGAAGTTTAATACTTGTACAAACTACTTTAAAAAGTTACCTAGCATCTGTTAGGCCATACCTTGTGTAACTGATACAGCTGTGTACATTAGACTGACATGCTAGGTATGTGTTGTATGACCCTTCATTGTTAAGCTATGGAATTAAAATTCTGTGTTCAACTGGTAATCAGAAAAAAACAATTAGTAGTGACATTTTGGTCTGTCTAGTTGTGTGAAGTGGACTAATTGTGATGCCTCTACATAGTATTGCCTCAGCCATTCTTAAAGGTGGCATAATTCCTAAATCCGCCTGTTATTAGTGATAGAATAATACATTCCTAAAGAAGTTTATCATAAGCTACTGCTTAAGGGCTTGATTTTCTAGATTGCATTCCCTTCTGCTATGCCATCTTTTAAAATATATATACACACACAAAAACATTGACCAGTCATGGTCACCTTTTCCCCTTCTCTAACCATGATAAGCTCTTGGGTAGTGACTGCCTAACCCAAGCAGTTTACAAATTAAAATGAAGAAACCTGTATGTGGGGAAGTGACTTGCATGTTTAATCCAGGAAAGGTGTTCTTTAGGTCTGTTACAGGCTTGCTTTAAACCATTTGACTTAGGCTCCAATGTGACTGTAATTTAATGTTGGTAGTATAGCAAATTATGAATAGCTTTATTGTGTGTTTCAAAGTCACATGTTCACATGCTTAAATCTGGATACCAGAATTTAAGCGGTTATTGAAATGTATGACTGTCTCCTAATACACTGATTGCAAAGTGTTTCCAGTGTGTCACTGCAGGCCTTTTTTTCTCCTCAGTTCATCAAAGTATTGGCTTTTGGGATGTAACTTGATTTTACTTTGTTCTTGAAATGGGCAATATACAAGGACAGGGAGTAAAAGTATAGGTCCTGAGCTCAAGTCAGAAAAGAACTGCAACCACTGGGGTGAGAATATGTGACATTCATGCCACTTGTCTCTTCCTGGGTCTACCTGGGTCTGCCACATGTGGAAATGGGCTGAAATTGCACGGGGGAGAACATTTGAGTTAAAAAAATACCAGGGGCCAGGCAGATTCAGTTCCCAGCACCCGGTACACAACAGCTCATGTCCCCAGGGACACCAGTGTTCTGGCTGTGAATAGAACTGTTCTTACCCTACAGGTCTCCCCCTGCTAGGATTTGGGTACAGCTGAGGTGTGTATAGTGGCCTGAACATCAGGATTTTATGTAGCTAGGGTTGAAGACACCAAATACAGGGATAACCACCTGGCACAGCAGGATATGGCGTAGGATTTGTTTTGGGTTCAAAGCCAGGCTGTGCTGTCAAGGCATAATATCACTAGTGACTTCCAATTTTAGAACTCTACCATGGCTGGGTCAGGAAGGTGACTGAGCTGGTAAAAGCAAAAATTTGGTGGCCTGAGTTGTGACTCCATGTGCATGCATGGGAAAAAAAGTTTTTTCACAACAGGGTCTCACTATATAGACCAGGCTGACCTGGAACTCAGAGGTCTGCTTCCCTCAGCCTCCCTAATGCCGGGATTAAAGGTGTACTGGTGTATGGGGTTGGATCTGAGAATCTTTCAAACAAGCTGCTGGGTGAGTAAAACATGAAGGCAGACTGCAATCTAGCTGCTTGTGCCTTCTATTCGCCATGGTCAGTGTTTAACAAGTAATTCAGAATCTCCAAGTCAGTTTGAACCTCGTAGAAAACTGCAAGATTCAGAAACCAGCAGTGAAGCTAGAATACTACACCTGATATTTAGACTGTTGGCATTTGTAAAAAAGCCTCACCTTGAAACTTGATTTCATGAAATGTGATTCGTTGTGATTGTCTGGTGGGCCACACCCTGAAACCTGACTTATTTCATAAGGAAGTACTACAGGGCCCTAACCTCACTGGTGAGGGAGGCTGCAAAGTTGAAAGCAGTGGTCCCACCAGAAGTCCTCTGTCTTTGAGCAGATCCCATCCTGCACCTCCACTCGTTCTCCCAACTTGGCCGCCTCAATGCTGCCTTAGCACAGGAGGGCTACTGGGCAGGGCGGTCCCTACCTTCAGCCCTGAAGAAAGCTCTCTATGTGGCTTAAGAAAGGCCAGCCTTGCAAGTTCCTTCCAAATGTAGCTGAAGGTGGTCTGCTAAAACTTGTTTTCCAAGTATAGTGGTATGAACCTATAATCTCAAATTAGCAACACTACCAATTTGTCCCATGCTTTGTTTTTGAAAACGGGGTCTTACCATGTAGCCCTAGCTGGTCTTGGTTTACTGAACTCTTTTACAGATTCTTGGGTGGGTCCCCTCCCCCAGCCCCACTTTGAAGCAGACAAGGATGTCTCCCTATACAGCCCAGGTTGACCTTACAATCTTCCCCCTCCCTGCCCCAATAGGGTTTTTCTGTATAACAGCCCTGGCTGTCCTGTCCTGTCACCCAATTTGTAGATCAGGTTGGCCTCGAACTCAAGAGATCTACCTGCCTCTGTCCCCCAAGTGCTGGGATTAAAGACGTGCACTTAAGCTTTCTTTCCTTCCATCTCCCAAGACCTCGGATCACCATACCCCACCACTCTTACCATCTTTTTTTTCATCTCCAGGAATCCTCTCCCTAATCCTCTCAGGCTGGGTCAGCTATCTCCTCTCCTCCAAAAGATACCTCTTACATTTTTAATCACGTTTATTTACTCCTTTTAACTTGCTTGTGTTCCCTACCATAAAGATAAACTAGGATTTTTTGAACAATCCTCAGTACTTGCTGCCGTAACAAAGGTGTACCATTTAAAAAATCTTGGCTAATAAGGGATGGAGAGAGCTCAGTGGTTAAGAGCACTGTACTTCCAGAGGAATCAGGTTCAATTCCCAGCACACACATGCTAGTTTACTACTGTAACTTCAGCTCCAGGAGCTCCTATGTCCACTTCTGGTCTGTAGGCACCAGGCACGTACATGGTATATACACATACATGTAGACAAAACAGCCACGCACAAATAATTTTTTAAAATCTTGGCTATGCAAATGTGTGCTTCGTAACTATAGTAGCACTTTTCATCATCAACAGTACATTAAGGCCAAGGACTAAATAAGAATCTCAAGTTCTCAAAGGTTTGTTTTTTTGTTTTTTGAAGAACTATATAGTTGAAGGGCCAGAGTGTCACAAAAGCCTTAGGTTAAGCCAAGGGCTTGGTCAAAGTTTTTTGGGTTTTTTTTTTAAATTCATAAACTCAATCTTTTTACTGGGGTGGCAAACTACACTCAAGTGAATTTTAGATTGGAGACAGCAAACATAGGGAAAACAAACCAAAACTACAGGTTTTGTGGCAAAGGAGAAGAAACATAGCACATGACTGGCCAGGGACTATTGCGCAGAGCTAATTCAGCTGGTATTACACATTGAGATATACCAGGCATAAGAGGATGTTTTACTTAGTCACAAAGGTGAATTAGTAGAATATAGAACTTTTTTGAGGTAGGGTCTCATGGAGCCCAGGCTGGCCTTGAACTTCTGGTGGTCCTGCCTCCACCTCCCAAAGGCTGGGATGCACCACCACACGGAGTTTATGTGGCACTGGGGAGTCAAACCAAGACGTGCATTCTAGGCAAGCATTCTACCGAGTTCCAGGCCCAGTCCCAAATGTAAACCTTGGTAACGACTTTCTCAATAGAAATCCTAGAACAGGCCCCACTTTCTTGAAATAGTCTAGGATAGTTACCTTCGTACATTATAAATGTTCTCTGGTTGAAATGTGAAGGACATCAGTGTGGAACCATTTTCCAGAGTTCTGTTGACTGATGTTTTCCTTCAGCTAACTACTAAGTATGCACATGACAAGACTCAACTCTCAGGTCCGTCTTCTAATTTGTCTCCACAAGAGCACACTCTCAGAGTCAAATCATCTTCCAGACAGAAAATAGAGTTGCCAAACTTCAAATCCCATAGGTGATGCTGTAACTGGTTCCAACCAGAATATGAGAACTACAGTCTCTGAAGCAAACCTGAACATGGAAAGCAGATCTCAGAACGAGATCATGTGACAGCAGGCCTTTTCATGTTAGTCCGTTACACTAGCAAAGGAACTGACTACCAGACAACTTCAAGGATGGTTGTCCCTCCCCGTATATGAGCACGTATGGTAAAGTCTTCAGAAAGACATAAGTTTATTAAAATCTTTTTTAAAAAGCTCATAGCTATTGAATATGGCATAGTGACTTATTTACAAGTTTTATGCTAGAAGGCAGGTTTTAATTAGCATTTCAAAGAAGTTTTTCTTCTAGAAATGTCAGTATTTCAAATCTTTTGGTAGAAGATAAATGAAAACATTAAGTGACTGCCTCTGTGAAAAACAGATAAACTAATGGCTTCGAAATGCTTTAAATGGCAACTGCTACTTAAACGTGAATTTTCACAAAATTATTCTTGTGTCCCATTCAGTAAATATCTTTGTGTACAAAGGCGGACATGAAAAAGTAAAAGTAACTCCTGAGCACGCCTCCTCTTAAGTACATGCTCCCTGGCTGCACTGTAAAGGCTGACTTAGGGTTTCCAGAGCTTCAGGAGTCCGTCTTCACTGTAGGTGGCAATCAGATTCTGATGTGGGTGGTGTGCAATTCCGATCACATCCTTCTCATGAACCTAGAGCATGGAAAGCACAGTTGGGTGAAGAGGTCTTACTTAACAAAACACCGAGGGGCCTCTAGAGTTGTGTAGCAAGGAAGATGAGACCCTGAGAGACCACATATTCCAAATGGCACTGCTAACACCAGAAATAAAACCAGAAATAAAGCTTTGATTGTGTTAAACCACTGAAATGTGGAGAGTGTTTGTTACAGCAACTAGCACTAATTGCTCTCCTATCTTTCATTTAGTTGAAACTTTAACAGCTTAAAGCTGAAAGTGTCAAAAGCAATCAAATGTGCACATAATTTTCCTTCGGAAGGAACTGAAAAAGCCTTCTGTCTCCAACCCCTCCCAGAAGATCTGGTCTAGCAAGCTGGCTAGACAAGCGTATCCCTTCCTTCTCTGCCTTCTATAGTCACACTTTCCCTGAGGCTGAACTGGACTACAATACTCCTCAATTGTAATACGCAGCAGTTATTCAACTGTGGTAGGTGGAGACATCCACTGCATGTTTTCCAAAGAGGTTCACACCAATGGCACTCAGCTGGGAGAGGGCTTGGGCTTCAAAGCTCAGAGAACGTGTATGCCCGTGATTCCCCGCGTGGTCTTTACTACTCACCGTCAGAGTTCTCTCCAGCTTGCCAGTGACTGTGCTGAAGCAGTAGAGCACAAAGTCCTCCCCAACACAGTAGATCCACTCACCGCGGGGGGAGAGGGCACAGCAAACAAAGTCACCACCTTCTCTCTTACCAGAACTGAAGCTTCTGACGATCTACAAGATACCAGATTGACAGCAGCTCAACTGCAGGCAGATGCTCAACTACCACCGCCTCTGACCTACCCCAGACAACATTTACCAAGGACTTTCTGTTTTGAGACAGGGTCTTGTGTAGCCAGGCTAGCCACACGCTTGCTTTGCAGACAAGGTTGACTTCGAATTCCTGATCCTTCTGCCTCCGACTTCCAAAGTGCTGGGATCAAAGGCATGTGACGTGCCACACACCCAGAAAACAAAATCTTAAAACTGACATTTTTAAACGGTTATTTTGCACTTTAGTTACTATCCCCAGTTCCACTCGTGTTAAATCTTCCTGCCTGAAAATACTCAGCAGGTGAGCTACTAAAGCTGGTAAAGCTACTAGCAGACAGGAACTTTGAACTTTGCATCCATGTCACCAGCCCTGTCCTTCAGTTTACTATGTTCGCACGAGGCAAACTCATTAGCGCACATAACAACCACTTCTAAGTCAATATACCTCCAGCTGCCAGGGCTACCTGGACTTACCCAGTCCATTCTGACAGATGCAACGCCCATTCCCCAGACTAAGCTCATCTTGGTGCTCACCTGCAGTCCCAGCACTTGGTGGGCTGAGGAAGGAGGTTCAGAGTTCAAGGCCAGTCTAGGCCACACAGTGAGACACTACTGCTTTCTTCCTATTAGTATGCCATGTTAGCCTGTGTGGTAGTTAGATGTCCCAAGAGTAATCTACGTCACACTGGACTTCCCTGAAAGAGAATGCTACTTTTTGGAAATTTTCAGGTCAGTTCTAAAGGAGACTAAAGAGACCAGAGCTGGGCATGGTGGTGTACACCTATAATCCCAACACTCCGGAGTCTGAGACAGGAGGATCACTGAGTTTGAGGCTAACCCAGGCTACATAGCAAGACCCTGTCTCAAAACACAAAAGACAGATTAGATGAAGGATGAAAAAGCATCATACACGCACTGAAGTCTGCAAGAGTGTCTACAGATACGGCTTCTACAGCTCAGAACTAGTGAACCCTTGTTGGCCACAGCATGAGCCAGAACCAAGGCCAGTGCAGAAGACTCTGAGTACTCACCTGCCCCTGCATGTTCATGATGACCACTGTGTTTGATCGGTTGCACACCACAAAGTGCTCTGGGTTTTTAGGAAGCAGAATCACGCTATTGACAGTAATATCTGTTCCTGCAGTACTGCCCAGAGATTTAAAAGTATTTGAACATTCTGTGGTCTTCATATTCCAGATCTACCGCACAAAAATGTAAAGCACAAAAACATTCAGTCTATGAGAATCTCTCAAGTTTTAAAGCTTAAAAATTAACAATTGGGTTAATGAAAATGAGTAAAATTGACTCAAAGGTGACTGATTTTAAGAAAATCAAATACCAATACCACGCCATACGTATAGTAAGCACTCTTTAGCATTTAACTGGCATAATCAAATGTAAATGTTAAACGACAAAAACCCTTTATCTAGGACCTCTCCTATAGTCTTCCTCAGCTAACAGAACCACATACTTTGATATCAGCTATGTGTCAACACTGCTATTTTCATAAACAACCAAAAGCTAGCACGATCCCACACACCTATAATCCCAACGCTCAGGGAGTTCAAGGTCAGCCTGGCCTACTGTATACCATGATCCCATCTCAAACCAAACAAAATACCAGTCATGATGGTACACACCTGTGATTTCAGGCCATCAGGAGGCTGAGGCAGAAGGATCCCTAGTTTGACAAAGAGTATATTCTAGGATAGCCTGGGGAAGAAGGGAGGGGAAAATTACCCAGGGACTGTGGACATACCTCAGTGAAGTGCTTGCTAAGCAAGCATGAGGACTTAAGTTTGATTCCCAGAGCGCACATAAAAGCTGGGTGCCAGTGATCCCAGCACTGGGAAGGAGACAAGACAATCCTGGGGCTTCCAGCCATCTGAATCTTTGAACTCTAAGTTCAGTGTGAGATCCTGTCTGAGTAAGCTGGAAGCTGAGCATGGCGGCACAGGCCTGAAAACCCCCAAACCCACATAGCATGGAGAAACAACCGGGGAACACTACTCAGTGTTGACCTCTGGCCTCTATGCACATAAGGAGACATGCACACACCCACATGTACAAACACGTAAAATACTCAAACACCACTGAGGCCAGAGTAACTCCCTCATCCTGAAAACTCTGACTTGGAGAAGCTGAGGTATGAGGCAGAAGCATGGGCAATTTCTTAAACTTTCCCAGATGATTCTAATGTGCAGCTTATACTGAAGACAGTCAAAAAGCAGCCAGTGCTGCCACAAACAGGACCCAGAGGCAGAGGCTCTCACCACCTGCACCGCTTATCTCAGTTTCTACCTGGTCCTTCTAGGCTCTGTGAATTCAAAGAGTTAAGTCTGTGATCTGCTCAGAGAAGCAATGGACCAAGAGCTCCAAGGCACTGTTGAGACACCTCACTAGGGAGGAGGAAGAGCCTCTACTCCCTGACACTCTTCTTCTGCGACTAAGAGCTCTGCACTACACGGGCGTCTCTAAACACCTGTGAACAGGAAGAACAGTCACCCCGCTAGATCGGCCAGGTAAACAGCCACCTGCCACAATCTGATGACCAGTTGCCTCAGACAAATCAGCATTTCAGGGACCAAGTGTTATAAGGACTCCAGCAATTTTCTACCGAAGTTTCTCAACCTTCCCAAGAAATGAGGTCCACTCTTTATAAATTTAACCTTTAATTTTTTTTTTTTTAAATTTAGGCTGGGTGTTGTGGCACACACCTGTAATCCCAGCACTCAGGAGGTAGAGGCAAGTGGACCTCTGTTGAGTTCGAGGACAGCCTGATCCACATAGTGAGTTCCAAAACAGCCAGAGCTACACAGAAAAACCCTGCCTCGAAAATAAATAAGTAAATAAATACTTATGTGTGTTTACGTAAGCATAGGTCGTGTACATACTGACTGGTTCCTGAGGCCAGAGGGCCTCTGATCCCCTGGAACTGGAGATACAGACAGTTGTGAGCTGCAAACATGGGTTCAAGGATCAAACTCTTGGTTCTCTGGTAAAGCAGGAAATATTCCTAACCACTGACCCATTTCTCCAGCCCCTGAAATAACTAAATCTTTAAAGGTATGGAAGAAAAGACTCATTACTTTCAATTGAGATTTGAGGGGTACTTTCAATTGAGATTTGAGGGGGGAGGGGTTAGTATTTGAAAGTTCTGAGTTTACTTATTTTCATTTATCAATACAAATATTTTGCCTGCGTTATAGACATGCACCATATGCATACAGTGGCCACAGAGACCAGAAGAGGGCATTGAACTCATGGGAACTGGAGTTGTAAGTCCTGGGAAGTGAATGGAGCCCTCTGCAAGAGCAGCAAGCATTCTTACCCACTGAATTTTTTCTCCAGCCCCTGGTTTGTTTAAGACAAAGTCTTAAACAATCTGGGCTGGCACTGAACTTGCAGCACTCCTCCTGCCCTGGTCTCCCCTGCTGGGAGGCTCTTATTTCTACACTTTCTCCCACTCCTCTACAAATGTAAGAAAAATCCTAAATTTGGGAAGAAACACAGAATAGGGGGACTCATTTGGTCACTGAGACTCTCTGAATTTGATTGTAAGTGGTGGCGCCACTAGGAAGACAGAATGAACTACTGCACGTATCTACGAATAAAAGGTACTAAGTTTAGAAGAACTCCTTTTCTACACACAATAAAGCTTGGGTTGGGTGAGTCTGAGGTTATATAAGTGTGCATCATACAACCAACAGGGACATCTACAGCATATACTTCTGTCTCAGACTCACATGCTACCGCATCCTGACCAATAGTGAAGCGGACATCCCAGAATGAGTCAGTAGTGATACATCACCTTCACAGTGCCATCAGAAGACGCGCTGATAATGTAATGTCCATCTTGTGTAAATGTTGCTTCATTAACAAAGGAGGAATGGCCTCGAAATTCCTTCAGTGTTTTTCCAGATTTTAAACCATGAATTCTATCAAATAAAAACAAATTAAAAGAGTAATATTCAATATGTTACTTTGGGAGCCAAGCGCTGAATGCATTGTAGAAGAATTACAAAAATATTTTAATATTAGATGAAGAAATGTATGTAGTATGATTTTGATTATGTCAAACCATGAAATAGAATTAACACAAGCTGCAAAGCAAGGGACTGCTAGAAATGTCGTAACTGCAGGCTCCTGTCTAGACTAGTAGTAACAGATTAGTACCTAGTGGTCTCAGCTGGGTCTCAGGAAGCTGTGAAAAGGGCCGCTGAAGTGATTACCACACAAGTGGCTTTTTTTGCTTTTCCAAGACAGAGTTTCGCTAGGTAGTCCAAACTGACCTAGAATTCAAGGCCCATCTGTTCCTCTGCCTTCCAAGCTTCCACCTCCACACCCAGCTTCACAGACACACCGAGAAACATCAAACATGGTAATTTCACTCTTTCAAATCTCTTCTGTATAAGGACTCAAATGAACAGAACAGTGCTGTGCCACCTGCCCTTGAAATGAGGCCCCACACTCTCGCGCTCACATCAGCCCATCCTGGAAACAGCAAGCAGACCCACTAGTAACTTCTCCCTCTAGGGCTTTATTTTATCAAATCCACATGAGGACAATTCAGGGGTTCCTCTTACCTTATTGTCTGGTCAAAAGAGGCACTAAGGATCTGACTGCTATCCTTAGAAAAGCTTAGACAGGTGACACCTTTACTATGTGCCCTTTCAAATCTTCTTAAGCATTGTCCACTCTGAATCTTCCATACCTTTGTTAAGAAAATAAAAATGCAAATGAAGTGTCAGCAGTCAGTTCACAGCGCAGTGCTAATAAGCCAAAACTCATCAAAGATGCACACTAACAGCTCAGTATGGCATGTCTGCTTCAGGAATACAATGGTAGGGAGTCCTGTGAAATTTAAACTCTTTTCTTATAAATTATTAAAGATTCAGGTCTAGGAATAGAAATAAAATAAATAAATAAATAACCTCGGTGGTAGACTGGAGAGGTCTAGGAATAAAAATAAAATATAAATAAATAAATAAATAAATAAATAAATAGCCTCAGTGGTGGACGGAGATGTCTCAGTGACTAAGAGCATTTGCTGATTTTGTAATAGACCCAGGTTCAATTCCCACATGGTGGCTCAGAAATGCCTGTTAAGTCCAGTTCCAGGGGAATCTGACACCCTCTTCTGACCACCTCAGGCACCAGGCACACAAGTGGTGTACATATATACATGCAGGCAAAACATTCATACATGTAAAGAAAATAAATCTTAAAAACAAAAAAGGGCAACCCAGGGCTTGCCTAACATTCACAAGGCCTTGAGTTCAATCCCCAACATCAAAAAAAAAAAAAAAAAGACAAAAAACCAGGAGCTAAGTCCTTTAAGCAGTGACCATTTCCATATTTTACCCAGCCCTGGGTGCATCGTCAGCAACTAAAAACAAGACCCACAACCAATCGGCTGTGTACCACTCACTTTAAGTGCGTGTGTTTGTGTGTGCGTAATACATTATATACAATGAGCTACGACCAAAACAGACATGGACAGATTTGAACTGAAGTTCCAGATCTATAATTTACCAGCTATGTGACCGTAAACATCCTAACAGACCATCACAGACAGTAAAACTAAACAAGAAAAAGGAATCAGCATAAAGTTGATGCTCAAGATATAGGAGCTGTTTTGACAGTGAACGTCATGAATATCACACCATTAAAATCTTGAAAATGTCAAATACACTCTTCTTGGCACTGACCCATACCTTGATCTTTCCATCTTGGGCCCCAGTGGCTAACATTTCAGTATCTCTACTGAAACACATGCAGAGGACAGCATCATCCATCATCATAAAGTTATCCTGGGCCTGGTACTTAAGATCCTAGAGTAAAATGATCAACAGTTATCAAAATAACACAAACACAAACCAAGTTCCCAGTGGCCCTACACAGTACTCTAGAAATTCACTAAAAGCAAGATGGTGGACTGTGTCTACTCTAAACCTCCAAAGCAAACAGCAGCGCCATGGACACCCTCCTAATGAACTGAGAGAACTAGGGATAAATAATTCTACACAATTCAAACTAGACTGTAGAGAGTGCCCACAGAGCGGACATGGCGATGCGCACCCGAGTCTCAGGTGACTCGGTGAACTCTCTGGTCTCACATTTTCTGTCTTTAATGAATCTGAATTACTTATTTGGGGGGATGATATGAGAAAGTAAGCAAACACTTGTCTCAAATTGTCAATTACTTTTCCTAAAGTCATCTACTGACATCTACGTACGTTCAAAAGTTGGTTTCATTTTTAGTTTTTTCTCATTTTGTTTTTTTGAGGGAGGTAAGTTCTGGGATTAGAGGATGTACTACCACACCTGGAAAATCAAACTATGGTTTGTTTGTTTTTTAATTATAAAATGAGATTGTTTAATGGTTTAAACAAAAGGGCCAGTAAGACAGCTTAGCTTGATAAAGACACTTGCCACAAAAGCCTGGCCACCTGAGTTTGATCTCTGGAACCCTTGTAAACGTAGGAGAGAATCAATTAATTCCCTGTAGTATGTAATATTTTTTAAGCCAAACATACAAAAGTAAAAATCACCCATAAAATCCACTACCCAGCCTGGCTAGATGGGCTCAATGGGTAAAGAGGCTTCTACTGCTGTGATAAAACACCATGACCTTTTAAAAGCAACTTGGGGAGGAAAGGATTTATTTCACCTTATACTTCAAGGTAACTTCCTTCTCTGAGGGAAGTCAGGGCAGGAACTCAAGCAGGGCAGGAACCTGGAGGCAGGAAACGAAGCAGAAGCCATGGACAAACACTGCTTTTATTGGCTTCCTCCTCAAGGCACTCAGCCTGCTTTTTTATGGCACCCTGGACCATGAGCCCAGGAGTGGCACTACCCACAATGGGCTGGACCATCCCACATCAATCGCTAATTAAGAAAATGCCAACAGGCTTACCTGTAGCCCTATATTATGGCAGCATTTTCTCAATTAAGGTTCCTTCCTCTCAGATGACTCTATCTTCTGTCAAGCTGACAGAAAAACTAGCCAGCACAGATACCTATTACTAAGCCTTACAAAGTTTGATCCCTGAGATCCACACGGTACCAGCAGAGAACCAGCTCCCACAGTTTGTCCTCTGACTTCAACACAAGTACCATAGCACATACGCACCCATAAAACAAAAAAATGTAATTAAAAAATTCACTACCTATGGATTTAAATTTAGTACTCTGTAATGAAAATTACACTTAAGTTAATGGATAGAAGTCAGTAAGTAGCAATCAGAAGGGAAAAAAACTAAGTTGAATCTATACCAACTTTATCTTCTATACAAATGCCAGATGAATCTAAAACTAAAGCATGGGCTGGGGACATGGCTCGTACAAATATGAGGATCAGAGTTTGGCTCTCCAGCACCCACATAAAGGCCACGTAAACACAGTGGTCCACCTCTTGGGAAGCCCACTGAGAATCCCTGGGTCAAGACTGTAGGATGCACTAGTAAGCTGCAGGTTCATTCAGCAAGAGACCTTGCCTCCATGAATAAAGTGGGGAGCAATCAAGAGAGACTCCCAACATCAATCTCTGGCCTCTATAGGCACATGTGCACACATGCAAATAAACAAATACATATACGCAAAATAATTAATACAGGATTAAGAAGGTACCTCAGAAAAAAAGTACTTGCCTAGCATGAGGAAAGTCTTAAGTTCAATTCTCAACACAAAAACAAAACAAATTAAAACAAACACCACCCTTCTATGGCCCACTGTGACAGCAGACACCTATAGTCACAGCAGTCACCAGCAGAAGCAGGACTGCCAGTTTGAAACCAGCCTGGGTTACACAGTGAGACTTTGTATTTAAAAAAAGAAAAAAACCTAGGGTGGCAGAATGACTTAGTAGTTAACAGTTATTGCTGCTCTTCCAAGGATCCCAGTTTAGTCCCCTGCTTGCACTGCCGACAACCAGCTCCAGGGAACCAGCGCCCTCTTCTGACCTCCTTGGGCACCAAATTTTAAAAAAGTAAAAGCAAACCATAAGAAACTGTGAGAGAAAAGATAGACAAATTTGATTTAAAAACTAAAACTAAATAAAGCCAATGACACAAAACCATAAGCAAAGCCAGAAGATAAAATCAAATCGAAAAATGTTTGTAACGTGTATTTTTCCCTCGTGTAGTGTGTGTGTGCATGTATGTGTGTGTTCACATGTGTACATGGGTACACACGCATACATGTCTACACAAGGAGGTCTGAGGCTGACATGAAGTCTCCCTTTATCATTTTCAACCTTATTCAATGAAGCATGATCTCTCAACTGAATTCAGAACTAGGCAATATGGTTTACTGCTAATGCTATATGAATATGCTAAGCAATATGGGTGTGGCTAGCCAGCTTGGCCCCAGGGATCTTCTGGCTCCGCCTTTCAAACACTAGAATTACAAGTGGGCTGTCAAACCAACCGCACAGCATCTACATGGATTCTGGCGCCCTGAACTCCGGCCTTCGTACTTGCACAAGCACTTTAACCATTGAGCCATTTCCCCAGCCCCTGCAAGATATTTTGATTTCCTTAAACTAGAAAGAGTTTCTACAAGTTGATTTTTAAAATAATATAGTATAATATTAGTCTATAATATAGTCTATAATATAATATAGAAAAGTGGACAAAGGGGTGGGGAACTTTTGTCTTACAAGCTTGAGGACCTAAATTCAATCCTCAAAACTCAAAAGGCATAGTCTATATTTGTTAATCCCCATGCTGGGAAGGCAGAGACAGGTCTGAGTCCCCATGGTTGAGTTCCATGACAGAAAGAGACCCTATGTCAAACACATACACGCATTCGCATGTGTACCTGCACTCACTCACACTCATACACACCCAGAGAGTGTGGTACTCAGAGACTTCCCAGAACAGGAAATGTTAGTGGCTATTTACATATAAATTTCATTCATAGGAAAAATAGTTCTACAACTAGGTGAGACTGCCAACACTTTTTTTTTTTAATTTTTGGAGACAGGGTTTCTCTATTGTAACTCTGGCAGTCCTGGAACTCACTCTGTAGATGAGGCTGGCCTTGAACTCACAGAGATCCACCTGCCTCTGCCTCCTGAGTGCCAGGATTAAAGGCGTGTGCTACCACTGCCCGACGGCAACATCTTAAAGGGACTCATTACATAGATCATGGTCCATTCCATGCAATGCAATAGAATTCAGCAACTATTTCAAAAACACTACAAAGAGGAAAGCAAGGAGCATAATACAATACATGGTATGTATGCTGCCACCTGTAACATTATTAAAAGGACACAAGAGTAACTGCTAGTACACATGGAACATTCCTGGAAATACGAAATGGAAAACCCTGGCCCAACCACGGAAGAGCTAAAACCAGCTCAAGGACGTGAACAGGAGTCACACACTTCATCAGGACACTTTCTGAATATTAGACGTTACTCATTCAAAATAACATTTACAAAAAGTGTGTTCAATTTTTATAAAAATCCATGAAAAGTACAGATAATAAAGGTTTTTCCCTCCATCAATAAAACGTCAGAATTTAACTTAAAATGAACTTTTAAATTATAAAATACATGTTCATTTCATAAAGATCCTCAAATCATCTAATTCAGAAATAAGACATACATAATTAACTGGAAATTAGCAATTCTTCCTTTAAAAGTTAATGCATTTAAAATACTTTACCTTCCTGATTTTTCCAGTAGTGAAGTTCCATACTTCAATAAATCCATCAACAGACCCAGTGACCAGATACTGACCATCCGGAGAAAACCGAGCACACTCTACATGGGATTTCTGACCAAACTGTTTCAAATCAAACAAAGAACACATAAACTTTTATCAAATAGCCATTAAACAATAAACATTAAAAAAAAAAAAATCCCCATTTTACCCGTAATTAAGGTTTCTTAAAGAAACCTAGCCACAGATGAGCCATATTGTGGAGTACTGGCGGGCACTCTATACCTGGACCCCTGGGGGTACTTTCTCTGACCAGGTTTTTATCTAAATGTTGCTGTTTTAATGATATTATTTCCAAAGAAAATGGGGATCACTTTGTTTTGTTCTTTCAAAGACAATCTATGTGGCCTAAGCTGGCCGATAACTCGATATGTAGCCCACACTGCCCTCAAACTTGAGACCTTCCTACTTCGGTAAGCTAAGTGCTGGGATTACAAGCATGCATCGTCACACCTAGCTGGGGGTGGGGGCTGTTTTAACATAAGATGTGGAACAAATAATTCAGTTAGCTCAAACCATTAACTTTCTGCTACAATCAGCTATTAGAATGGCTTTCCGCTCAGGAATTAACATGGCTTAAGTTTCTGTTGTGCACCTAGATGGAAGGGAGGACTCAGTTTCAAAACAAGAGTGTTGTAAATGAAATTTCCATTGCTATTTTACAAACTTCACTGAATCATGTAATTATGTTTGGCTAACTAAACTAGGACCAGGGGCTGAAGAGATGGTTCAGCAGTTCAGCGCACTGGCTGCTCTTGCATAGGACCTGGATTCAACTCCCAGAACCCACATGGTGCCTCACAACCATCTGCAACTACAGTTCCAGGGGATCCAGTGTCCTCTTCTGGACTCTACAGGCACATATGTGGTGCACAGATATGCGCGTACACAACCACCCATACATATAAAATAAGAAAAGCTCTGAAGCTGACGTTTCTCTTTCTTGTTTTAGTGCTGGCGCAGTCCCAGGGTCTGCACATGCCAGGCAAGTGCTCTACTACTGAACTACATCCCCAGCCCTCCTTTTTATTTTGAGATTAAGTCTCAGTAAGTTGCCCATTCTGGATTTGAACTGTGTAAGTCTAAGGCTGAGGCAGGCCTTGAAGTCTTCCTGCATCAGCCTGAAGGGATTAATGGAGTAGACCATCATGTCTAGCTGTATTTTGTATTTTCAATGCAAACAAACAAAAAAAAAAAAAAAAAAAAAGGGGGGCAAAGTGTTCATGAAAAATTCTATCCCAGTGGCACCAAGAGAATTTTTTCTAATTGAATGAAGTCTTCAACCAAGATAATAAAGGGACTACTCAAAAATATTATCACATGCAAATTAGAACACACAGTGCAGAAGACATATGTAAAATACCAAAGCAAAGTCAAAGAGTTAAGGAATAAGCAATATTTGTGTGTATAGATATATACAGTACAGTGTATGCATGTGTACATGTTCATGCAGGATGCATGCACACATGGAGGTTAGAGGTCAGTATAAGGTATCATCTTCTACCGCTCTCCACCTTATTTTTCAAAGCTGGAGCTTTGCTAGAATGGCTGTTTAGCAAGCCTCCTGCTTCTGCCTGCTTCTGCCCCCAGCATTGGGTTTACATATGCATGCTGTCACACTCAGTTTTATGTGGGTTCTGGAATCCAAACTAAGGTCCTCATGTTTGCAGAGCAAGCATTTTATCCACTGAGCCATCTCCCCAGCCCCATGAATATGCAGCATTTTTAAATCCACGAATTCAATTAGAACACAAAATTACAGAGAAGCTATAACATAAAAGAGATGCTAACAAACCTAGAATACCTCTAATTCTGGGAACTGAATTAATTGAGTGTCTTTTCCTAAAAAAGTATCCAAATAAAATCAAGGTCCAGGGATGTAGCTCAGGGTACATTGAGATTCTAGGTCTAATCCTTGGCATCCACTTGAACAGTAACTAAATAACTAAGACACGAGGTAAAATTACTTTCCTTAACATCACAAGTCAACTTCATAAGCCATGACTGGCCCTTTGCCTGACAAGCAGCAGACTAAGCACAAATGTTTAACAGGACATGTGCTTAGAAGGTTCATATAGTCCCAGGTTTAACCAAAGAGTGGGCCATTTTTCCAAATGCAGGATAATGGGCTGGATGTTAACTATTGTGTATACTTGTGTATACTACTTGTGTATACAAATGACACGTGCCACTGCCGGACTACAGTAGCTCCCAATGGACACCTGAGAACCTGAGTGTTGTCAGAGCACTCCTCCCTGGTACCCCAGCTCCTGTCACAAGGCCTGGCTCTGCCCATGGTGAGCACTCCACAACTGATTACCAACCGTTAAGTGTCTAGTTATCAAATCCTACCTTAATATGCCTGCTCAACTGTGTGGGAAACTTTTCTTCTTCTACATCTTTGACAGCTGCTTTGCCTCGGAACAAATCTATGGTCATACCAGGAGGAAGCAACCCCTGGTGCTGCTGCCACTTCAGGGCCTGTGAAGAAGAACAGCAATCTGCTCAGAAGCTCCAAAGAACCAATAATTACCATGCCTGAAAGACTGAGGTCCAGTCACCGCCATCTCTGACTATCCAAACACAATGTATTGTCCAGTGTGTCCAAGAGCGTGGGCTTCTCATCGGAGACTCTGACAGGCAAAAACTACTATCCGACACCTATTTTCCTTTATTATAAACACAAATTTGGAAAGCAGAAATTTCCCACAGTCCCAATACTCAAAACCAGCTACTAAATATTTTAACATAATTCCTACTAGTCATTTCCCCCCATACATGTTTTTAATTGACTATTAGTAATTATATTACTTACTAAATTTATATTCTCCAGTTTTCACCTACTATCACATCCCTATGACATCCCTTAAAATCCCAGTTCATACATATTGGGAATTACAAAGCTATCATTTTAATGTCTGTAAAATATACTGCTTGCTGGATGTTTCAGTTTACCTTACCAATGTATTAGTGAAATTTACACTGCTTTCAGCTTGTTAACTTATCTAATGAACACTACCCTGAACATCTCAAGACAGGGTGCTTTGTACTCTCAATGGTTAGTTTGTGCCAACTTGACACACAAACCAGTCATCAGGGAAGACGGAACCTCAGGCCAGGAATTGCCTCCATCAGATTGGCCTGTGAGCAGACCTACGAGGGCACTTTCTTGATTAACATGATGTAAGGGTCCATTGTGAACAGTACCACCACTGGGCAGATGGCCCCCAGGTTGTGTAAGAAAGCAAGACAGTAAGCAGCATAATTAAATGGTTTCTGCTTCAGCTCCTGCTCTGAGCTCCTACCCTGGCCTCCCTAGACGAGGGTGGAGTGTGTAATGAAATCAGTACTTTCCTCTCTTAAGTTGCCTCCGTCTCCCAAGTGATGGAATTTGTGCAAAAATAAAAATAAATCCTCAGAGTAATACAATACATACACACTTTTTTTTTTTTTACATGTTAGAAAATAAAACCTCACTGTCGGTTTTGATTGGAAGCAAATCCACAGTCACATGCACAAGGAGCAAGTAATTGTCCTACCAACTGAGCCCCAGCCCCAGCTTGACAAGACCACAGAGCTGATAAGCGTATGGATTCTACAACACATGAACATTATTCCAAGTTCCCAGCATCGTTCCATAATTCTAGAAGGTGGTCGAGCTTACATCCTGGATGGCTACTCTTCACTGCCGTTCAGGAGATGAGGAAGGGTGGCATGGCACAAGAACTGAGTAGTCAGCCTTATACAGGGTGCCACTAATCTAAGGCTGTGTGCTTATAAGGCATATTGCTGAGCTAGCAATACACAGGAAACAGTACCAGGAGTTCCACAGACATTCAATTACCTGTCCCAGCAATGCCATGAGACGAGATGGAGGTACCACACTGACTTCCCCTGCTAATGCCTGGGCAATTGCTGCTCTCCTTTTCTCTTTGCTACTTCCATCTGGGTATGCCTGTCGGGGAAAAAGGAGGTAGCATCATTTCCAAGGAGAAGCAAGACATGAATGTATTTAAAGTCGGAGAGATGGCTCAGCAGTTAAGAGCATGAACTACTCTTCCAGAGGACCACATTGCTTCTCAGAACCCACAGTGGTCGGCTTACAACTGCCTGTAACTCCAGCTTCAGGGGGGATTCAATGCCTCTGGTTTACTCTGGCACCTGCACACACATACACACATACACACACATACACATACACTTAAATAATAAAAAGACATTTTTAAAAATTTCAAAGGTTTTTCTTAGTTGATGAGATGGCTCAGTGGGGGAAAAAAGTGTTTGCCACCAAACATGATGACACAAGTCTGAACCCATGGTAGAAGAGCCAACTCCTACAAGTTGGCCTCTGACCTCCACATGTCATGTGCTGGCCCACACACAAATAAACAAATTTTTGCAAGCCCACATTATTCAATTTTGGTAATTAACAAAGATGTCGTTTCACTATCATAGTCATACCTCACGAGGATCAAAGTAAGACCTGGCTAAGAGGTTTTCCAGATGAATATAACGCTCTGGTTGTGTTTGCTTTAACATTATCATGGGGTCTGTCTGTCTCAGCAGTGACCTGGCAGCACCCAATTCACGAAGCTCTATCAATTCCAGAACAACCTAGACAATGGAAAAAATAAATTGTTTAGCACATTCTCTTAGTCTCTCTTTTCTTTCTTTTCTGACACAGGGTCTCTCTACATAGCCCAGGCTGTCCTGGCTTGTTATGAGACCAAGTTGACCTCAGACTCACAGAGATCCACCTGCCTCTACCTCTTGAGTGCTGGCATTAAAGGCCTGTGCCACCACCTAGCTTATTAGTATTTCTTTTTCAGTAAAATCTGGACACAGACATGGCATGTCATAAGTAATTTCCAATACCAGGAACACCACTTTTCTTCACTAGCCACTTCAAGTGGCTAACTAAAGTAACAGTAAATAGGTGTCATAATAGCATAGTAGACAGCTCATTTGTCTCATAAAATTATAAATAATAACTTCAATCCTTCAAATTCCACCTTTCTTTTCTTCTTCTAGTTTTGTTTTGTTTGTTCTGTTTTGAAACAAGGTCTCACTACTACGTAGGCCTGGCTGGCCTAGAACTCATTATGTAGATCAGGTCACCCTCTGCCTCACAAGGGCTGAAATTAAGGGTTTGGAACACACACCTGGCTTGGTTTTTTTTTATATGCTATTTTATAATAAAAAATTTGCTGCTTGTCGTAGGGTTTTGTTTTGGAGCTCCTAAACCCTGAGAGTTCTACTAGTGTCCAACTGTTACTCAAGAGCGCCTTGAATACACCCGAGCTGTGCGAAGATGCCTTGAACAGGACTGGTTACCAGAAAGGCCATGTTACTGGGTTTAGGTTCTGAGTCAGCCCCACCGGTGGGGTGAAGAGTCAAGAGGAGGTGAGGGATGAAGACTGAGACTGGGAGCTGTTGATCAGCAGGGCTATATAGTAAAACCTCAATGGAACTCCCTCTGGTGATTCGCCAGATGGGAGGCACAGCCCAATCCCACAGACACAGAACCAGTTCTACACTTGAGCCTCTCTCAGACTTGCTCTGTGTGTCTTTTCCTTCGGTCAGTCCTGCTGTGTCCTTGATAATAAAACTCTGATCACATAACTATAGAGTTCTATGGATCGTTCGGTAAATAATCAAATTTGAGCACAACATGCAAGCCCCCAAATTTAGTCAGTTGGCCAATAGCTAAATCAGCCTAAGGAGCCCCCTCCCCCCACCAGCCCAAACACAGTGCAGCTAGTATCTAAAGTGAGAGAAATCTGTGTCAGACTTGGTGGTGTGTGCTAATTCCAGGTAGCCAAAAGTCAGTGCCTAAACTGAATCACATTATATGATTCAATATTAGGACATTTATTTCTCTGTTTTTGCAACAGGGCCTTTCTTACTATAAATCCCTGTATCCCTGGCTGGTCTGGAACTCACTATGTAAACCACCTGGCCTCAAACCAACATGCTCAGCTTTAGAATATTTCATTTAATGACCACCTAAAAAGTAATTTCAGATTCCCTGTATTTGATCCTCAAATACAATTTTGGTTTGGGAAAATCTTGAATCTTTCAAGAAGGAAGAAAAAAATACACTGTTGAGTCTTGACAGTGTATATTTTACAATCAGTTATATCCCTTGGGTGTTTGAAGGAAGGCTCACTGATACTTCTCAGTTAAGGAACCAATCCACAGTCCTCAGGAACATCACCTGATTCATACCTGTTCATAGAGGTCAATAAGGGTTTTATCTGGCAGTTTCAGAGACTGTATAGCCTGTAATACAGTATCCCAATGGCCACTATTAATATCAGCCACGAAACTTTCAATGCTGTCCACAGTATTCAGAGAGACAGTAGTCTCTTCCTGTAAGGTGGCCAACGCCCGATGTAAACTGTTCTCCTTCAAGTACTGCATGATAAGTCGAATCACACTGAAAAAAAGAAAGTCAATCAGCTTAGAGATCAGTCATTAGAGGCCAAAGAGAACCCTTTTGGACTAATTCTCCTAATTAGTCGTTAGTCTGTAAATCAGAGTTACAGAAATCACTCTGTAGACCAGGCTGGCCTTGAACTCAGAGATCCGCCTGCCTCTGCCTCCCGAGCACTGAGATTAAAGGCGAACTGAGATTAAAGGCTTGTGCCACCACTGCTCCGCTAATTAGCCCTTTTACTACCCACTTTCCACTTTATTATGAGAGTAAAACTTTCCAAAAATCTCAGAATCAAAGTCCCAAAGCACTCTAAAGATAGGAGAACTGGGGTTCAGAGAAGGAATCATTTGCCCAGTGTCTCCCACTCAGAAAGGAAGTTGGTAGCCATTATTATTCTGACCACTGGATTTATTGGACATTTGTGTGAAATACTTTAAACCTACAATAGTCACTGACTAAAAAGAAAAAAAAATCACCTAAATTGCTGTAGATTTTGGTCCATTTTAAAAAAATGACAAAAAAATAATATGACCATGCAACGTTATTGTCCATTTAGAAGGGTATTCAAAGCTCAAAGACTGGTTGTTTTTATCTACTGTCTGTCTTTCTGCCTTCCTGGATCAAAGCATACATTCTTTTAAAAATGACTTACATATAACTGCAGGTTAGATACATGTATCTCGCTATGAATGGCCTGGCTGGACTAGCGATCTTCCTACGCCTCTTTAGCGCTGCGATTACAGGTGTGCACACTTCACGCCCAGCTTCCAGTAAACACATAGCAGATTTCAGCTTCAGCCTATTTAATAAACTTCCCCCTTCTGCAGATCACCAGGACAGACCTATCTCCTCTGCACTCAAAACACAAATGTCTGCTATTTTAACTATTACTTGTTAGCAAGGAAAAGCAGAAGGCGGAGTCCTGGAGAAGTCCACAAGAAAGATACTTCAGTCCTGAACTCCCCGCCTGCTTCCCTAAGTATCATTCTTCTGACCCAACCCTCAAATTGTCTCTGTCCACACAGAGGCTCTCCATCTACAAGCTACAACCCAAACTTGGCGCCACCCTGCGTCGGATCCAATAGACACAACCGAGCCTTTACGGTGCCCGGTGCGGGACCAGGAGGGGAGCCGCCTCCCGGGTCGGGGCACCGGCGACACGGTGACAGCACCGAGCGAGCGTGGTTGGGCAGAGAAAGGAGCAGTCGGGTCTGCGGGCGCGCCTGGGCTTCCCGCCCCGGAGCGGGTCCTCGCGGCCCGCCGCGGGCAGCGGCGGGAAGGCGCTTCGAGGCCGCGGCCTTCGGCGCGTCCCTGACCCGCCCTCCACCCAGCCCCGCGCCCGCCGCGCCGCGCCGCGAACACGCCGCCACAGGACTCACTCGGAAGACTCGATTTCGATCGACATAGCGGTACCGCTCCGGGACCAGGCCCTACTCAGCACAGACCCAGTCGCACAACACCTCGCGACACCTCCGGCGGCAGCCTTGCGTCACTTCCGCTCCGCTTCCGTCTAAAGGCGGAAAAGGGAAACGGGGAGGTGGGCGGTGCATGAGGGGCGGGGCCTCGCGAACTTGTCTAAGAGCTGCTTGGAGCCGGGGAGGTGGCTCAGAGAGTAGAGGCGACTGCCGCAGAGCCTGGCTACTTGAGTTCGATCCCCAGACCCACGAGTGGAGGCGGACTGACCCACGCAGGTTGTCCTCTTCCAGTCTGAGCTATGGCACCGGTGTGCAAGCACACGAACACACACGCAGAGTCTCACTGTGTAGCCGTGGCTGTCCCGGAACTCAGAGATCCTCCTGCCTCTGTCTCCATAGTGCAGAAATTAAAGGTGTCTGCCACAATTGCCTGGCCCTTATCCTCTTTTAAACACTTCCCACTCCCAGTATTCCCCTTTCCCTTCGTATCCTGTGTGTTTTATTATCCTCCCTACCACTCTTCCTTAAAGCCTCTGTTTCTGCTCCTTGTGGGCCCCTTTCTAGGTCTCTGGTACCTATCAAGTATGGAAATATGGAAATAAATATCACTGTGGTGGTGCATGCCTTTAATCCCAACATGCAGAGGTGGAGGCAGGCAGATCTCTATGAGTTCAAGGTCAACATGGTCTATAAATATAGTTTCAGGCTAGACAGAGCTACACAGTGATATCCTTTCAAAAAAATCTCTGTATTTCATAAAAACATTTCTAAATATTTCCTATCCATTAGGCATTATGCTAATTTTTCCCACTATCTGTGTGAGTAGATTATTTAGAATATTGAAAGGAATGTAAACAAAATTTCTGGAGGTCCTTGAACCAAATAGTACTGAAAACATACTGCAGAAATCCCTATGAGAAATAGTTCTAACAGTAATCCCAGCTACTCAGGAAGTGAGGTGGGACTACAGGACTCACCAGCAATTTACTGAATACCTATCAAAAATTAAAAGGTGAGAAGAGGACTGGAAATACAGCTGAGTGGCAGAGCTTGCCAAGCATGTGCAAGGTGCAATGCCCAGTACTACCCAAAAGGAGTAATTCTAAGCAAATAAACATAATCTCTTAATTTTTCATTTACTTTAACTTTCAAAAGATCTCTTAGAAAATAAAATCTCTGTGATAATGTTGCAGGAGTCTCTCTGGAATAAGCACTCTGACACCAATGTGAGTGGAAGATAGGAGGTGTATTCACCAGTGGACCAAAGCCAATTTGCATTTTTACTTTATACTCTGAAACCACAAGGTGGGGCAGGTGAGCAGCCAAGCAAACGGCATACACAGGGATTAGTTTGGTGGTGGTGGGGCTTTGGTTCCTAAAGGGGCGTACAGTTGACTGGTGTAAGCTTTTGTGGTCAGGTTGCTAAGGGCAACGGCCTATTGTTTCAGCTGTTTCTCCAGGTCATTCTGTTCCAGGGTGCATTGAAGCCATGCTTAGCAGTAGGCCCTACAGGCAGAGCTTCATGTGGCTCAGTAAGTCAACAAATCAGGGTCTAGTACCTGGACTTTTCTCCCTTATTCTACTTTAATTCCTCCTCTTCTGAATCTGTCTTGAAGAAATGGGTTGGTACTCCTGGATTAGGATTGGTTGGTTTATTGCTTTCATTCTAGTTTTGATAAACCTGGACAGGGTTGTCAAGATTCATGGCCCTAATAGAAGTCCTAGCATTATCATTATAAGAGACCCCATTAATGTAGCCAGCCAGGCCCCATGTTGTCCGTGTTGTACTCCATTGGCTCGCCTTTGTACCTCTAGTTTTATTCCTTTTCAATGACATTATGGCGTTTCCTTGTGCTCTTTTTGACTAGTTTGTAGAGAGCTGGCTATGCTGAACTTGGATGCTTACTGTGGTGGCACAGGTGGTCATGTGAGAGCCATTTCTAGGACTGGTAAAAGCAGGAGCTCTCTCACTTCTTGAATCTAAGTGATGTAAGTATCGCTGGACCTTACTTCCTGGGATCACACCTAAGTGAGGGACCAAGAGTATCAGCCTGCAACTGTCTCCCAAGTAGCAGTGTAGATACCCGTGGGGTAGGCAAAGTATGTGCCACTAGGAGCCACTGCTGTTGAACTGTTCTGGTACAGCCCTTTGCACTCCCATACATTGGGCTTCCCCTATATCCTGAGCAGGTGACCCAGTTAAACAAGTACCTTTGTATTGTTAGTCACGCCTACTCCAGCGTAGTAACCTGGCTTGCACACAGCGTGTGCAGTGTGATGACCTAGAGTTTCTCTCTCTAGGTCTCTCTCTCTCTCTAGGGGATGACCATAGAGCCATACCCTCTGTGGTCAGTTTCCATATTATTTCTCATAGTTTCCTCTGTGATCATCCTCTGTGCTCTGGCCACTCGATCGACCGTAGGCTATCACTAGCTGGCAGTTCCACCACAGCATGAGAGTTCTGAGGGAAGAGCCACGGCTGGCCTATTCCCAAATATCAGCACCTGAAGGAGATACAGCAGAACCCACCCCTCTGGGGCACAGTTAGTTATACTGATAGGTGTCCAGGGATTGGAGTTGCCCTGAGAAAAGGTTGCTCTGACAGTCAGAGAGGCTGAATAAGGCTAGCTCAAATGAGTCCAGGAGTGTGGTGGTTTGAATGAGAACGCCCCACCCCCACTCCAGGTTCATATATTTACATATTTACTTCCCAGTTAGTAGACTGCTTAGGAAGGATTAGCAGATGTGACCTTTATTGGAGGAGGTGTGTCACTGGTTTGTTGGTTTTTTTTTTTTGTCACTTTGAGGTTTCAAAAGCCCTCACCAGGCCCATCAAGTCAGTCTCTCTCTCTCTCTCTTTCTCTCCCTCCCTTCCTCCTTCCCTCCCTCCCTCCTTCTCTGCCTGCTTGCTGCCTGTGGACCTAGATGTAAGCTCTCAGCTGCTGCTCCAGAGTCATGCCTGCCTGCTTGCCATCACGCTTCCCACCATGGACTAACCTCTGAAAATGTAGCCAAGCCCCCACTTAAATGCTTCCTTTTATAACTTGTGTTGGTCTTGGTGTTTCTTCAAAGCAATAGAACAGTAAGTAAGAATGGTATTGGGAAGAACATCAGTGGGCAGAGTAGCAGCTGAGCCGCCCTCCCATTCTGAAGGCATCTGGAGGCGGTCAGTTCCAGAGACTGGCCTGCGCTGGCTCACGCGTCCTCATCAGCCTTGGTGTGGGTAGGGCGAGTATTTGACTTAACATCTGCAACTTTAAGAGCTGAGGGAATGGTGAGAATTGGGTAATGTTTTGTGCATTGTCAGTAAAGTCCTTCAAGAACTGCGGGAGGCAGGCATGCCCATAGTTTAGGAGGTCCTTTGAGTTCTTTGGGACCAGTGGAGGTGGGCACCCAAACAGGATTTCAAAAAGAGAGTAATCGCATTTACAGGACGTGTAACACGCTCTAAACAGTAGTTCAAGTGGCAGAATTTCTGGCCAAGGGGAGATCTGTTTCTTGGCAATGTTAGGCCAGTTTTCAAAGTCTTATTCATTCTCTCAACCCATCCTAAAGATTGGGGGTGGTACCTTGTGTGCTCATTTCACGTTCATCCTACTGCCTGGGACACCTGTTGGACCACCTTGCTGACCAAGGCTGGTTTATTATCTGACCTGACAACTCGCTGAGACCCCCAAAGTGAGGGATAATTTCCCTGATCAGAAAGTGGGCCAGTTCTTGGACCTTCTCTATGCCAACAGGAAAAGTATACACCATAACCAGCATGCATCAGTACCCTCAGCTGGCTGAGTGTCAGTAAAGTACACTGTAGACCCCTGTTCACAGGTCAGCTTGGGGCCTCGGGTCCCTGCTTGGAACTGTTCTGAGAACACTGCAGACAGCCTTTGCTGGCCTGTTGGGTCAGTGTAGCAACCTTGGGACCACCAAATATCTTTGCCACAGCTCCTGTAGAGCAGTTTTTTCTACGACTGTTACTTCATGAGCTTGCCAGGCTAGGCTGGGAGCTGCCATTCTAGAATGATTTTACTATCTGTGGTAATCAGCCAGACTTCCTGATTTTCAGCAAAGCCAAATGAGGGCAGCTCTGGAAGCAGTGGGAAGTGTAAGCTTACCTTTGGGGGGTGGGGTGATAGAAGGGGACTGTAAAGCTATGTCCTCACAGAGGGTAGCCTGTTTGGCTGCCTGGGCTGCCAGTTGGATCCCAAACTCTCTCGACCTTGATTGGGCCTAGCAGTGCACCACTGCCACAGCCGGACTCAGACAGCTTCTAGGAGCTGGAAGGTTTGGTCCCTGTTTTTATTTATTTATTTATTTATTTATTTTTTTGCCCCCTGAGTTAAGCAGTCCCTTTTTCTATGCATTGTTGCATTGAATCTCTAGATGTGAGGGCTCTTTCCCCTGTTGTAGGCTTCAACTCCCACCAGGAAAACATTCTATATCTGAATTAAGGGGCAGCATGTCCTTTAATTCTGGCCTAGAGGAGAAAATCTTTTATAATTTCTTTGAAACCATGAGGGGCCTTCTGTCTTCAGGCTAGTATGTGCCTATATATACACCATCTTCTTGGATGAGGGGAGGGTCTGCCATTGTCCCTTAGTGTACATATTGGAATGGGCTCCTCCCTGAAATGCAGCTAACCAGAGTCTGGCAGAGGGGCCAGCAGCAGCAGCTGATGAGCACTGAGTAGGGCAGATGAGAATCTGGCAGAGGGGCCAGCAGCAGCAGCTGATGAGCACTGAGTAGGGCAGAGGCCTTTGGAACAACAGGCTCCTATGACTGCCTTGGCACCTTGTGGCACTGACAGTTAGAGATTGTAAGGATCCTTGAGCACCATGGGCAAAATTTCATCCTCCGGCAAAACTAATGGAGTTCTTCTTCCTTGGTGTCTTCAGACTTAACAGTGTATGCAGGACTCTTCACATCTCCCATCAGGACTGTGCAGACCCTGTGAAGCAGAGCTGGGGGAATTGTATGTACCTAACTCCAGCTTTCTCTCAACAAGTGCCAACCTGGCTGGCCACCTCCCAGCAATATGAGAGGTCTTGTTTTAGGACTATACCAGCACCAGCACCACCACTGCCACTGCCACTGCCACCCACACCCCATGCTTGGTCACCTCCTGTTTACAGGAGGTGAGTGCTGGTTTAGGGAAAACAACCCCAGTAGAAACACAGGTTGTGGGACCCAGGCAGATACCATGTCCACAGGACTGTGGACCGTGACAAGCACTCACACACGCATTCACCATCCACTCAGAAGTTATACATTCCCATTTTAATTTCCTAATCTATTTCTCCAGCAATCGGTCCCCCAGTTATCCCGTCAAGACTAAGTAAGGATGCAGCCCCTACGGGCTGATCAAGCCCTCTTCCTGCCTATCTCCCCCAGGGTCCTTATCTGGTCTGAGTGTCCAGCCTAGTCTCTGCTTTGACTTGGAGACTCTGGTCCTGGCTGGGTCTGCACAGTCCCTTTGGCCCCCGGAAAGGGACCGAAAATCCCACCCAGGGGTTCTCCCTGAGGAGGTAATCTCCTGAGGGGCTTCCAGAAATGTTTCAGAAATCTCTCTGGAATAAGCACTCCAGCACCAATGAGACTGGAAGAGAAGAGAGGTGTTCACCGCTGGACCGACATCTTTCTGGAACTATCATGGCAGAGGAGGGCTGTGGCGGCAGCAGCATCCGCCTCACTCGAAACAGGAGATAAAGGCAGACAAACAGCAATAGTTTCCTTCAGACCTATCTGGGCCTTCCGATGGCAGGTACCGCATGAAATGGTGTTGGAATTAAAAACCCGATATACCTCGAGGTTGCAAGATAAGGAATTATCTTGCTAATTACAACCGTCGTCGGGCCTCATTCCACTTGGGAGAGAGTGCACATTGCTAGAGCATTTCTGTTCTCTCTCCTACAAATCTTGTTGCTGGGCAAGCAAAGCAAGCAAGTGGGTTACAAAAGTCAACCTGAATGCTCTTAGCAAAGCCATAGTTTTAAAATTAATGGTTTATGAGATGAGAATCTAGGTGGAATGCGGACAAATCAGCAGTGACTCCAGACGGTGTAATCTGCTTCCTGCAGTCCTCTGGACGCTGACACCTGGGCTCTGGACTAACGGTTGTACAAGCATCATGCCTGTTGTCTTGGTTTACTGATTACTAGAAAGAAAACTCTTGCATTGTGAGAGCCAGCAGTTTGTGAGTTTGAGACCCAGGATTCCAACCTTTTGTTGATAATAAATAAAATACTTCCTGTTGACATGGGGGTGTAGCTGTTGGGAACCCCAAAAAGTTGGAATGTTGGCCAAGGCCGGGAAGAGCAAGCTGTTTCACTGCAGTCCAGGTGTTGTGGCCGGACCACCTGGAGCTACCCACTTTGAAACTGTCAGAGATGCAGATTCTAAGGAAGCCTCAGGAGCTTGACACTGTGGCACAAAGTTTGAAAACAGTTTGAAACAGGTTAATCATGAGTTAGCATGAGTTCATAGGAAAAACAGCCTTTAACCAAGACTACAGGAAAAACAAGCTATATAGAACTATATTGAACTCAGGACCTCTGGAAGAGCAGCTAATGCTCTTAACCACTGAGCCATCTCTCCAGGCCCCAGGTGTAATGAAATGTTAACTAATATATATTTAACTAGTATTTATTCTCATCTTTTTTGGCACTATTAGAATGTTTTATCACGAGCATATAAAAATAAACTCAAGTCGGGTGTAGTAGCACCTGCCCTTGGGAGGAAGAGGCTGGAGGATTGTGAGTTCAAAGCTCAACAGATGGAGAGATGACCCCGCAGCCACTGGGTCAGTTGCCAGCAGCTCATAACCAGTTCCAGTGATGATACCCTCTTCTGAACATAGGAGCCAGGCATGGACATGGAATACATACATGCAGGCAAACACACAAACACTTAAAATAAACAAATATAAAAATTAAAGGGGAAAGAAGAGTTCTAGGATATGTAACAAGTTGTCTCAAAATAAATAATATAATATAGCCTTGGATTGGATTTATGGCTTAATGGTAGATGTTTGTCTAGCGTGCACAGGGCACGTCATTCTTTTGAGATTTGAGAGGAGGAGGCCGCATGGTTCGAGGGTTAAGGGCAGGCGCTTCTCTTGCAGAGGACCTGAGTTTGGTTCCCCAGCCGTGTTGGGCAGCTTGAAAACCTTTGCACTGCCAGCTTCAGGGGATATGAACCTCCTGAGCTCTGCAGACACTTGCACTCCCCACACCTCCAACACTCACCCCACGATTAAAAGTTGAAGAGTAAATCTTTTTTTTTTTTTTAATTCAAAAGGCTTTTTGGTGCTTCCCCCCGCCCCCCCAGCTCACTAGCCCACTTCCACATGTGGAAGTGCCTTTTTCTTTCTTAACAAACTGCTTCTTTTCTTTTACTAACAAAGAAAAATGATCAAGAAAATACTGGGGTTGTACTTCAACAACAGAGTGAGCGTTTAGCATGACCCCGAGTTCAGTTCCTAGCACTCTTCCACAAAAAGAAAATTTTTTTCAAGAAGAAAAATTATAAAGATAAAGTTGCAAATGTCAGTCATCTAATTTTGGAGGGAAAAAAATCCTATAAACAAAAGAGGACAGAGGGAGGGGGGAGAGCGGGACTGTGCTCTGCCTTCAGGGCTTGCTGCTTGGGAAACTCTCTGGCAGTACCAGACTGCAGCAAGTCAGAGCTCGTTACCTTCAGCTGTGCCTAAAGTGTATCTACGTCTTCATCCATCAGGTCAGACATTGCCCGTGAGAAAGAAGACCACATCGTTATCAACACCACAGACTAAACCTCGTTTTCTTCTTAGACATGCTGGGTTATGAATCTCTGATTGACAGATGACACTCTACTTCCTCATTCGAGTTTCCCCTCTAATAACAGCGAATTGTGATGCTTGCTAGCATATGTAATGAGACAGATTGTAATCTCCACCCGCCGACCCCACCCTACCCTGTGTGCTAGAGAATGACTTCATGGCTTCACGCACACTAAACACCATAGAGCTAATTCTTCAGCCCTGAAACTGCAATCTTTGCCTAGTTGAGAGGGAATTTTTTCCATCTAAACTAGCTGTTTATAAAAGTATCCCAACTACATCTAATCCATTAACTTCATCCCCTTTCCAGTCCCCCAAGGAGTAAGTTCTTGCCCCTTGCTGAGCGCATGCTAGCAACATGGAAAACTTTTGATCAATTGCTAAAAATCAGACAGTCTGGAAATTTTGCTTAAATGCTGCACAATGCTGTTATGTCTTTCACATCTTTCCATCCATACACGGATAAAGAAACTCAAACAGGCAGGATATAAACGGCACAGACTTGTAAACCAAGCACTTCAAAAAGTTGAGGCAGAATAACTCCATATTTGAGGCTAACCTGGGCTACTAGTTTACAGCCTCCTCGACATGATTTGTATAAGGCAAAGGAGAGGCTGGGAAATCCTGTTTTCCTGTTTATGTCCCCTTTCTGGACCGCTGTACCATCCAGAAATCCACTTAACTAATGTTCTTCTTAATCCAGTAGAGGGCAGGACAGCAACACTAAAACCACCGCTGTGAACCTGGCCTCCAGATGTAAGGAGAAAGGAACTGAAGTTGGCTTTGCTTAGCGGCTTCTCCTAACACGAGGCAAGTCTGGAGAAAAGCCACCAACAGTTCTACCAGCTCAAGGCAGATCATGACTTTCTCCTCGTGTTAATGTTCATTTCCCAGCCCAGAGCTGGAATCCCTGACAAAGGACACTCATCTTTTTTGAAATGTCCACGGATAAAAGCCATCTGTTTTAACTTGGAACGAATTATGCTTTCCTGCAACTCTCAAAGGGCAAGCCTGTTCCCTTCAGAGGTTGCACTGTGTCCCTGATTGGGGAGTGAAAAGGGAGTTTCTTCTCATAGATCAGTTTTTTTATCAAGGCAAAGATTTTTCTGAGCAGTCACACACACACACACACACACACACACACACACACACACACACCCTTCTGCCCCTCATTTCTGCTGATCCACAGGCCAAGGCAACCTCACATGCTCTTTGTTGACTAAGGACATCACTGGCAAAGAGAATGGAATTACTGTGGTTGACTAGGCCACATGGCTATGCCCCTTGGGGCAGTGGAGGACCACTTTCCTAAGCATCTGCACACAGCTGCAGATCATCTGTGAAACGTCTGCCTGGTCTGCCCTGTAAAGTTAGTAGCGAATACTGAAGCCATATCATGGACTAGGAAGGAAAGAGGAGGAACTGAAAAGCCTTATCCAAACCCCACTGTGACTTGCTGGCACCTGTGGATTCCAGAGGCAACACTCTGCACCCCTTCGATCTGGGCTCTGAGCAAACAGAACCCACAGAGTCAGGTCACAAGGAGCCCAGCAGCGTCCTGTACTTTCAGTACAGGGATTTCCCAGAGATGTCTTTCAAATGGCATCTTTGGCCCTTTTTTCCCCAGATTATTTTCCTACAACCTCAAGGGACTATGGGGCACAAAATAAGTTCTAAACTTACACACCCAAAATTCCTTGCTTTCCTTTGGCCAGATGAGGGGGAGATTCTACCTTGTTCTTCATACTACCCTGGCCACAGAACAGCTCCAGCTCTCTCTTTCTCTAATTGCAATGGTAAGTTTCAGGGGGTTGTCTGGCAAGCCCACTGTCAGCAGCAGTGGGGGACACACAGCCCAAGGCCACTGAGCTCTCTTGGAGGCTCCACTCAGATGAAACTGAGTTTTTTTTTTGTTTGTTTATTTGTTGTTTTATTTTGTTGGTTCGTTTTTGTTTGGTTGGTTTGGCTTTTGTTTATTTGGCTGGTTGGTTTGTTGGTTTGGCTGTTTTGTTTTGTTTTGTTTTTACCATAGAGATTTTCAGAATGAGTCAGTATGAAGCAAAACTGGATTTATTAGGAAGAGATAAGTAATTGAGAAAGTGTAAAGTATATACTTGCTGGGCTGTGGTGGTTCACACCTTTAATCCCAGCACTTGGAAGGCAGAGGCCAGAGGATCTCTTTGAGTTCAAGGCCAGCCTGGTCTACAGAGTGAGCTCCAGGACAGCCAGGGTTACACCAGAGAAACTTTGTCTCAAAAAACCAGAAAAAAAAAGCAAAGAAAAAAGAAAGTATATACCTAAATCTGAAATGCTGGCAGAAAAAGATGGGGGGCTTAAGTATCTCAATAATATCTATATGTCCTCAAAATTGCTATGTAACCGCAGATGAGCTTAAACTCATCACCCTTTGCCTCCTGATTGCTGGAATTACAGATGTGCACCTCCATACCTGGTTTGTGCAGCATGTGTGATTGAACGCAGAGATCTGCCAGGCAAGCACTCTACCAACTGAGCTACATCCCCAGTCCAATTCTGAGGATTTTGAAACTACATTTTAAGAAGGATATAACTTACAACAGGTTCAAAGGTTAGGCAAAACTTAAAAATTAAATTAAAGTGCCAAAGACATGGCTCAGCAGGTAGAGATGCTTGCCAGTAACCCTGAAGGCTTGAGTTCCGTCCTTGGATTCGTGCAGTGGAAGAGGACAGCTCCAGTGAGTTATCCTCTGACCCTGCCAGTATTTAAGTTTTAAAATGTGCGAAGAGGAGGGAGCTGAGGAGGAAGTGACACTGGTGATAAAAATCCGTTCACGAATTCAGCTGTGACATCTGCAGTCCATTCAGATCTCACGTCCATAAAACAAACTAGAAACAGAGAGTACAGAGCCAGCAGCTCTCACAGAGCTTGTTGGTGCGCCCCTGCTGGGTTCAGCGAGCCCTCATAGACAAAGACTACAAAGCTTAAAAGATAAGCTGCATATTCTTTGGATGACTGGGAGTGTGACACCAGTATGACATCCAGCCTTACCATGGTTCCAAAAGCTTTATGGCTTCATAAACATTCAAAGGTATGGGCTAAATGGAACATGGTAGTTCACTATTATAGGCTAGCCTGTGCTACACACAGAGACCCTATCTTTAAAAACAAAGAGAAGGAACTGGAGAGATGCTCAGCTGTTAAAAGCACTGACTGCTATTTCAGGAGTTTGATTCCCAGCATCCCCAAGGTGGATCACAACCAGCTGTAGCTATAGGTCAGGGGAATCCGAAGTCTTCTTCTGGCCTCCATAGGCACCCGACATGCACAGGCTACACAGACACAAATACAGGCAAAACACTCATTACAGAGAAAATAAAAACAAATAATCTTTTTTTTGTTTGTTTGGGGACAGGGTTTCATTATGTAGCTCTGGCTGTCTTTGAACTCACTATGTAGACCAGGCTGGCCTTGAACTCACAGAGATCTGCCTGACTCAACCTCCCAAGTGCTGAGATTAAAGGTATGGGGCATTATGCCCAGAATAAATAAATCTTTAAAAAAAAAAGTAAATTCGGGTGGTGGTAGTGTATGCCTTTAATCCCAGCACTCAGGAGACAGAGGCAGGCAGATCTTTGCGAATTTGAGGCCAGCCTGGTCTACATAGTGAGTTCCAAAACAGCCAGAGTTACAACAGAGAAACCCTTGTCCTGAAAAAAAAGAAAAATTGGAAAAGAAGAGCTGCTTGATTGTTTTTCTTATCTTGGAGAATTTCCTTTTGTGGATGAAACTATAAGGTAGATTTTGCATTGTTTGGGTTTAGGGATAAGAGAGGAATGCCATCTGTAAAGCAGGCCACATACACCTGGCCTAAGCAGACAGCTCATTGTCAGGAAATGAGCATTGTCTCCTTGACAGCAAGCTTTCCAGATTATCTCTTATACTGAAGTTTTTGTCTCTCCACCCAAGAAGGGCAAACAAGGTCACAGGGCAGAGAGACTCCCTTCCCTCCTTAAAAGCCCCTACTCTCTTATCCTGTCTCATCACCATTACCCTTCATCCCTGTGACCATCCAACCACATGCAGGGGTGGGTCATGGAAACCACATTTTATCAGATATTTCTTTTCCTACTGTGTTTAAGTGGCCCAGGGGCAGCTCAAGGTAAGCTGACTGGGTTTTCTTTACTGGGTAATAAGAAATGACAGCAGAGGCTGGAGAGAGGGCTCAGCGGTCTAGAGCAATTGTCGTTCTTGTTCAAGACTGGGGTTCAGTTCCCAGAACACACATGGTAGTTCACAACCATCCTAACTCCAGTTCCAGAGTTCCTGACCTCTTCGGACCTCTGAGGACACCAGGCATGCACTTGGTGCTCAAACATACACATATGCTAAAATAAATAAATCAAAAAAAAAGAAGAAGAAAAGAAAAAAAAGTAACAGCAAAATATTCTGGTTCTGCCTGCAAGACAGGCTGGGATGTGGGCTTTCACTTTCCGCAACAAGACTAGGGGGCAGAGAAAGTGAAGCCGATGGATGAGATGTCAGAGTCACCAAGATGCTTTCTGGGTTTCCCGCTGCTTTTCTTCCTTGTAGAGACACCATGGTAGGGCATATCAACACCTTATTTTACATATGTGGAAATTGCGAAAGGAGAGACAGGTTGTCCAAGTGGCATCAGATGATCTAGCTATTGCTAGAAATGGTACAACTTCGGGCAGCAGGCTGGTTGTGTGAGCTCGTTTGGGGAGCTGAGGTTGTAGCATGGGGTAGAACACTAGAAGAGCTTTGAACCAAGCCGAGCCTGGGCTCTGTCCCCATTGCTCTTCCCCACCTGTAATTACACTAACTGGTTTGGGTTGAGATTCTTTCTATTAAGAAAGGGGTGGATCGTTTGTGGGTGTACACGGTGCATACTGAACTCAAGGGTTCTTTCATGGTAGGTAAGTGTTCTACCATTGAGCTACGCCCCCAGCCCCCACAGCCCACCCCCTGAACAGGGCTGCTTCTGTAGAATCTAGAGTTGAAGAAAAACAATACTAACAGCAAGGGCACAGCAGCTACAGGCAGATCTGGGGGTGGGAGGGGCAGGATACGGTGGAAGCTCACACTCTCAGCTTGAGGCTTTTATCTGTGAGGTAGTTCAAGGCAAGATTTGGGGGTGAGGAAAGATGCCCTGGCTGAAAAACACGTCAATGTAAATAAGGAGTAAAAGCCACTTGTCAGGTCATGGACTGTGACCACAGGCTGTGGCGGAAGCTGTGGTGACAGGTGATCATTTTAGGCTTACCTGCACTTTGAATACGGTAGGAGGAGCAGGTTGCCGTGGCCGTAAGGGGGTTGAGGTCTCAGCAAGGCGGAAGAGGTTTGATGAGGGTCAGAGTGTGAAAGAACTGAAGCATATTTCAGTCTAAAACATTGGATTCTGAGATTAAGGTGGAGCTATTCTTATTCATGGCATGAAGTTGAGGCATGAAGAGAGTGTCTAAAGGGGAAGCATTAGACTGGAGGAAACCATGGAAACGAGGAGCGATTACACACAAGCAGAGAAGTACAGAAACCAACACATGGGACATTCCCAGACAGAACTCAGAGACACGCAGATGCACATTGGCAAGAGCACTGGATGGCATCCATAAATCCAGATACAGGAGGAAATACAGACTGTCCCTTTTCTCTGCCAGCGTATACAATCCAAAGAAGCACACACAAGAACGCAGAGACATGCATATATACAGACAGGAAGCACGGATGTAGAGACATGTAAACAGTGTGACAGACTCTGAGACACGCACGGTGTCCTGTGACTTAAGTGAGTAGGCTTTTCCCTGGGGTATTGTTTTGCTTGTTGACTCTGACTACTGTGGAGCTCACCTGGCACATCCACAGTTCTTAGGAAAGAGGGCAGAAACCTGAAGCCTCTCCCGACTTAGAAATAAAGGCCTCGGCACAGCTCCACCCCGGCTTACCAGGGCACAACGTCTCTTATCGCTTTTGTCTTCTGAGAACTGGTATTTCAGCTCAAACGCTGCCCCAGGGCCTCCCCGTCACAGGAAACAGCCTTCCCTTAGCCTCAGGTAAAGTTGGCTTGGACTGAGCAACTGTGGACAGCCAGAATCCACCTCCAACAAGCCAGCCTTACCTCGCAAAGGAGTCAGCTAGGAAGGAAGAGCGAGAGTTAGGTGGCACTAAAGGGCAGCTAGGCTTGTAGGGGACGGACGCTGGGGTTAAGAGTACTTATCGATCTTGCAGAAGACAGGGCTCTGTTCCCAACACCCAAGTGGTGGCTCACAGTTGTCTGTAACTCCAGTTCCAGAGGATCAAATGTCCTTTTTTGGACTCTGATAGCATCAGGCATGCATGTGATACACAAACGTATGTGCAGGCAAAACACTCATACACAAAAGAAAACATAATAAATTTTAAAAAATTAGTAATTAGGCCTTCAGCCAAAGAAAAATGGTAATGGGGCAATAGATGTTGCTAAGAGTGGAGGGGGACATGTTTACATTTCCATTTTAGAGCTCCCAGCTCATAGAATGGTACCTGGCGCACAATAAATATGGCACCTTGATGTGGAGGGGGCTGGGCACCAGCAGTGCTGGGGTTGGAGATCCAAGCAGGGACATCTGATAACGTAAGAGGTGAGGGCTTGGTCTGGGGCCGACATCCTATGGGAGAGAAAAGAGCAAGAAGGAAAGTATCTGGGACAGTGAGAAAGGCTGGCTAGTGTGAGTTCATGGGCTCCCAGCTACGCTGGTTGAAGAACCTACAGCGAGGCATATGGGGAAAGCTAAAGAGAAACACAGCTATTGTAAGATGAAAGATGTTCAACAAGTCCCGTAATCCTTCAACCCCGTGCCGGTAGGACAGTCTTCTCCATATTCCAGAGCCTTGTCATGGCAAGGTCATTGATGACGTCTGTGCTACCAAAACATGTAAGCACACGCGAATCCTCAACAACAGAAAGTGAGTACAGAAGATCCAGGAGGGTTTGACTTCTTGCAGTTTGGCTCAGTGAAGACAACTGGAGATTATAAAAATATCTCCCTGAATGGATAGAAAAATGGCTGGATGGTTATGACTCCCTTCTCCCTGATGGATGTCTGCCAATCAACGCCAGTTAAAATAGACAGCTAAGAAAATGGCTTTTTTTTTTTTTTTTTTTTATTAGCAAACAGGGATTGAAGTTTTGAATTTCCTGAATAGTCCTGATGAACCTCCATTTGGTTGAGATACTAAAAGGCTGAACTTCAGAAGGTAACTGAAGATAGGAGAGGTGGTTGTCGGGTTCAAAGCAGCAACCCAAAATGGCAGTGCTGGTGACAGCACCCTAAACCGAAGAACACTGGTTGGGTAAACAGAAGCCTACTTAATCCACCCGCAGTGGTAGACTACTTTGGGCAAAGGTATCTAGCTCTGGATCCATCAAAACAGCCTGTATCAGCTTGAAGACCCCACCTGCTGACCGTCAGATAAGACCCACTTGCTTTTCTGCAATGTTGCTTCCCTGTGCCTTTGCAAGAGACATCCTTGGCCATTTGATCCCCAATAAACCTTTCCTTCTACCCATGGGGTGGTCCAGTTCAATAGTTCCACTCTGCTCTTACTTATATTTGCTGCCCAAACTCAGACTGGACATTGGGCACCCCCAGAAAAGCCTTGTCCCTCCTGATGGAACCAAGCTGCTCAAACTCGTGGGTAAGGACCATCCACTTCTGCTGGCTTCTGCCACCCACAATATTCGACTCCAAAATTTAGAGTCTGTCTTTTCAGGCAGATTCTCTCCTTCCCCCACTCATCTTTCCTTGCCTCCTTAGGCAAGTGTCCTCTCAGAGCTGCCTGCTCTGCTCTGTCTCTGCCTTTTGTTGCCTTGTCTGTCTCTCTTGTTCACTAGAGCCCGCTACAAGAGTCACTCTGGTGTATCAGGCAGCCTCTCTATACCTTTCTGGGCACCCCATCATGTGGAGGAGGGATCCCTCTCCACTGACCTGGCATGATCTCTCTGACTTGAGGTTTCCTTGAGGACACCCTTGGATTGAGACTCTGCCCCATGAGACTTACCCCTTACCGTTTGTGTCACCCTTCCCATGTCTATATTTAATGCTGGTGGAATCCTTCTAGAAGGGTTCCAATTTACAGCCCTTTTCTAAGTCTCCCCCACATCCTCCTTACCCTGCTCCTGGCTGTCTCTCTTCCTGCTTGCTCTGTTTCTCTTTCTGGCTCACTGGAAACCTAAACTGATCATGAGCTGGTTTTGGATTTTTGTTTTGTTTTGTTTTTTTGAGATAGGGTTTCTCTGTTGTAACACTGGCTGTCCTGGAACTCATTCTGTAGACCAGGCTGGCCTTGAACTCACAAAGATCCTACTGCCTCTGCCTCCTGAGTGCTAGGATTAAAGGCGTGCGCCGCCGCCGCAGCCGCCACCACCACCACCAGCTAACCATGAGCTCTTATTAGAGCAGAGGACTTCCCTCACCTGCCTTCTCTAATCTCTTTTCCTCCTCAGACTCAGAGACTCCGTTAAGTCCTGCGTCTGATTGTAAACAGCTGGGGCTCAATACAAACCAGATAATCAGTCTCAATGGCCAGAACATGGCACACTCAATTTCCAGGTTCTTACAGATTGTGACAAATTCTGCTACTGCACAAGCAAGTGATTCAGAAATCCCCTTATCTTTTAGCTTTCTCTGCTCTCCAATTTCAAAACTCTCTTATGTCTAAGCCTTCTTTGCTCTCCACTCTCAGTTCCTTCCTCTGCTCACTGAGTTAAGTCTTGCTGAGATTCATATATCTTTCGGGTAAAGATATATGAATATATATCTTTATATATATAAAGATAAGATAAAATCGGGAGATTGCCTCATTTTACTCTACTGGAAAGCTGATTCTGGAGATGGAACTTGGCCTGCTCTAGACTCAAGTTTGTTTATTTAAAGCTCTCTTCCAAAGTCTCTGTCGTGGGTCAGGCTGGCCACCCGACTCTGTGACAGAGAGAACAAAACAGAACAGCCCAGAAAAAAAAAAAAAAGGCACTGTGCTTGAAAACAGCTAAGAGTTAAACTATTCCCAACAGAGGCTACTAATGGCGAGGTATAACCTCAGTGACAGGCTCTCTGAAAACTCCCCCAGCTTTTCCTTGGTTTTGTTTAGTATCTTTAAGCTTTTGTTGAAATATAAACTTCCCTTACTTCAGGATTTGTAAGAACATTAGGGTGTGATTTAAAAAAAAAAAAAATCTGTAAAGTTTCTAGCTTAAAACTTGTAACAAAAAGGGTCGATAGTTAAAATCTACGTATAGATAAACTTAATTTGCTACTGCATACCATATATGTGACTTGGGTTCAACTCTTGCTTAGAAAAACAGAGGCATTTAAAGATGGTTTGTTTGACTTTATTTCCCCTAGACTAACAAGGCGGCACAGGCCTCTACGATATCCTGGATAAGGATGGACTGTGTGATGGTTATTATTGTTCTAAGAGAGAAAAGTAACATGAGGGCAAACCGTGAACAGGACTATGGTAAACAGAACGCACTAACAGCATGTTTGATTAAAGCTATGAATTTCCAAGGCTATAATGGTCTATTCATGCTGACAGAAACTGACTTAAAGACATATGTCTAACCGAGTATGTCTTTGCTAAGCTTGTTAAGCTTTAGCTATTTGGAGAAAACAAGTCATAGAAAGAGGAACTGTGTGATATTTTGTAAAATTACATTATAAAAGGACCGGGAAAATGAGGTTCCCAGTCTCTGTGGACTGTATTTATGGTTTTAAGTTTATTTTGATAGTAAAGCATCTTTAACTCAAAATTATAAACCTTTAGGATTAATCTTAACAGGGATAAAATTATAAAATCATAATCTTACTAACTTGTAAACTGTTAAAGATAATTAAGACATGCAAGTTAAGGGTTAGTCACCTTATAAATGGTCAAATTCTTTTTTTTTTTTTTTAATAACTCTGGCTGTCCTGGAACTCACTCTGTAGACCAGGCTGACCTTGAACTCACAGAGATCTGCCTGCCTCTGCCTCCCCAGTGCTGGGATTAAAGGCATGCGCCACCACCACCCATCTAGGTCTAATTCTTTAATGTGATCAGAACTGTATATACTTCCAATCATGCTAAGTCAACTGGAATGTATTACAGGGACAAAACTGGAGGAAGAGACCACATTTTATATTTTATAGTCATTATTTATTTATCATTTTATTTACTTATTTACCAATTGTATCATTATATAGTCTTCTGTGTTTGTTATCAAGGTTGAGCCTAAAGCAGGTAACTAAAAACAAGTTTAAAATTCGTTTAATGTGAAATAATATTTAAAATCGAGTCTATTAATCGGGTATAAAGAAGAACTGAAGATACTAGGAGACGGCGTTCAAACTCCTCAGAGAGGTCTGATGAAGATGGCAGTGCCCATCCTCTCTGTTCTCTTAGCCACTGTTCTTTGCTGTGAAGAGACGTCAGGACCAAGGCAACTCTTAGAAAAGAAAGCATTTAATTGAGGCTTGCTAACCGTTTCAGAGGTGAGTCCATTATCATCATGGTGGGGAGCACGGTGGCATGCAGGCAGACTCAGCACTGGAGCAGTAGCCGAGAGCTCTCCATCCTGATCAGCAGGCTGAGAAGGCCAGCTCACCAGTTCAGATGGTGCTGGGTTGGGAGGTAGGCTGAAAACCGGAACAAACAGGCACACACTGTATCTTGAGTTCACAGGGGTCGAACTGCACTTATGGTTTATTCTCAGTTTCTTATATGCTTCCCCACCAGAGGCATACATGAGGTTTCCAAGGCAATGATCACAAGGGGCGAACCAGGTGTGCATTCAAGCATGAGGTAAATGTTCACGAGGTAGAAGACATAGGTACAGTCATGTGGTTACAGTCAATCAAGGTTCATTAACCACAAAACAGTCATCCTGCCTTGTGAGACTAAGAAGGAAGGTTTCTTTAAGTAATCTTTGACTTCCCTGAAATGAGCTGCCTATGGGCTTGTCTATTTTATGACTTAGCCTTGTTCACTAGAACTGTCCCAAATGAGATATAGGCATTTAGCCAAAGGCACAGCAGAATTTGAACTCAAGGTCAGTGGGGCTTCCCACAGCAGGCAGAGAAAGAAAAGAGAGAGGGAGAAGGAGAGGGAGAGACTGTGCCTGGCATGGGCTTCAGAAACCTCAGAGCCCACCCCCAGTGACACATCTCTAACAAGGCCACACCTACTCCAGCAAAGCCACACCTCCTAATCTTTCTCAAACAGTTCATCATCTGAGGGACTAAGCATTCAAATGTATGAGCCTTTAGAGGCCTTTCTTTCTCAGACCCCACACTCAGCTCCATTGGTGCTATTATTGGGGCTGCACTGCTTGCTTTGTGAGATATTTCTTTACCATTCATTTTGTGCCTGTAGCTTTTTTTCTCCATGTCTACTAGTGCTTTTCAAATCGCTTCTTAGTTGTTGTACACATTGCTTGTAGTTGTACACCTACTGTGGTGGCTCAGCCCAGAAGACTTGGAGCCAAATACATAGGTGCAAACCCTGCCAGACCTCTGCAGAGGGCATCACAATCATGACAAGCGCCAATCTGGACAGGAGAACCCTGAACTTCTCATCTCAGGGGTTTTTATTGATACTAAGCTCCTCAGATGTTCTATTGATAGCACATGCAGATCATGAGCAATCAAACATCTTTTACATAAAGCCAACACCTGCAGACAATACAAAACACCAAGACCGAGGCAGCCCTTCACCCAACAATGCATAAAACAGCTGTTTTAAACATAACTAAACATAAACTTCTATGGGGAAAAAATACAACCTTCCTCATAGATCTCAAACACAAGACGCATTTTGGCCACACACACACACACACACACACACACACACACACACACACACACACAAAGCCGTCAGCAAACTCAGTTTGTAGAACAGTACTCTCTGGTTTCCATTCCCCATGCCCTGGCTGCCACCAGTGGTGGGAGGGAGCTTCAGCTCCATGATCAGGAAAAGTGGTTAGAATCTTGCATTTTCCCTGCTCTCAGATGAATTATTTGTCTTTACCATGAAAATTCATTTCTCTAGAGGCTTCTCTACTGTGGCTCTCACTTTTGAGCCCTCTTTCTCACATAATTTCCCAGTCTTCTCTCTTCATAGAGGCTTGTTTCTTTCCCCACTCTCCTCTTCCTTCAGGAGACTTCTACTCATCATTTTTGAATACATATAATCTCTGTCCTCTGGGAGCTGCTCTGAGCATACTTTACCAGACTCTGTGAGGTCTGGAGTTTCTTTCTCGTTCTTCCTTGTCTCTACATTGGCTGTAGCTGTTGTGATTTCGGGCCCTCCATTGCAGGTGCCACTTGTAGTAGTACACCTACTGTGACGGCTCAGTGAGGAAGACCCAGAGGCAGATGGGGGGGGGGTGGAATCTGAAGGCTTAATGGCCAAGAATACCCCAAACAGAAGAAAGACATCAAGCCCAGATTCAAGGAGGAAATCCAAATAGGATTTCAAGGGACTCAACAGCTCCAGGGACAGACCAGACGAGGTTGTCAAAGGAATGAAGAAAAGACAAACACAGATAGATACACAGAAGGCTCGGATTGGGTGGTCTGGGTTCTCAGCTGGAGAAATCACAGCACCCCCAAAAGCTCAGCATGTTTATTATATAGAGTTGAACAGGGTCAACGTTATTGTGGACAGATGAACAAGAAGGCAGGACTGTTGGTAGCTACTGGATCACACTGGCAGGAGGGAGAGGTGGGCTTCAGCACCTGTGATGGACTAGTACCGTGGTCCATAGAACATTTGTGTGTGGCCCTTTAAATGGCGGGTCCATGGTACACTAGTTGAAAAGCCAGAACAGTATCCACTTCCTCTGTCTTTATGGAAACCTTGTTCACCCATATTGGCTATTAGGCCTTTACTGACCTTTACCCATCCCTCTCTGATTAACCAGCTTTAGGCCGATTGAAATGTCTAGTAAGCATAGACCAATACTATTGGACCTACCCTTCTGCACCGCCCTGCTTTCTCCATAAAAACCTGCTTCCCTAAACAATAAATAGATTTGCACCATGAAGGCATTTCCCCAGAGTCTGCTTCTTGGGATAGTGACTCTGCACTACTTACCACCTCAAGGAACCCTGTACCCACAAAAGACCACACAGGAGTATTATACACAGATGAACAAGGAGGCAGGACTACTACAGCCTGATGAACAAGGAGGCAGGACTATTACACACTGATGAACAAGGAGGCAGGACTATTACGCACAGATGAACAAGGAGGCAGGACTATTACACACAGATGAACAGGGAGGCAGGACTACTACAGCCTGATGAACAAGGAGGCAGGACTATTACACACTGATGAACAGGGAGGCAGGACTATTACGCACTGATGAACAGGGAGGCAGGACTATTACGCACTGATGAACAAGGGGCTAGGGTTATGGTATGCAGCTGGATCAAGGAGGCAGGTTTAACTAGTCTATGTAGGTGCAGTCTCTGTAGGACAGCAGTGTTCTGTGTAAACATCCAGAGAGGTCAGAGTTATTGTAGTTCCACTCCCTGTTAACATCTGCACATGGATCAGAAGGAAAAGCTTTGCCATTTCCCTCTGAGCTTCACCCCCAAGGGAAAGCTCTGCTGTTTCTCTATGGGTCTCACTGAGGCTCTGGGACCTTTGACATGGCTGGCTCAGGTCAACCCACACCTTCACTTGGCTTTCTCTGGTCCCAGCCCTGAATGGCTGACTTTGCAGGTCTGAACAATGTGCCAGTCTCACAGTGCCAGTCTGTCCAGGACTCATGGGTACCACTCTGAATATCATCACCCTTTGCACTAAAAAGCCACTTGGCACTGTGGAGTAAAAATATCTAAAGAAAGTGCAGCTGGAAAAAAAGCAGAATTTGTGGAGGGTAAAGTCTTCCTAGAGTCATAAATGGAAGGGTGTGCTACTCCTAAAGTAGAAGCATTTCTCAAGTAAGGACAACACATGCGAGCCAGAAAAAGATCTGGGCTTGCCTGACGTCACAGCTGAGCTTCAAGTCACAGAGACAGCTGGAACCCAGGCAGGTGCCGAGCCGATCCTCATCCCAAAGACGAGGAAGAGGAGAGCAAACCAAAGAAGGACCCAGAATCCAGCAGGCTTTGCCTGGGCCTGCAGCCAGAGCCAGTTACTGGAGATGTAGGTTCCAGAGGAGAGTTCATGTTCCTATCAAGATGAGCAAGCCCTCGGAAGGCCTACCTGATTGCTCCTAGGGAGCCGATGTCCAGTGCCCATGGGTTACCATTCTACACAGAAGGTTAATGTGGACTCCCACCCCTCAGAATACCAGCGCCCCTGTCTCCTCGACTGTGAATTCCAAGTGGAAAGGAGTTCTATTTGTCTTGACATATAAAGGCAGCTTGAAAGCCAGGCCTGGTGACACAAGATGCCAACACCAGCTACTTGGGAGGTTGAGACAAGGAGATCATAAGTTCAAGGGCTGCCTATTCAACAGAGAGAGTTCAAGGCCAACCTGGGTACTGAGAGAGACCCTGTCTCAGAATACAGTGGAAAGAAGGGAAAGTTGCTTAGTGGTAGAATGTGTGCTTGGGGTGAACAAGGCCCTAGGTTCTCCAGTACTGAAAGAAAAGCAAAGAGTAGAAGGGGAGAGGAGGGAGAACGGAGAAGAGAAGAGGAGGGGAGGAGAGAGGAGGGAGAAGCCAGAATAGTTTCTGTACAGCAGTCCAATTGCCTTCAGGGTGTTCAAAGCCGCATAGTTTATGCACAAAATGAAAACAAGCTTTCTAAGCAGTCCACGCTGTACTTCATAGAGAGAAGCAAAGGGCCACGAAGGACTAAACTTGCAGAAAGGAGTGTGGAGGACAGCAGAAGCAAACCATAGCTCTTCAAAGAATATACCTGATGACTCAGGTTTCTTCCCAACTTTCTTCTCTACTTAATTTTTTTTAAGACATGGTTTTATTATGTAAGCCCTGGCTGGCTTAAAACTCGCTAGGTAGAACAGGCCGACATTGGCACTGCACTTGTGCACCTCTGCTCCAGAGGACTGAGATTAAACCATGCCTGGCTTTACCTCTCCACGTTACCAGCATAGCATATGTATAATTAGGCTATCATTGCTATGTTATTTGAGGATGAAAAAGGTAGAGGAGAAAGATGGAATAGGAACATTGTGGTTAAAATTTGGGGTCTGATTTTGGGAATGGTGAAATAGTCGAAACAATTAATGATTTGGTTCTATGCCCAGAATATTTTAATAGCTTAATGGCACCATAAACAAGGTCTGGGAGCTACTGCCTGAAAGCTGTCATTGCCGGAAACTGCTATGGAAGTTTTATTTTTAGTTATGTATAAAACCATTGTTTTATGCACCATTAGGAAAAGGGCTGCATAGGCCTCTGTGTTTTGTCTGCATGTGTGGATTTATGTTTGATGGCTCATGATCTGCATGTGCTATCAGTAACTTAGGAATCAATAAAAACACCTGAGCTGAGATGCTCAGGGTCCCACTGTCCAGTATGGCGCTTGCTATGGTAGTGGCTCCTTCTTGAGGTCTGGCAGGGTTTCCACCTATGAAGATGCTTCCGTGTCTTCTTGAGTGAGCCTACACAGTAGGCATACTGCTACATGAAATCTACAAGCAAAGGTGTCCCCTTCCTAACCTTAATGTTGCTCCCCATAAAAGCCTTAGCTAGGGATGGTAGCACACCCTTTTAATTTCAGCACTTGGGAGGCAGAGGCAGGCAGAGTTCTGTGAGTTGCAGGCTAATTTGATCTACATAGAGAGCCTGGCTCAAAAATAAAAAGACCAAGTCAGTTTCTGAGATCCCACACTGTCATTTAGTGTCGTGGAAAGCTCTTGCAGTTGAGTCTAGAGGGCGCTTAGATCACTAGCCCTGGCATGAGGAGCTGGCAGGATCCCTGTCCCTCTCTGCGCTGACAAACTACAAGCCACAGTAACACTCCGCCCACTCTCAAAAGGCAGGCTGCAATTGGCAGAATTGCTTACCTAAGTCCCTGTCCCCTGTGATATGCCTCTCTTAACCAATATCCCTGTCTTAACCAATGTCCTCTATCCCTGGGAACCAAAAAGACCCTCCCCTGCCTGTACCTGATAAATGTAAGGACCCTTGCATTAAACACAAGAGCTGTTCTGCTGACAACACTCTTCCGGAATTCTTTGTGTTCCATCTACTCTTAGTCCCCTGATCTGGGACCCTCCTGGATGCGTTGACCCAGGCTCTGCACTTTCCTTCGAGGGGGCTAGGCTAGGCTAGCCATGTGCCGAGAAGGGAAGCAGGACCCAGGGCACAGAGGGAAAGAAATAACCAACATTAGTGTTTTGTCTTGTTTGTTGGCCTGGCTAGCCTGGAACTGATATGTAGCTGATTATAGCCTTAAACTCCTGATCTTCCTTCCTTTATATCCCAAGAGCTGGAATTACAGGAGTGCTGGCACCATTGAGAAGATGGAAACTGAATGAGAAGTCTTTTGAGAGTAGACATAGGCCATTCTGCCCTAGAGGCATTAATTCTTGAAATTGTGGGGGGCGGGGAGACCCTTCCTTTTCTACATACAAAGTTATAAATATCAGTTTGTTCATCCAAGTCACTGACTGAGGTATTGTAAGAGTGGCTGGTGGGGAAGGGGTGTGTAGAAGACACCCTGTTCTCTTAGGGTGGAAACTCTTGGAACCTCTATTTTACAAACTTTAAAACCAAAAGCCAATAGGACAGGGTTTAGTCACTGACCAAAAAGTTTCACTGAGTCAGCCCAAGGGCTGAGTAAGTTCAAAACTCATATCTCAGATTAATATTGAAACAGCAGTTCACTTGAAAACACAAAACAACCTTAAAGTAGAACCTGAAACTCTGCAAGTGTGAAGGGGAAAAGCAGGGAAACAAGACACAGACACAGACACAGACATTCTGAATAAGGAGCGAGCTGTTCAGCCGAACAGAGAAATGCAAATTCAAGTGGTGTTGAGATTTCATCTCATCCTAGTCAGAAGGCGGTCACTACAAGACAACAAGCAGTGTTCGCTCAGATGTGGGGAACCCTGCACAGCTGGGGGATGAAAACTAGTTCAGTCTCTGGAAATCTGTATGGAAGCGCCTCAAAAGACTAAAAATGGAAACCAGGCATGGCAGCACACACCTGCAATCCCAGTGCTCTGAGAGGTAGAAGCAGGAAGATCAGTTGTTTAAGGTTATCCTTGGCCACATGGGAGGTTCAAGACAACCTTGGCTACAAGAGACCCTGCCTCAAACAAAAGAAAAAAGACAAACATCAAACAAAAGCCAACCAAACTGTTGATTTGAATGGAAATGGCCCCCATGGCCCCATAGACCCAAAGGGTGTGGCACGATTAGGAAGTGTGGCCTTGTTGGAGTAGGAGTGGTCTTTTTGGAGAAAGTGTGTCACTAGGGGGTGGGTTTTGAAGTTTCAGAAGTTCAAGCCAGGCCCAGTGGCTCACACTCTCTTCCTGCTGCCTGTCAATCCAGATGTAGAACTCTGGGCTCCTTCTCCAGCACCATGTCTGCCTGCAGGCTACCATGCTTCTCGCCATGATGACAATGGACTAAACCCCTAAACAATAAACCAGAACCAATGAAATGTTTTCTTTTATAAGAGTTGCTGTGTAGCTGGGAGATGGTGCCACACACCTTTAATCTCAGCACTCAGAGGAAGGCAGAGGCAGACAGATCTCTGCGAGTTCGAAGCCAGCCTGGTCTACAAAGTTACAACAGAGAAGCCCTGTCTCAAAAAAAACCAGAAAGAGAGAGAGAGAGAAGGAAAATTTGCCCTGGTCACAGTGTGTCTTCACCCAACAAACAAGCAAAAAGCTAAGGTTAGCGCTGGAGTGTGGCTCAGCAGAGAAAGGCACTTACTGTTTCGCAGAGGACCCAGGATCAGCTCCCATTAGGTGGCTCACAGCCATCTCTAACTCCAGTTCCAGGGGACCTGAGGGCCTCTTCTGGCTCCACAGTCATTGCAGATACACAGTGTGCATATACCTGCAGGCAAAACTCACACACATCGTTTTTAAAAAGTAAATCTTAGGGGGGCGTGGTTTAAAAACCAAATCCTAAAAACAGTCTTACTGCATGACTCGGCTGTGCCACTCCCGGGTACTCACCCAAAGAGACACTTGCGTCTCTGTGTTCGCCGCGGCACTGCTCATGGTAGCTGAGTTAGGGAACTGACCTAAGCACCACATCAGACGTGTGAATAAGAACACGTCTCTCTCACACACAGAGGGATGTTTTTCAGCTGTGAAGAAGAATGAAGTCATGTCCTTTGCAGGAAAGTGGCCAAACTGGAGACGATCATATAAGCAAACTACGCCAGTTTCAGGAAGACAAAAGTCATATAATTTTTCTCATTTGTGGTTCCTAGATTTTACATAGATACATACGACCATTTATATATGACATGGAAATAGAAGCAAAACTGTCTAGGGGAACAAGGAGACAATTTTTTAAAACTTAAAAATATATAAAAACAGAAAAATTGAAACGTTAACATAGGCTGGGTATGGTGGCTCACATCTGTAATCCCAACACACAGAGGCTGATTCGGAAGGGTCCAGAGTTCCGGGCTAGCCTGGGCTACACAGGGAAACCATCTCAAGGAGAAAAAAACACTTGATTCATAGAGTGGGATGGCGGCAAGAGGATACTAAAGCATGAGCCGGACAGAACAGAGCGGGCAGCTCCTCCCACGGCCAGCTTATGACAAAGGCGGCACAACAGAACGATGGACAAGAGGTGACAGCCTCTTCAGTACATGGGGCTGTGACGATTGGGCACTTGGTGGCAAAGAACTACTTTCCTGAGTGCCATGGTGCTTTGCGGTAAGCCAGGTCTCCGAGTGTCTATGTGGTGGGCCCTCCGGTCTGAACCCTTCATATTCTGATAACCTGTCATTCTGTCATGCCCCTAACCAGTTGTGAGCAGCAGGGCTAGTGCTGGACAAGCTTCGTCGCCCAGCAAGTGCCGAGAGCGTCTACGGGAAGACTATGGCCACTGAAATGGTTACCACCCTCCAGGGAAGCCGACTGCGGGCTATGAGCCCGCTCCTCCCGTGAAGTGCAGCCGGCACCTGAGCACCAAGGCCTCTTGGGAAGGCGTGGTTCTCTGATGGACTCTTTGCGGCTGTTTGTTTGCCCATTTATTTCTGATTTCTTCATTTCATTTCATTTCATTTCATTTCATGTGTATAAGTGTTTTGTTTTTTTTTTTATGTGTTCACATGTGTGTGTCTGATCCCCAAGGAGGTCAGAAGAGAAATTCAAATCTCCCAGAACTAGAGGTAAAAATGGTTGTGAACAACCACCGTACGGATGCTGGAGATTGCCCTGTGCAAGAGCAACAAGTATTCTTTTTCTCGAGACAAGGTTTCTCTGTTGTGACTCTGGCTGTCCTGGAACTCACTCTGTAGACCAGGCTGACCTCCAACTCACAGAGATCTGCCTGCCTCTCTGCCTTCCAAGTGCTGGGATTAAAGTCATGTGCCACCACCACCTAACGCACCAAGTATTCTTAACAGCCAATCCATCTCTCTAGCCCTCTTGAATTGACTCTTTACTCAGGGTCGAGGCCAGAAAGGTCCACTATACTAAGTACAGTAAGAGGCTAGCAGATGCTCAGAGGTCAGATTGTTTGTCTTGTTTTTGTTTATTTGTTCATATTTATTATTTAGTCTATGTGTATGGGTGTTTTGCTTGTATACATGTATGTGTACCACCTAGTATGGGAAAAGGTCAAAAATGGGCAACAGATCCCCTGGAACTGAAGGTACAGATGGTTGTGAATGACCATGTGGGTGCTGGGAATCAAACCCAGGCCTTCCATAAATACACAAATGTTCTTAGCTACTAAACAACCTCTCAGCCCCTTGTTTCCTTTCTGTCCTCCGTTTGGGAGAAAGCAGAAACTAGGACACCAGACACCCTCAGGACAGGTTTGGCATATCATCTTTCAGGCTGAACTTTGTGTGTCTCCAGCTTCTGTCTGTGGGGTGAGACAGACTAAAAACAGGAAAGTTGGCTTTCCAGAGAAACTTTCACAAAGACCTGGTTCCAGGTGGACACTGTGCCATGCCCTGGGGGAGGGGGGATCTCTGGGAACTGCCACGGCTGTCCTTTCTTCCTCAGTCTCTTCTCTTGAGGACTTGAGGAGGGTGGGATGCCTGCTTTAGGTCTCAGAACAATAGTTAGAAAGCTTAAAGGAGTAAGCAGGAAACTACCCTTGAGTTGTCTTAGAACCACCAGCTTGCAACCAGAAGATCCCTCAAGGCCTTACTACTCGGAGAAGGGTTAGAGATGACCTGGTCTTGGTCATCAGTAATACCAATCCAGGCTTCCTCTGTTCCCTGTATGGCCTATACTCTCTAAAGTGAGGCATGCGTCTCAGTGGCTAGCACATGCCATCAGTGGGCTAACATATACCATTAGTGGGGCTAGCACATGCTATAACTGCAAAGATGGAGGGGGCAGGAAGGCGCTGCAGTCCCTGTTCCCATAGAGAGAAGCCCTAGAACTCTCAGAGGCCGTGAGCAGTGAATCTGGGCTATAGCATGGGCTCAAAATAGGGAACGCGCCCAGCCACTGAAGCAAACAGGACAGAACTCCATCAGCCAAACTGGCAACAACCAGGGACTGTGAAAGACACAGTCTCAGCACCAGATACAGAGGCAGGAGCAGCCCAGGCTGGTGTCTGGAACATCAGGCCCAACAGATGTACTGGTCACAGAGGAGGTTTCTCTTGTCCTCAGCACGCAGCCCGTCTCTCCTCCATTCTGTAACCTCTCTGCGGTCAGTTACATATCTATAGAGAGTAAGCCCCATGGAAGCTGAATTGTCGGGGTCTGGAGTTGATGCAGTTAAAGCCATCAGCCTGCTCTCTAGAGCTCTTGGTTCTGAATGACTAAAAGTCCTGGCTCATAAAAACAAACTACAGCTCCTTGACTTGCTGAAAACAAAACAAAAGTCCCCAAATTGCCTTTGGCTGGGAACATGCAGGAGTCCAGGAAAGAGAGTGACAGTCACCCTCCCTTTGGGAAGAGGGTTCATGTTGGGGAGGAGAGGTGGTCTGAAGGAAAGGGGGAGTGCACAGAGATCCAGCCCCAAGGGATGGTGGTTCTCCACCTGCCCCTGTGGGTCCTGGTCCTGAGCCCACTGGACTACAGGTGCTGGCCTGAGGCAGGGGCAGCCCAGGAGTCTGGGGGAGCTGTGCTGTCTGTGACCCCAGGACTGGTGCTTCTGCTCACTTCAGGAGCTTCAGGAGGCAGAAAGCCCCTTCATTTTAGGTCCATGTGGGTCCTCAGCTCCAGAGTCCTCCTGGTTCTCTTGTTTCCATGCCTCAGTGCAGGGGAGAGAGCTAAGGGAGAGGCTGACTAAGAGCTGGTGGAGGAGGTGGGGGGAGGGGTCTGTGTCAGGCACTAACTCTGTGTCACCCTGAGTAGGCTATGTGACCTCTTGATCCTCAGTTTCCAGTGATTGTAAGGAGCACACAAGGAAGCAGCCGCTCACTGGCCTGTCACCTGCGCTGCTGTCACCAAGGGAGACCAAAGTTAGGCAAGAAGCACTTTGAAGGCCCTTGTAATGTCCCAGTGGCCTTGGCTGGATATTTCTAGTGGCTCACTAAGGCTCTTGATGCAGGAAGCTCCAGCTGGCTGGGCTCCATGGAACGGAGAAGAGGCTGGCAAGGCCAGGCACACAGTCCTTATACGTTACCACATAAGATTCAAAGATAAAGGCATATCCTCTAGTTGGTCATGACCTGACATATGCCTCTGGGGCAGGGACTAAGTCCAAGAGCGAAGGTCAAATGTCCTGTGTTTATATCTGGCCCGGAAATGAATTTCACATAGCTCTGGGGCTCAAGTCTCTATCAAAATCCAGATGTAGGATTCGCCTGGGCAGAGTCCAGGGCTTCTGGACTCTAAGGCCAAAGTTCTGCTGGCAGTGGGGTCTGCTCACTTCCTCCCAGGGCCCCCGATCAGGCGCCTCAGCCAGTCTCGCTCCTCCAGGCCTTCTGTGTTCCCTTCCCAATGCTTCTTTAATGTTTTCATTGCACAACTGTAATAGGCATGGGGGTTCTGCTGCACTCAGGAGAGGGGCAGAGATTTCTAGAAGTCTCTCCAGTCCTCAGGCATTCCAGAGTCATGCCATATCCCACCCAATGTGAACAGGACTCAGGCTCTCCCACATCCCCTATGGAAGGAAGTGTTCCTCTGAAAATATCGTTCAATCAGTTAATAAAAGTCCATTATGAATTTTCCAGTGCTCTTTATTAATCACAAGCCACGTCAAATCTCAGGGAACTCAATACCCGGGCAGCTAGGCAGAGACTTCATCTTTATTCCCAAATCCTCTCTCTCCTCTTCTGCCTTAGCCCTTTTAACGTTCCCCCGCCCGCTCTCTCCACTTCCAGGCCTTCATTCCAACACAATGGTACTAGGCTAGGGGTGATCAGAGCCTTTGCTGCTCATGACCTGCTTGTGACCAGTCACCTTCAACTGTCTATCTGTGGAAATCTCAGCAGGGCTAGCACAAGGGTGTGACTAGGTAGGAAGCAAGGCCTGCACTGCTGCAAGGCATCTGGCTTCCCAACTACAAGGCATCAAAGCCCTTTTACAAACCAAAACAGCACACAAGAATAAAATATAGAAGTCTCTCCAGTCCTCAGGCATTCCAGAGTCATGTCACTCCCACTCAATGTGAATAGGACTCAGGCTCTCCCACGTCCCCTATGGAAGGAAGTCTTCCTCTTCCTCTCAGGTGTTGTAAGACGTGTGTCTTTCCTGGGGGTGGGGGCACCACCTACTCTGTCTGTCCATCTTCCCAACGTGTCTGCCATCCTCCACTCCCACCATTCTTTCTCCCTTTTTCTTGTGGTCTTTTGGATGAGAACCTGGGGCTTTGGAGATGCTGCACTCTAAAACATGAAGGACAGTTACCCCTGGGGTACCCAAGTCTGTGAGGAGAGGGGGAAGTTGTCCACAATACTCTGCTTATGTTTCTCCCACCAACAATTACACAACACAATACCAAGTTGTGAAGAATTTGACACAACTCCCTGCCATATATGGAAATGTGGATTTCTTTTTCAGACCTTTTTCTAATAAATGAATACAGGTCCACCTTATTCTCTATTGCTGCAGTAAAATATACTTCATTTTCCTTAGCACAGCCCCTCCCCCTACCCCCCATGGTGTCTTCTCGGTTTCCAGTGTCACAGGCAGTACATCTTGGGGGAGGGAGTAGTTTTTTTAACTAAATTCCTAGAATCAGAATTGTGGGATCAGAGGATTGTAAGATTTATGTCTCCACCAGTCACTCCCAGAAAAGGTGTTCCCGTGTGGCATTAATGTAGCCTCTGTAGCCACAGTGGAGAAATCCCAGACACTGCAGACAACATCAAGAGTTGGAGAGGAAACATACACATAGGGAGGTACTCTGCACAGCAGAGGTCTCTTCTCAAGGCCAGGTCTTTAGAGTCTCTGAAGAGTCTCCTCTGCTTTACAGCGGTGGGTTTGAAGCCAAATGGGATGGTTGACCGGCCCACAGCTGTTGTGTGACACGTCCTGATCCAGCCTGGAATTTGAGAAGCCAGTCCAGCAGGGGTGGGGGTCGGGTGGTGAGGAAGACCTGCTGGTGGGAGACAAGAGCCTACAAGGCCTTTCTTTGAGCCTCTAGGCTTTTATCTCAGATCAGAAAGGCCGGGAAGAAGCTGGGCATGCTGGAACTTTATTACCTAACCATGGCTGTCTGTCTGTCTGTCTGCCAGGGACTCTAACGTTTGGTCTCTTTCAGTTTCACTCTCGCCAACACAGGTCACGACCCTATCTCTCAGGAGCATCTCACCTGCCCTCCAAACTCTACTGTGACCCAGAACTCAAGGTCCGGACCCCAGGGAACTCTCGCTCCATCTAGACAGCTGTTTCCGCAACGGGCACAACCCAGCCCTTGCTGGTCACAGCTCCCTTTCAAAGCCATCCAGCCCAGGCCTCAGCTTCTGCCTTCTCGCTCTTTGGTCCTGCGCTCTGCCTGGATCCTGGCTTCACTTTCTGTGCACAATCCCCACCTGACTAAGGGATGGTTGCAGCCTAGCCTCTCACGGTCTAGCCTTCCTAGGACAGAAAGAATATTTGTTTTAGGAAAAAGTAGCAACTGAAACACTAGTCCTCTGGGAGTGAGTTTAGAAACCATGCTAAGCCTCCAAGCATTTGTCAGTGGCAGGTTCTATGTGACCAGTCCCGTCCCCTCTCAAACCTCCTGGTGGATGCTGGGCTAGCCACCATACACTGTCACCTCCCCAGTGAATGAAAAGAGAAATAAAAAGGAAAGGACATGAACTGCTTCTAGGTATGCTGGAGAAAGTTTACTGTAGGCACGAGGGAGAACATAGTCAGAGGCAGAGACATCTGGGAGAGTCCAGGGTGGACATGACCAGACTGAGCTGCTGGGCCATGTGAAGACAGAGAATGGGGGAACGGAAAGAGAAGAGAAAGAGGGAAACCTGGAGATCAAGAGGTCAGGAAGCCGAAAGAGAGAGGGGTAACCAAAACGGTCGGACTATATAAGGGAGAGCAGCCCAGCACCTGGGCACCCACTTCAGGGTAGAGGGCAGGGGTATGCTACTGGAGGACCCTGTAACAGATGAGGGTTGAGGGTGAAGTGCCCACTGGGTGAAGACCCCCGACAAACCACCAGGATTGAGATCGATGCAATCACAGGAGGCTTTATTGCTAGCGCACTAGGGTCAACACTCACAGCTCTATGAAGCAAGAGAAGGACTGAGACCCAAGAACAGCTCACGCGGGGTTTTATAGCATTTTTAGAGGCAAAGTCAGTTACAGAGTCTTTGGCACATTTTCATTGGTTCACAAAATAAGCAGTTGCTGACCTTTCAACTGATTGGTACTGGCAAGGGGTACATCCCTGTTGGGGTGGGGGAACTCCCAGCTGAGGGTGATTGGTTGGGAACCTTGTACCTGTGGTTCTTCTCAGTATTGTTGAATGGTTTTTCAGTTTGCCCTCCTGGGAACAGCTTGTGCTCACTGTAAACTTAGGCCCGTTGTCAGGAGCATGAAACTTAGGCCTACTAGCTTTTTGTCAAAACTGAAGCCTTTAGCCTTTTCAAGGGATGCTGGGAGAACCTGGCTGCCAAGTCCACCTTGATAAGTTAAATAGATGTCTCACCTAGCTGTTTGAGACACCTAACACCCAGCTTGTACATAAAAGCCAGGCATGCTAGTGTTCTTTTTTGTTTGTTTTTCAAGACAGAGTTTCCCTGTTTAGTCCTGGCTGTCTTAGAACTTGATCTGTAGACCAGGCTGGCCTTGAACTCAGAGAGATCTCCCCTCTGCCTCCAGAGTGCTGGGATTTAAAGGTGTGCAGCACCATAGCCCAGTGCCAGTGCTCTTATAAACATAGCACTGAGAAAGTGGAGACAGTGTAGAGGAATGTTTAAACTTTTAATCGGTCAGCATGTCTGCTCTAGCATGAATGAAATGGTGAAAGAATGTTGGTACACACCTTTAATCCTAGTATTCAGAAAGCAGTGGTAGCATACACCTTTAATCCCAGTGTTGGGTCCGAGAATCACCCCATGAAGACCACCGAGACCGAGTATGTAAAAAGCAGGAGGACTTTTATTCTGCAGAGTGATCCAGCATGCAGGGGACAGTCACTTTACAAAATGGCGACTCCAGGGTGAAGGCTCGAAGGCCTTTTATACATAGAAAAGGGAATTTCAGCAAGGGTGAGGTAATCGGGAACTTGATTGGTAGACAGAAAGACAGTTACATGGGTCGGTTTCTGATTGGCCTAGGCACAGATGGCCAACCATCCACATTCTTGTGACACAGCTGGTTAGCCACAAGATAAGACACTCCTGCAACTCACATATAGCCATATATGGATATCAGGCCAGGCCCAGATGGCCAACCTTAAGATTAGATACTCCCTTCCAGTTGCCCTAGTTGTCTGTTCTCCAGTCGGAGGAGTTTTTATGGTCTGTTTCCTGGAATTGATGACTTCAGGGACAGGCCCAGGGTAAGCCTAAAATGGAGTCCGAATACAAGATGAAATTACTAAGGCCCTTCACCAGCATTCAGAAGGCAGGGGTGGTACACACCTTTAATCCTGGCAATTGGGAGACAGGAAGCAGAGATCAGAGAGACAGGAAGTAAAGCTTAGAAGGCGTCAGTGTCAGACAGGAAGTGTTGTCTGAGATGAGTAAGAGTGAAGGGCAGGCAAAGTGAAAAATCAGAGGAAGAGTTAGCAGAGAGTCAAAGTGAGCACACACTCAACTCTCACGATAGGAAAGCAGGCTCTCAGCTAGAGAGACAGAGGATAAGACATGATACAATGAAGCAGCCAGACTGCGCCAGCACAGGGATAAAGCAGAGAAGCAGAGAGGCAATTGAGGCAGTATAGGACAGTGGGAGCTCACAGAGGCACAGAAGCAGTCTGAGGAGTCTGAGGCAGAAACACAGAGAGCTCAGACAGAAGCAAGGTGGAAGTAGACAGGAGTCTGAGGCAGAAACACAGAGAGCTCAGACAGAAGCAAGGTGGAAGTAGACAGGAAACAGACAAGAGGCAGAACTCAGAGAGAAGTGGAGCGTTTGGTCAATCAGACAGTTTGGGTGCAGTCAGCTCATTGACAGTTCAGTTCAGAAGGAGAAGCCGAGAAGAGCAGAGCCAGTCCAGAATAAGCTGAGAGAGAAAGCAGAGTCAGAAGCAGATGGTTTATGATTTACAGTTCAGAGATAAGAACACAGCTAGTTAGAGTGAGCTCAGTCCGCTGTAAGTCTTGGAGGCTTAAACATTCTAGATTGTACAGAGGTTGAAGCCTTCCAGTTCTAGGCTCAAGATCAGATTGTGTGGAGGCCAACATGCACTAGAGCTCCAGGACTAGGAGTGGGGATTCAATTAGCCAAGGAATAAACTGCTTTTGAATCCGAATCTACGGCTATAAGACAGGCGGATTCTCAGGACTTGCTAGCCAGCCAGACTAGCTGAAAGGCCAGTGAGAAGTTCAGTTAGAAGATCCTGTCTCAAAAAATTTGGTGAAAGGTAGTAGAGGAAGACACCAAGTGACAATCTCTGGCCTCTGCTTGTGCCCAAAGGGGCAGGCACATCTGGGCACACGGACAAAAACGCACAATTTGTGAAATACATTTACCATGACAACCCTTTTTTATAAAGATTTGGTTTTTGTTTTGTTTGGTTTTGTTTTTCGGTGTGTGTGAATGATTGCCATATGTGTGCAGGTACCCTAGGAGACGAGGTATTAGATCTCCTGAAGCTAGAGTTCTAGGTAGGTTCTGGGAACCTAACTAAGGTCTTGTGGAAGAGTAGCAAGTGATCCTAACCACTGAGCCAACCGTCCAGCCTACGTGAAGAGGTACAGTTCTGTGGCATCAAGGGTAAATCCCTCTGATCAAGAATAAAACCATCACCCCAACTTTAAGCCAAATTCAAGCAAGCTTTAATTAAATTAATTAAATACTGGCCAGTAATGATGGACTCTTGTAGTGGAATATTTGAACTTATTCTCAAATATTGTAAAACCACATGCACTTCTGTGCAGTAATGTGAACTTTGAATAGCTGCTGTATCTGTCAGCAGGGGCTGCTGCCAGAAGGCCACCTTCCTTAGCTGTTAGAACCAGCTTTCTAGGTGTGAATTGGCTACAGCTTCCTTGAGTGCAGAAAGAATGCTAGTTTGGAGTACCAGTAACATTTACTCAATACCCTTGGATGAAACAAATTCATGTTCAAATTTGCCTGGTCAACTGAGATCTTTGTATTAAAGGCATTTGATTCTATTATTGCTAATGGAGGAGCTTCTTATGTTCTCCTCCCTTAGCCTAAGCCCTGGACAGGGAATACCTTGCCCAGGGTCTGGATTACACTCATAAAACAGTGGCAAGTCAGTTGACTGGAGTTGGGGGTGTGGTGCTGTGGAAATTCTGTTCATTAAGCAGTGAGACCTTTGTATCAGTGGGTGGTACCGTTCCTCAATAAGTTACCTGGGGGCCACACGCTCCGAGTCAGGCCGTGGGAGAGGCTGGACCCTCACAGGTGGCTCAGGCTTTGTATGTCAGTGGCTGTCTTTTGCTCCTTACTGAACCCATTCGAGAGATACGATGTTTACATCTACAGACTCTGGCCAGGTCCATTCTGAGGTTCCCACGGAGTGGTCCTGCCATACACCAGAGTCCTGTGGAACAGATGCTTATAAAGGCAGAACTCATTGGGCTACGTACTTTCCATCACCAGGTCCAATCAGGAGCAAGCATCTCTCCTGATGTACTTCCTGCTGGGTTATCTCCCGCCTACAAGTGACTAAGTGCATTTGGATTAACCAAATGGAATCTACACAGCCCCCGCCCAACATCCTCAGCAGGTAGAGGTGGAGAATGGGTGGGGGGAAGGGCTGCTCCTGCTGTTTCACAAATGAAGACAGTGAATCCTTCTGGATCACAGAAAAGGTTAAACCAGAGAATTTCTGGGAGGTTCTCTGCCAGGAGGGCAGAACAATGCCAGAGACCAAGGATGGGATCTGAGAGCAGATCATAAAAATCAAAGGGTAAATGGAAGTCTTGAAAGGGAAACTGACTTGCCCAGAGCCACACAGCAAGGGTGAAGGCAGAGAAAGCTAGTAGCAGTGGCTTCTGTCTTTCCTCCTACCTGTCTACTGACTTGTGGCACCCTTCTGCCCCTTCCCCCTCCAGCCGCCATGGTATGTGTCTTGCTGATGTGCATGCCCTCAAGTGCCTCTGAGTTTTGGCCTAATGACGGTATCACCCTATAATACCATACCCACAAAGATTCCTCTACCTCATGACCTTTGAATAGGTCATGCCTGGAGGAATACAGCAGCCCTATTCTCTCCCTGGGACACAGTCAAAGGAGGAAATGAGGTTTGCCTGGCAGGACGGTATCACCCTATAATACCATACCCACAAAGATTCCTCTACCTCATGACCTTTGAATAGGTCATGCCTGGAGGAATACAGCAGCCCTATTCTCTCCCTGGGACACAGTCAAAGGAGGAAATGAGGTTTGCCTGGCAGGACTGGCTCAGCCAGATCTCATTTCCTTTCTGACAGGGTAAGAAGTTCCTTTTTTTTTTCCCAGACAAGTGTAATCCACATTGGTCTCAAATTCCTAGCAATCCTCCTGTCTTAGCCTCCTGAGTGCTGAGATTTCATGCATGAGCCCTGACACCTACTCATTCTGTTCTTTTAACCCAGACCTTCCTTACAAGTTGCCAGGGCCTGGGATAACTGTGGTTTGATGGGACACATACTTGGCTTTTGCTCTGATTTCTGTTTTAGGGTCCTTAAAACTTTTCTACCTTTCTTAACAATAAAAAGTGCTAGAACCTTTTAATCTCACATTTGGCTTTTGCTCTTGGCTCACATTTCTTAAACTCTCCCGCAGGACAGGCAAGTCCTTTGTTCTAGGGAGGTGGCTTCTGGTGGACTTCTGGATGGGAGCTGGCTCTTAGGAAGACAAAATCACAAATGAGAAACTGTGAACTTGCAGCCTCCCCAGCCCAATCGCACCAGAAGGAGCAGCGATAGGCTGAAGATCTGGCGTATCCCCAGTGGTTCATATGGATCCAGCATCACAAGATGAATGCAGTAGTATGCTGCAGCTGGGGTGGCTCACCAAGGACGACACTGGGGCATTTTTCATGGGTGTAAACTCTTCCAGACTCTGCAGAGGGGAAACACTATCCTTGCCAGTGCCGTACTGGACGGTGGACCCCCAAGCATCTGAGCTCAGGTGTTTTTACTGAGCCAGAACTCCTCAGGTGTTCTACAGATAACACATGCAGATCATGACCAATCAAACATCCCCACATAAATCCAACACCTGCAGACAAAAACAAAATGCCAAGACCTAGGCAGTCACTCATCCAACAGTGCACAAAACAATTATTTTACACATAACTAAAACCAAGCTTCTACAACAGACGAAACCTCCAGAACTCCCCCAAAAGAACAGTGTTTGGGTATATCTGGATAGGTAAGACAAGGAGGTGTCTGAGTGCACACATGGAGAAAGCATGGCATTTCTTTCCCCTTCCCACAGGCCTGACCCTCTGTATCTCTTTATCTGGCTGTTCAGTGATATCCTCTAAATATCTGATGGTTTGTGGTGTGTGTGTGTGTGTGATGTGTGCACACATAAGAAAGCCAGAGGACATTGGGTTTTTTCTTGTCTCACTGTGCACCTGAAGTTACAGCCATGCCTGCCTTTTTGCATGGACTCTGGGGCTTCAAATTCGGGTTCTCATGTTTGCATAGCAAGCCCTCCTACCCAGTGAGCCATCTCCCTGGGCCCAGGACCCTTTATTACCACTTATGTTTATTATTATTGAACCCAGAGTCTCACATACACAAAGCAAATGCTCTACAACTAAGCTATTTACACACACACACACACACACACACACACACATTTTTAAGACAGGCTCTTACTAGTTGGCTTAGGCAGGCCTCAGATTTTCGTGATCCTTCTACTTCATCTCTGAGTAGCTGGGATTATGGGCCTCAGCTACCACGCCTGGATGATACTATTGTTTTATAATAAACTGTAAATAAGTGTTTCCCTGAGTTCCATGAATCATTCTGGCAAATCAGTTGAACCTGCAGTAAAGAGCCAGGGAATCTTCAGCTAGCTGATCAGGAACACAGGTCACCACCTGTTACTGTTGGTGAAGTAGGTCACTCTTGTGGCTGAGTCCTCGGTCTGTGGCATGCAGTTCTGACTCCAGGTAGATAACACAATGAGTTGCACTAGAGGCCTGCTCCAGTTGCACTGGAGCCCCAATACCCTGGCAACGTGGTTGAAATCTGTCGACAAGGTTCCAGACTCCCCGGCTGGGAATTTCAGCTTACCAGCCATTCTGCCCCTTCCTCCCCTTTGCTGTAATGGCGACAAAAGTCTTTCATTATGTCCACATGGCCTAGTAATACCTTAGCTGGCTGGTGTTAGCTGAGAAGGAGAATCAGCCATTTTTTACTCAAAAGTAATTGTCATTGTAAAATATCTTCCAGGCTTCTAAGTCCTGGCATGTGTAAAGCTACCCATTCATATTGATAGTAACAGACAGAAGCAAAAGGAGCCTAGATAGAGAAAAAATAAATATGCACCAAACAGCTAAAAACTATAAAATAAAAACCTCCTTTGCCTACATGGCACTCTGCTCTGTTTGAGGCAGAAGGAGATATTATTCAGCTAATAGTATTAAGTCAGAAGTTCTTTCTTAGCAAACAAGATAAGTCGCAGGAGGAAGGACATCCAGCTCTTCCCCCCTGGGCGTGACTACATCTACATATGAAACCAGTTCCTCTGAAGGCCTGAGCAGCATCTACATACCAAAAAACTGTATTTGGCTTTTTAAACCTCTGACCAGAGCAATTTTCTCTCTTTCTGGTGTGGGCCCCTTTTCCCCTGGTAATGTATATTGTCAGTCTCTCCCTCTTTTTCTTCTTGGTGTGGTTTTTCCACTGACAGGGCGCACTGTCAGTCTCTCTCTTGCCCCTCTCTTTTCTTAATATGTATACTGTTAATTCCCCCATTAAAAACACTCCTGCGTTTTACTTCTAAAGCATGTTCCGTGTGTCATTTCCTTGGGTCCCATAAAGAACGAACTACCCTGTTTCTTTATCATTTCCTCATTTTTCCTGTGCTCATACTCCCTCCTGCATAGAGCTTCCATGAACCCATTTGTGGAAAAGGCTGGTTCCCCCGACAGAGGCCATCTTACTAAAAGTGCCTGTTGGTAGGGAAAAGTTCATTTATCTGGTATCAGATGTGAAGTACTAAGGAGATAAAGAGTGGCTGACTGATGCTCCTGCACCCTGACTTCCTTTGGCCTGTTTAAAGTCTGGCCAACCAGCCTGTGAGAGAGGCTGTGGTGCCTGACACATAGGATAAGATGGCACTTGGAATGTTCCAGTTTAAGTACCTGGTAACAATTAAGATATATTTTTTAATAGTCCTAGGCAACGAAGATATTCTAAACAGACATTTGTGGGCTGGAGAAATGGCTCAGTGGTCACAAGCACATACTGTTCTTGCATAGGACCCAAGTTTGGTTCCCAGCAACCACTTCAGGCTGCTCACGATCTCCTCTAACTCAAGCTCAAGAGGATATGATGCTCTCTTTGGACCTCCAAGGACCCGCACGCATGTGCACATACCCACACACATAAGTACAACTAGAGAGATAGAGGGAGATCACACCTTCGGCTGGAATTTCCTCAGGAGTCTTATGCTGGGAGGAAAAAGCTGACTTGTTAGCAAGAGAAGACATTTGTCTCCTGGTAAGAGATTTCTCACACTGCTAGCAACTTGGCAGATGGCTTAGCCGGAGGACTGGAGCTGAAGACAATGGTGAGGTGGGACCACTCTTGACAAGGACTACTTTGCAGCGCACATCTCTTACCCTCATTCAAACCTAAACACGTGTGAGGACGCCAAAGGCTTGGGGGAGGGGCATGGACCTCTTAAGTACCCACACTGAGTAATCTCAATTTCCTGCTTTTCACTATGACTCTTTAATTGGCTTACTGAGGACGGGGGACCCCAACTCTAGTAACACTTCATAGGGCTGGCAAGAAACCTTATCTTGGATAACAGCATGTACTTACACTGGGAATACCTTGCACAAATGGCTCTCAGATCCATCCTAAACTATGCTAACATTTGCTGAGAATAGCAGACTGTGGCCAGAGAACTTCTAGAGACAATTTTATTTTGAACTAGAAATAGATACTACGTAGCGAGTGCTTGTGAGGTAGTGGTTATTAGTTTGAACACATCTCTTTTAAATCTAAAATAGCCCTACATGGTTTCATTCCCACTTACAGATAAGAAAAATGAAGGTCCTATGAAGAAACTTCTGTCTTCTGGGAGGCATATGTATAGCCTGTTACTGCCCTCTGCCCACACCCTAAACCCCTTACATCAAAAAAGAAACACAGTTACAAAGATAGGGTCTCATTTATTCATATTATATTACTGCATTCCAAAGGCAAAATACAGTTGTCTGTTCTGAACATCAAGGCAGAGACAGTCACCGCCCCCAGCCCCAATGGTAAATACACATATTTGCATACACAGAATATCAAAATACGTACACAGCATCACAGGTCTCTAGAGCAGCCCAGTGGTCAGTGGGGACCCTGCCAGGCTGGAGGCCAGCACAGTATTTTCTTTGCCTTTCTGTGCCTCTGTTCTTTCTCAAAGGCCACGCTACACAGGTCAGCAGAAAAAATATAGACAGAGAAAGGCACAGCATGAGACACCAGGGTCAGGTAAAGGGAATCCTCCAGACCCCAGTAAGGCTGTTGACAACAGCATCTCCTGGCAAGCAAGCACCCAGGCCCAACAGTGTCCTGGTTGTGCATCAGGCCTGAGGAGCCCCAGAGAATGCTGGAAGGTCAGCAAGTGGGAGGAACAGGCAAAACCATTTCCCTTGGTTCTGAGAACGAACCACATATTTGACATGAACAGAACACAACAGAAACAGCATAGAAAAAAGGCAGAGTTTTGCTTTAAGAGTGAAGGGGGTAACATGGACGACACCACTTAGCGCATCTGTCCCCCTTCTAAGGCACTTTGGAAAAGTCAGGGTCTGGGGACAGAAAACAAAGTCCTTTCCTTAGGAGTCCTCTCCGTGTGGCCAGCCCCAGTCTCGTGGCCTTCTAGAGGCTCAAGGGGACTGAGGGAGCACAGACTTCGCAGAGCCTGGCCTCTTTGGCTGGGGAAATAGTTTCTAATCCACACGTAAAAAAGCTTCTGGAAAAAGCAGCAAGTTAAGAGTCTGTGATGCTCAAAGCAATAAAAGCACAGGCAGGACCAGGGCCAGCGGCCAGCTCAGCCTCCACACAGCTGAGTCTTAGGTCTCGGCCCCGGCCGCACTGTTGAAGCCCTCCCAGTCTGATGTCCATGCCTCAGGCTATCTCACCCCAGGCCACTACACACCACCCAGCATAGGTGGGTGTGTGGATGACACCCGATGGGTTAGACTGAGGAGTGGGAGCACCTGCTAAAACCCTGAGTGGTGATGGGGGGCTTTATAGGCACCAGAATTCTCAGGAAGAATGGGGGTGTGGGTTCAGATGAGCCTTCTAGTCCTCCAGTTAAAAGGCACAGTCATGCTGAAGAAGGAATCATCTGACCCTGAGTGCCACAGGAGGTTTTGGGGAGGAAGTTGGGGAGAAAGGAAGAAGAAAGCAGGACGTTGCTTCCCATGCGTCAGGGAGTGCGGTGCTGAGACTCTGAGGGGGTGAACTGCCTGACTGCTCAGAAATCAACCCACACCCAGGGGGCTGAGGGTCCCTCCACTGGCCCACCTGGGGGTGGAGGGAGAGCTCTGCCAGGGAGCAGATGCTGTCTCCCAAGTTGCCGACCCAAAGTCTAGCAGGATCATGCTAACCTACAGGCTTTGCCCTCATCAAGGGACCTGAAGTAATTTTGCTATTCACAAAACCTGGCCTGCCAGCTAAGTCAGAAGCTCACTTGTGACCACTACAGCATACATTATTCCCCCCCCCAAAAAATATTCAATCCCTTCCCCACATTTAAAATACCACAATAAAAATACATAGGAAATTCAAGTTTACATAGCATGCCCAGAAAAATAAATTGTCATGACTTAACACTCAATAGCTAGTCCAATTTGGATCAACACAAAATCAAGCTACAGCATAATTAGAACTCGATTTATTCTTTAAAATACTACAAACTGCTTCTTAAAAAAACAAAAACAAACAAACAAAAAAACTTTACATTCAGAAATCAGGCAGGGATCTGGAGATAGGTGCTGCTAGTGAGCATGCCCGAGGCCCTGCTCTGCGGCTCGGAATCCACACACCAACAGGTCACTAACTTCCAGGCTCAAGTTTTAAAAGGCACACACACACAGTGATTGTAATAGTTGCATACCAATGAAAGAAAGTAGGGAAGGGACAGAACGTGAGACTGATTGAAATTTTGATTTTCGTTTTTAAAAAAAAAAAATTCAAGAATATCACCTCGATCTGGATCCAGCAGCAACCTCCAATTTGCCATGAAGTGTAACTATCAGTGATTAAAGCAAAGATCCTACCCACTTCACAATTCAGCAGTGACCCACAGTCACTGTGACCTGTGTACAGTTCTGACTCTTTGGGGATGACACTGTGGACACGGCCAAGAAGCCTCAAAGGCTGACTATTTTACACTGACACCTTGCAGAATTACATCCGGTGCTGAGCCAGGTTGGGGCGAACATCCCATTCACCCTGGGCATCTGGAAAGGTGTCTGAATGAAAAGCAACAGAACTATCATTCAGATAGCACAGTGAGAGGGACCAGCCCAGTCGACTGGCAGAGACACACAGCTGAGGTCCCTGGCCCTTCAGGTCTCTTATGTATACCAAAATGCTATCTTGGTGTCCCGACGTCCACTGTGATTTTGGTATATAATGCATATCTCTGTATGTCCAACACCTGGTAGGTAAGCGAGTTCAAACCATCAAAGCGCATAGTTTCCTTTGTGTGTGCAATCCGGTCAAACCTACAGGAGAAAGTGCAAAGGGAATGGGTTAAGACACAGATCTTAAGAAACTGGTCAGCGTCTGTACTGCTTTCCCCACCTTCTTTTGCCTGGGGTGGTTACCACAGATGCGGTGCCTCTGCTTCACTGGAGGCACCGGGCCTGTGCAAAGCCTCTGACTTACAGCCTGCCCCACTTCAAAGGAAGAAGAATAAATAACACAAAAGGGGCATGGAGAGATGACACTGGCTGTTCTTACAGAGGAACCCCACATGGTGGGTCACAACTCCAGTTCCAGGGGATCAGGTGACGTCTTCCGACCTCCAACGGCACCAGGCACACATATACTTACATGCAGGTAAAACAGTTGTACACATAAGACAAAATAAATCTGAAACTAAAAAGAAGTAAAGACAAGAACAGACACAGAGAACGTACCTCTGAGGGTTGGGCTCATTTTTCTTGTCTCTCGAGTGTCGGATCATGCGGCACTTCCCCACCACAGCGTTTGGCCGTGATATAGACATACCTCTGTGAACTAATCTGCAGGGAGTCAAGGGACAGGCATTACCATGGCGCTCATGAGGCTTGGGTCTTGTAGCCCCGCTGAAGACTGTGGACTCATCCTGGTCACTAAGCCAAACCCAGCATCACACTGGGACACAGCACAAAAAGATTTCAGTTAAAATTTAGACTTCTTCCCCAGTGTCCTGAAATGACAGATTCTATTATTTGTACTATTATTATTATTGGTACTATTATCTATTATTCGCTTCGTTAAGCAAATCAAAGAATCAAATATCCAAGTTAGGGGAGTACTGGCCAAACTGGACGAGCTGCACGCGTCTGGCCATGTCTTCCCTGTGGTGTTGTGGGATATTTTACTCCTGTGTGCTGTTTTGGTTTGCAAAAGGGCTTTGATCCCTTGTAGCTGGGAAGCCAGATGCCTTGCAGCAGATGCAGGCCTTGCTTCCTACCTATTCACACCCTTGTGCTAGCCCTGCTGGGATCTCCACAGACAGAACTAACTGTTTACATTTGAAGGTGACCCATGACATGAAAGAACTGCAGGCAGGTGATCAAAGAAGACTCTGATCACCCCTAGCCTAGTATGCTAAGGTACTATTGTGTTGTAATGAAGGCCTGGATGTGGAGAGGGGGCTAGGGAAGAAAGTTAAATAAGGGCTGAGGAGAAGAGGGAAAGAAAAAAGAAATGAAGTCTCTGCTTAGCCTCCCCGGTATGGGATTCCCTGAGATTTGACATGGTTTGTGATTAATAAAGAGCATTGGAAATTTCAACGTCTGGACTCTACGATAAGAGCCATAACTATATTTTAACACTTGGCGCACCAACGCGTGGCAAGGACACACGAGAAGAAAGAAAGAAGACAAACGAAAAAAGAGAGACAACGCAGGACGGCAGAATCCAGACAGAGTCTACAAGGAAACGACAGACAACGCGGGACAGCGAGAGCCGAGGCAGAAAAAAAGAAGAAAAGAAGAAAGAAGACACAGGAAAGGTAAAGTATGATATAAGATAAATAAATAAAAAAGAGTAAGGCCTCCTATGGAAAGAGGAGAGCTGAAGAGAAAGAGACAGAATTAAAGAAAAATGCACACAGGTGCGGATTAATGAAGTTCCAGGAAAGGAACCACAGATTTACAGACCTTCCGTAAGAAGAGAAGGTAATAAAGAGAATGCTCCTTAGTAAGTGGGAGCCACAGTAAGAAAGATAGAAAAAATAAAAGAAAAATACACATGAGTCTCCTAAGGAAGGAGAGGATAAGTAAGAGTGGAAAAGAAAATTTTTCCATGTTAAAAATGGAAAATGTTGTGACACAGGGCACTTGGGCTCTGTATAGTGTTGTTATGGATGTTCTAGGAATGAAAACAGTAGATGAAGAGATAAATACTTCATCTGAAACTGGCATAATACAGACTATGGTTTTTGTTATTCTGGTATTTCACATGGTATTATCAATAGCCATCATGGTACACTGTGCTCTTTCAAGGAAAACTGTCAGTGCAGAAGGGAAAGGGAAATCTCCTAGCCCTTTACAGGATATTGACTTAGATACAGGAGATAAATTCAGAGCAAAATCAGAAAATTTTAAAATGATGGAAAGAAAAGCAGAATCTACTTGCTTCTCACAAGAAGCAGCCTTAAAAGAAATAGATGAGAAGTGGAATGCGAAAATGCAAACTTTGGTAGCAAAATTAGAACACTTGATGGAAGGAAGTAAAAGCCTATCTCAGTCAGAGAATCCAGAGCCCACTGCTCCACCTTATAACGCAATGTGGCAGCCAAAGATTTTAAGGAAACCAACTATGGTTTATCCAGTAACTGTAAACAGGATGCAGGGCTATGATGAACTTGGATGGCAACCTACAGAAATGCTGGATTTAAAGAGATTTAAAGAGGCAATAGTAGCCTATGGAATGCACTCTCCTTATGTAAAACAGATATTGAACAACTGGGCTGTTCAACACCGAGTCATTCCTCGAGATTGGAGGGACTTGGCAAAAGCTGTATTAGAAGCTGGTCCTCAATTACAATGGATTACATGGTGGAAGAAGAAGCTTTGGCAATAGAACAACATAGCCGAGCTAGAGGCGTTAATATTTTCAAAGATCAGTTGATAGGTGAAGGTCAATATGCTGAGCTGGAAGTGCAGATTCAGTTTGATGATAATGTTTTAGCACAATGTCGTATAGCAGATTTAAATGCTTGGGATAAAGTTGAAGTGTCAGGAAAAAAGTCTGAGTCATTTACTAAGATCATGCAAGGCCCAAATGAGCCATTCACTGATTTTTTTACAGAGATTGGCTTCTACTGTCCATAAGACAATTTCAGACTCAGAAGCAAGGGAAGTGTTAATTAAATCTCTGGCATTTGAAAATGCTAATTCAGAACGCCAAAAGGCAATAAGGCCATTAAAAGCAACTTCTTTGGATCAATGGATTAAAATTACTACTGATATGGGGTCCACTGCTTACAATGCCACTATGATTGGACAAGCAATTGTTCAAGGCCTTAAAAATCAAAAGGTCAGATGTTTTGGCTGTAGAAAGTTAAGTCATTTTAAAAAGGACTGTAGACAAACGGATCCTAGAAATAATGTTTTCTCTGATAATAAGCCAGGAAGAAAACCTCAGTTTCCTGGTATATGTAGAAGGTGTGGAAAAGGCAGACATTGGTCTAATGAGTGTAGATCTGTAACCGATATTCAAGGTACTTCCTTGCTGTCGGGAAACGCCCTTGGGGGCCCGGCTCAGGCCTCTATCACAGAAAACATGAGCCAACAATTTCTTACCAGCAACGGATTAACTCACCCTCAGAGAGATTAAATCATGTAGTGCCTGTTGCTAAAGACAGTAATGCTCTAGACTTTACTATCAAGGACAATGGTGAATTAAAAGGTACTGAAAAACAGGTATTTTGGCAAGCAACAATAAATGATCAGAGACCTAAGTTAAAAGTACAGATAAATGGAATTTTAATTGAAGGATTGTTAGACACAGAAGCCAATGTAACAGTCATTTCAAAAGACTCCTGGAGTCCAAACTGGCCTCTTCAAGAGGTATCTACTCAGTTCTTAGGAACCGGAACATTTTCTCAGTTAAAACAAAATATAGCAAGTGTCAAATGCATAAGACCAGATAGTGAACTAGGAAATATAAGACCATATGTGGCATATCTGGCTATAAGTTTATGGGGAAGAGACCTATTAAAACAATGGAATGTACAGATTAACATTCCTTTAATCTCAGAGACAATCTGTAAGATTCAAGATGCTATTGATAAAGATATTAAAAAATGTTATCAAAAACAATCACAGGTTGTCCATAAGCAGGACAGAACAGGTATTGATAATAATTCTCAGCCTGTTAAAAGGTATCAATGGAAAGTCATTCCCCAAGAATTCTCAGATAGTACCACCTTATGTCAATATTTTGTACAAAAGCCACTGAAAGTTAATATCTGGATTAATGAACCTACTATTGGGTTAACTACTCAAGAGTTAAATAATTCATTTCAAGCATTGAAAGGTGATTCAGATTTAAACAGACAAAAAAGTTTAACCAGAGCAACAGAAAAGGAGTTAATTCAGGTAGAAAGCAGATTACAGAATGCATATGTAAATTACCTAGATCTCAAGCTTGATGGTATGCTTTCTGATTATTCCTCTACTGAGCTCATGATACAAAAGGAAGACAATATTTTAAAATGGATCGTTGCACAAAGCAACTCAGAAAGCTTGGGCAGAATCTACACTGCCTGTGTTAGAGTTTTTCTCTCAACAGCCGCTTGGCTACGGTTGTTAAATAACAAGCTTCGCTATGTACAGAAGTTTGGACCAAAAATTCAGCCAACTGGTCCTGGTCCTCCAGGGAATTGGTATTTGGTTTTATGTGGTTAGCAAGAAAGATTTATTTTGCCTATATTTGGAAGTTTGTTTATGGTTAATGTTTGGAAAAAGTTCCAAACTTCCCGGTTTGTCATGGACTACAAAACCCATAAGGCATTGCAGTGACTAGATGTCCAGTTATCAGCCACAGCTACAACTCCTGAGGCTGGCATGTTAAATGAATGTCCAGCAAGCAGGGACAAATTATTGGATTTTAAAATTATTCATGATAAATAAAACTTCAGCTAAAATTTAAAAAAGAAAGGGGTGTAGGATATATCTATAATTGGCTACTTTAACCTCAAATTAAAAAAAAAATTAAAATTAAAAAATTAATGTTAAAAGATAATGTTTAAGCATTTTGCTCTAATAATAATAGCCTGGAGTGTGAAGACTCCACCCTATGTAGGGGAAAGGTTGTGCTTTTGTCTTTTCAGAAATGAAACATCCAATTGAGAGTATCCAGAGACTACTCGACTGAAGAGAGACATCAGAGTGTGCAGATTATTGTCCAGCCTTCAACCTAAAAATGGATCGTTGAAGGCCTTCCTAGCTGCCTTGCTCCTGTGCTGCATATAAACCAGAGGCCATGGATTACAAAAAAGGATTGAATTCCCCAGCTAAATACAGAGGCTGGCAGTCAGAGACGGGATATGAGGAATATGACATAAAATCAACCTAAGGCAGGGTGCTGATCATGGTGCTATCAGTAACCCAGAGATGGGTCAGATTTATTGTTCATTATTTCTCTCCTAAGACAGATGCAGTCATCTTGAAAAGGGGAAATTTGGGAAGCTACTGGCTTCATATCTTGTCCTCTGAAGTCATCTTGGAGATGACTCTGCAGCTGAAAAGGGAGCCTATTTTGAAAATTTGAGGCAGCTCTCACAGTGATACAGATGCAAATACCTGCCAGCAGGGAGTCTGCTTTGCCAAACAGACCAGTGGAAATTGAGGCAGCTTTCACAGTGCTCAACTGTGATGATGCAGATGCAGATATCTGCTGACATTTGAACTGCACGAGCATTTTGCTAAACATGAACAGTTGGTGAACTTTTATGGACAATTGGTGAACTTTTATTAACAATTGGTGAACTTTGGACTTGATACTTGGTGTTATGGGACAGTTACATTTGAACTGCATGAGCAGTCTGCTGAAATTTGGACTTGGTATTTGACAGACTGTAACTTTATATCTTAGCTTCTTTTGTTTGAGTCAATATTATTCTTATTGTAAACAAGAAGGGTGAGATGTTGTGGGAGATTTAAGTTACGGATAATGTTCCAGTAAGCTGTCCTTGAAGCAAGTAAAGGATTCACTGCCTACTAGTTAAACAAAGGAGTGACTATATGGCTCTCCTCAAGAACGGGACATTCCTTAGCCTAAGGCAGATGAAGGTTAGGCTCCATTGATTTGTATATTGGAAGGCTGGGTGGAGACACAGAGGATTTTGGAATAAAAAAGAACTAGAGCAAGGGCAGAGGAAAAAGGACAGACAGCAGAGAACAAGGAAGAAGCTAGGAGCAGGGGGGAGAACTAAGAGAAGAACATGGATGTGATGGAAGGAAGACCCCCAGCCCTAGGCAGGCCGTACTGCTGACCACCGTCCCATAGCCTCTTCATCTTGCAGCTCTAGGGGGAAGCTGCAGAGAGGTGCCCTCTAGACAAGAGTACATTGGAATTGTTTCACTTGAGAAGTTGCACTGAAGGAGATGACTCCCACCAAAGAAAAGTCATTTTCAGGATTTTTTTGAAGCGCTATAACTTTATTTTAACACTGTGGGCTCATCCTACTGTCTGCATACAGTAAGCAGGTGCGTAAAACCTTCAACCCTTGAAAGCTACTCCAGCACGCACTACTCATCCTTCTAGTCCCACCCTCAAGGCTTTCTCCCCACCCTTCTGATCATTAAGGCCTGTGATATATCACAGCAGTCCACAGTGCTTGACCAGATGAGGCTCTGTGGAAGCAGGTGTGTCTCTGTCTGACCTCCATGTGGAGATTCTTAGTGTCTTCCCTGTTGGATGGGCCTTGCAGTGCTTTGTATGCAGTAGATGCTCAATACGTGCATGCTTGATAGTTAGTTTGCAAACTCTAATACTGCAGTTTTTTTCAAGGCTCTTATTAAGGACTTGAAGCTTTGGCAAATTCTCATGTAGTGGTAACTTTGAATGGCATGTTGAATTGACGTTCTGAAAGACACCTTCTGTTAACTCATCAAATGTATCCCAGTACACAGTTCAGACTGGCTCCCAGATGGCTTTTACTATCTGCAACCTAGAGGAGACAGGTCTGGCAGTTTTAAAAGTGCCCGAGGGTATGGATAGGGTAAGACTGGCCACAACATAGCGACGAGACCAGGCGGTTCCACATATAGGCTCCCTAAACTATTGTCCTTTTTTTTTTTTGAGACCTAGGGTCTCACTAAATAGTTCTGGTTGTCTCGGAATTCTCTAGGTCAGTGGTTCTCAACCTTCCTAATGCTGTGGCCCTTTAATACAGTTTCTTATGTGGTGAGGCCCAACCATAAAATTATTTTCATTGCTACTTCATAACTGTAATTTTGCTACAGTTATGAATCGTAATGTAAATATCTGATATGCAGATGGTCTTAGGCGACCCCTGTGAAAGGGTTGTTCAACCCACAAAGGAATCTTGACCCACAGGATGAGAACCACACCTCTCTCTGTAGACCAGGCTGGCCTCAAAGTCAGAGATCTACCTGTTCTGTCCGAGTGCTGGGATTAAAGGCATGTGCCACCACATTTGGCACTATTGTCTTTTTAAAAAGGGTGTATTTTATTTTTAATTGTGTGTGTGTGTGTGTGTGTGTGCGTGCGCGCGCATCTGAGTGCAGACGCTTACAGGCTCCAGAAAACGGCATTGGATCCCACGGAGCTGGAAGACAGGCAGTGGTGAGACTAAGGTGTGTGCTAGGAACAAAACCTGGGTCCTCTGCAAGGGTAGCAAGTACTTTTAACTGCTGAGCTGTCAATCTAGCCCCCTATCCTGTCTTTTCTTGTTTGTGGTAAAAATATTCCAAAAATAAAAATTAGGCACAAAGATTCTGTGGGTGAAAAAAAAAGGGGGACCACATGAGATGCAATGTCTTTTTAAATGAGAGTTTCACACCAGGATTCTCCTGTCCCCACTTCCCATCTCACTAGAGAGCGCTGGGACCACAGGTGCGCAACTGCTGCATCTGGCTTTACATCTGCCTACATCTGGCTCTGAGCAAGCGCTCATGCTTGCAAGGGAAAGGGCCTTGCCCACTGAGCTACCTCCTCGGCCCAAGATCCTTTCTACACAGGACACGGGTTTGCTTCTTCAGTACAGAAAGCCATGTAGGAAGTCCAAGTAAACCTGCCCCTCCATTTCACTCCCATCTTATGTTTTCCAAGGCTATTCTAAAAATCCCAGAAGCTCATTTTTCTAAAGATTCTGCTAAGCAACTGTAAGACCTACAAGAGCACAGAACTAAGCACAGGAGCTGGGTGGGGACTGCACCCTCCTGGGGCGAATCCTTCCAGAATAACCAAGCACTGACTCAAAAACTGGAAGTGAAGCACAAAAGAAAGCGAAAGAGATAGACACTGTGAGCATTACCTGTTAAAAATGTCATCATCTTCTCCTCCCCAGCCCCAATAATTATTAGGAAATCCATTGATGGCAAGAAACTGTTGCTTACTGAGAGCAGAGACACCTCCAAAATACTGAACGTAAGGCAGTCTGGGAAAGAAGCACACAAAGGTCCACGGTTAGCAAGTTTTGACCCCCAAGTAATGATTTTTTCTCTTTTTTAAAGACAGGGTCTATGTATTCCTGGCTGGCCTAGAACTCACTATATAGGCCATGCTGGTCTTGAACTCACAGAAATCTGCCTGCCTCCCAAGTGCTGGAATCAAAAGCACCTGACCACATAAACACTTTTGAAGTTTAGGTACTTAGGTTGTGGGAGGAAATTCCCATAAATGAGGGTTATCTTTGTTTAATTTGTTTGTTTTCCTTTAAAAAGCCATTGTATGTAACATCTTTCCAAATTCAGCCCTGAACCAAAATGGTTCCTTTGGCCTTAACATCTTTTTAATGTTTAATTTGCTTTTATATTAGGGTTCAAATTATCTTAGAGATTCACAGCTATGTAGAATATTCCTTTTTTTCTAAGAGTACAGTACTGCACCTATGGTTATACAAAAAACCCATCAGCTACAGGTAGCTGAGTCCAATTCTTCCACCGTGGCTCTAGAATCTGCTTTCTGTGTACCTTGTTCCTGCAAAGAAGTCCTTACTTGGAGACTCTGCTTATCCTAACAATTCTCTTTCTCCCTAAGGTACAAGGTTTGAACACGAACTCTGGAGTCTACTTTTCCAACTACTGGAACTGGGGACTTTTGTCCTTCTATACCCTTTTATTTCTTGATATCATCATGGTTAGGAAGGATAGACTCTGCCCCAAAAGCCACACAATGGTCTGTCCATGGACACTCTAAGGGCTTCATTTAGTTTCCTGGTACCTTGAGTGCAACTCTAAACTACACTTAGGTTCTTACTGGACTCCAAAGAGACTGAGAACCATCATGTAAATTAAGGAAAATGCTAGCCAAACCACACAGAACATATACAACTACAGGTCAGTATTGTTTTCCTTTTCTTTTTGGAGAAGCTGTGTGGAGAAAAAGTCTCATTCTGTATCTCAGGCTAGCCTTGAACTCACAATTCTCCTACCTTACTTGGCTTCCAAAGTGCTAAGATTACAGTTATGTGCCACAATGCTTGATCGATATATCTCTCTCTCTGTCTCTCTCTGTCTCTCTCTCACACACACACACATACACACACCATCTTGGTCTCACTCACTAAGTTGCCTAGGCTGTCTTAGAACAGATGGCCCTCCCAACCTCAACTTCCCTGTTGCTACAATCACAGGGACAGAAGACCTCACCATTTTTCAAATACATTTGGGAATTCTGATTCCACAAAGACCCCCTGAGGTTCTGCTTGAATGAATCTAAAACGATCACTTCAGAATTAGAGCTATCACTTAGGGATCAAATCATCCGTTTTTGGCAGATCTCAAAACGCCTTTTTTTTGGGCAAATGCAGAACGAAGGACAGAACCCAAGGTCTCAAGTGTGCTAGGCAATGGCTCTACCACTGAGCTCCAGCTCCAGCTCCTATGGCTTTTGTGCTGGTTACCTTTTGTAACCTTTTGTGCTGGTTAACACCAAAGGTGCCTGGACTAATAACAGATACCGCTAACCAATGTCTTCCTAGACATAGATTCCTACCTCAAAGAAGTACCTGCTATCTTGACTAGATTCTGTCTGCTGCCTCTTATTTTTATTATCTACCTGCTCTATGTACCAAATATCACACATTACCAACGTCAATAAATCACTGTTGATGTTATGATAAAGAACTCGGTGGTTACGTGGGCCTCGTCAACACACTTCAAGAGAGAAATAAGAAGCGTCACAGTACAAAGATGTTAAAGGGAGACACAGAGTGTGAGTGTGGTGCGATCCTGCAGCGCCCGGGGCACCACATATGAACCACACGGTCTAGTCCACACCTAAAAGTGCAACATGTCTGCGGCAGACTCTGGCTGAGCACGTCATACCTAAACCCGAACTTGTCCATCGCAACGGAAATGTGCCGTGGCTGTGAAAAACACCTGTAGGCATTATGGTCGTCCATCGGAATGAGGTCCACATCACTGAACACAAAGCAGTTATAGTCATAGTCCTTCAAGGCCTCTTGGAAGCCAATGTTGAGGAGCTTCGCTCGATTGAACATGTTGTCTCCAGCCTGGTGCAGAAACAAAAAGTGGTATCAGACGCCACAGACCTCTGAGCAGAACACTCAAAGGGACTGTCCACTACACATGGTCATTAGTTAACTGTTGGGCCTTGTTTTTCTGACCTTACTTCACAAATTAATCTTGAGTGTCAACTCTGAGTCAGCAATCTCATTTCCTTTCTGTTCAGAAGAAAGGCCTGCATGTATATGTTAAACTATGAACATATTGTTCACTGAAATGTGCATCACAGCAGCAGACTGCAAACAGCTATATAAGCAGCTGGGTGACTGGTTAAACAGTCATATACAGCCGCATACAGGAATAGCGCTGCTTTAAAAAAGAAGGGCCAGGAATGGGGTCATACACCTGTAATCTAGTACCTAGGAGCCCAAAGTATGTAGATTATGAGTCTGAGACCAGCCAGGGCCAAACAGAAAATTCCAGAGCAGCCTGGAATACAGTAAGACTCTGTTTTAAAGGAAGTGCGTGCACATGTGCATCTCTGGAAGAAAGGTGAAAGGCATTTAAACACAGTCATCTATATCATTACAAACAGACCCCAGGAACAATGCACAGGAAACAGTGAGAACTGGGTGTGTCTTCACTTCCACTCTCTGACAACCTGACTGCTGCCTTGTTGGGACTTCTACATGTCTATCAGACCTCCCACCAGATGCTGAAGGGATGTGATGAACCCTACTCAACCCTTGCCCTCAGAATGCTCAGTGTATAGCAGGAAGCACTCGGATACACAAGATAGATTCAGAGACAAAGCACCTGCTTCAGGCCCAGCTGCACGGCCAAGTCACCAAGTCTATGGTGGAAAGATCTTTCATATTTTAATGACTTACCTTGTTTGTTTCCAGGGTCTCCCATGAATATATGTGTGATTAAGACTTACACTTTTGTTCTTTATTCACCTACTACCCCACTGTCATAAAATAAAATAAAAATTCATCCATCGATGAATGGATGGACGGATGCATGGATGGGTGGGTGGATGGATGGATGCATGGACGGATAGTGGGTAGGACAGACAGACTAATGGACACATTTCAATGTATAATGGCAGATGACGGCACTCTCTGTAGTTCCAACGAAGGAAGCTCCTTGAGGGTCACTCTGGAGGTACCTGCTCCTACCAACTTCTGTGGCCCAAGGTTAGCAGAGATGGTCCCAACATGGATCCCGCTGCCCTTTCCACTAACAACTCACAAGGCCTTCTTGAACATACGCTTCCATTCTGACCTTATAGTGCCACGAGGCAGCAAACCCCAACACTTGGGAACTCTCTTTTCTCTGAAACTCTGGGATCAAGAGATTCAGGCCTCGAGTGTCACTGTCCCACAAAGGCCTGTAGTCCACAGATGCAAACTCTCTCAGTGTGCCTGCATGAAAACTTGGAAAATGGCCCTCTACCGGCTGCCCATCATGCAGATAATGCAGAAACAAACTACTTAGAGAAAGGCAGGTACCAGGAAGTCAGACAACAATGATGAAGAAATCACCTAGCTCACAAGAGCTCCCTTCCCCAGCCCTAACAGAACCTTTCAAGCACACAATGAAAGACACTGTGCCCAAGGACACACTGTGTTCTTTGGCTGACCTACCACTAAGAGTTGATCCTGAATTCTGGCTTCAACTAATTCCACATAAGCCATAAGACAAAAGTCCAAAGAGGAGAAAGTGAATAGGAAAACTAAGAAGTTATTGGAACTACTGTTACTGTAACCACATACTGCTGATGTGCCACTGGGGGATGTCATGTGCAAGGCACAGAGCAGGTGCTTCCACCCTTGTGGTGTGTGGCTTGATCATCTTGACACTCTTAACAACCAATTGATCCAACCCAAATTCACTTTGAAACACAAAGCCCCAACGACCACTCTTCTAACAAGTGAAAGGGACAGTCCCGAACCCTCTCTCCCCTCTGCAGCATAACCCTAAGGTATCTCCAAACTCACAATTATGCCCTTTGTCTTAGCACATGCCCATGGCCACAGATCATGGGGTTCTGGTGGCCTTCTCTGTACCACAGGCCCTGCTGGTAATGACTGTTTGATCTAAGCATTGCCTGAGATTAAGCAACATTCACTTTTCAGGAGCTAAAAATTTGGAACCACAAACAAGCACCTTTGGGACCAAAGCCTATAAACTAACAGCAGCCTGCAGGAGAAGTATGAGCAGACCTGCTTTACAGGTTTCCCTGAGGGCAGTATACACAGATTCTTCAACTCAGAAAGGGCCTCAGTGTCTCAACCACATTTAAAACCAGTCGATTTTCCAAATAACCTGAAGTACATTCTTCCTCCTATGTCTCCTCCCTAGCTGCGTCACTGTCTGCATGAACCAGGAAAAAGGGAAGGACACGGTACAGTGCGTGTCAGCAGACCTGCCCCGGGTACTAGGAACCTGAAATGGGTCGATGGGCAAGACCTGTCTTCTTCTTCCTCCCTAGAAACTGCAGGGAAGTATTTTCTAGGCTTCTTCTGGTGAAGTGCTTACCTTTCTTGGTAAGAAAGGCAGCATGGCAAACCCAATTACCTTTTTCTAAGAGGTACCCCCTGCATGGTGGGGGACCCCTCCCCAAGCCTCACTCCCAGCCTTCCTCACCCACACCATCTGCTACGGCCTTTACTCGAGTGCAGATCTGTCACACACCTAGTGTCTGATCACCAAATACACAACTGAGACAAGACACACATTGATTCCAGTCTCTCCACTTACTAGCTAAGTGAATGTGTGAATCATTCCTCTGGCCTCAGTTTCCTGCTCTGTCGTGAGGGGATGATACCATGTGAGTTGTAATAAATGGAATAATGAATGAAAGGCCTTAGTGTCTCACCTACTGACAACACAGCTACTGCCCCAACTGCGGAAGCAGGCTTTTCATCCACCTGGGACTATCAGACTATCAAAATGCTTCTGGAGTCCTCAGATGTTTTCTCCAGGGGACCCCAGCTTCTTCAGCATTTGCTTATGGCCCTCCCTCCTGTCTCAGAGTCCTCCTCAAATCCTGCTTCTCTGACAGACAAGGAGTTCCTAAAAAGGATTAGGCTTAACCGTGGCTCACAGGATTTAAGACTCCAGCAGTAGAAGAAAGAGAGAGACCTTCAGAGACTGAGGAAAAGTGTGTGAATGCACAGTGGAAAATCTAGTGAAGAAAGGCCTCACACTGAAGCAAGTATCTCTTTAAAAAATGACAGTTTTTTTTTTTTTGGTCTGTTTTGGGTATTTTGAGACAGGGTCTTACTGTGTAGACCAGGCTGGCCTCAAAATCACAGAGACTGAGTGTTGGGATTAATAGAACACACCCCCACATGCCCAGCACAATTCAGTTTTTAAAAGTGGGTTTCTTCTCACAGCTCACATTGGTAAAAAAGAACTTACAGTTACCCCTTCCTAGAGGGAGAAAATGGGAAGAAAGAAGAAAGGCCCCAAATAGCTAAAATCTCTAAATGACCAAGACTTAGAGGTTGGGCGGAGGTGTGTGTGCATAGAGAGGCATCATATGGTAGAGTATTTGGAGAGGCTGTGAAGAAAAAGCAGCATTTGAGAAACTACAAGAATTCAAAACAGAGGTAGAAGTGGACAGAGAGGAAGGTGGGCCCTTGCTGAGGTATTTATCTCTGTCTGGCCGCAGGGAGCCTTACACTGTTACAAATGTCAGGAGGGACTGTCTCAACAGTTCAGTTAGAAAGCTACTGTATGACTCACGCAAGACACGCAGGCCTAGGGAAGCAATGGTGGGTAGGTTTTAAATTCCTCCTCTAAAGGCTCGAGGTAGAGGCTCCATCTCCTCATGCCCACCTGTCCCTAAGCTGTGTACTTATAAGAGCCTTTTGGGGGAGGGGGCCAGGAAAGCTACCAGAGTCTAGTCTAATGTCAGAGAAATCCTGAGGGCAGCTAAGGAGGACAAGAGTAGGCTTCCCTTGATTGCAACAAAGGCCAGAGGACCAGCTACAGAAAGCCATGCTTCACCTTGTCCAGGTCCCAGCAGCCTCAGAGTATTCATTCTGTTCCACCATTCTGCCTCCCAGAGATGCAGGCCCACATGTGTCACCAGCAGGTGTCTCCTGCTTGAGACATGGATGGATTGGGGACATACCATATATCCCTCTCATCCAGCAAAAGACAGCTCAACAACAAAGTTGCTCCCAAGATTCTCTACGAATCAGAATATCTGTGATGGGAGAGATTCGGTTGCTGCGGCTCCATAACAAAGCTACCCCGACCCAGAAGGTTACCCCCAGACCTAGCTGCGGATCAATGGCACTTGCTGACCAGGTCCCACATGTCTCTCTGTGCCTCCTCAGACTGGGCATTCCTGCAGGCCTCAGTGTGAATCTTAGGACAACAGGTAGGCTGGGGTGATGCCTAGAGGAGCCACGTAAAAGTCTGGCATTGTACGAGTGCTGGATACGGCAGGCTAATGTCCACTTCGGTTTGAATTCCTAGCAGTTGTGTTTTAGTTTTTACCCATAATAAGATGGTGGCCTTGGGCTTAGACACAGTCCCCAACAAAACTTGAATCCAAGACTCAAGTTCACCTAGTAAGGAAAAGACACAGGTTCTTCAGAACGAGGGCCTATGCTCTTGGGAGGTAATTCTGTTAGCTAAAGTAGTCACTCAAAAGGGTGAGCACATTTGCTTCCTAGGAACACAGGTTCGGGGACCAGCTCCAGGAATTTTGCATGCTGTAGGCAGAGGTCAACTTAAACCCCAGTTCCACACAGCCAAAGCAGAAGGCCTGCCTCTCTCTGGGCCCAAGGCATGGAGACTCCTGTAGAACTGTAAAAGGTGGTACTAAGCACTTTGAGGATGTGTGAGGCACAAGCTAAAAACAAAGACTTCTCTTCCAAAGTGCAATTTGTCTATTTGTATCAGTTAACTATAAAAAATGTGCAAAGGATTTCTTCACATACTATCCTCTGTCTGAATATTTAGCCTGAATCTTGAATGTAGCAGAAGCCAAAACAGTGTGAACTTGAGGGTGCTTGCTACTGTTTATTTAGGTTTCTAATAAGGAAAAGCTAATCATAGCAGAACTCAGTGGTGAACTACTATGAAGCATGGCAGTTATGAATATGGAGACTATGGGACAGTGTGGGAAGATGCTAATGACATGACCTGGAGAGAACATAAACATTTATACACATACACTCTGAACTCTACCGGGGTTTAATCTACGACAGCGAAGCTTCTCGGGTTCTGCACCAAGAGCTGGCTTCCACAGATCTTGATGTTTTCCTAGCAAGCCCACAGCAGCCCTGTGCTTGCCTGGGAGGCCCCACAGCTGGAGGACAGCACAGTCACAGGCTTATTTACAGCTTCCCCTGGCCAGCAGGCCTGGCATGGTGTTGATGTGAGGACATTACCAGGGTGGTGGTGGCAGCGGCGGCGGTGGCAGTGGCAGCAGTGGTGGTGGCAGTAGTTAGGATAGCAGCAGTAGGTAAGTCGACTTTTCTTTCTTTAGAGGAGGCAGAGTGGATAGAAGAGAAGGTGGGTGAAGAGTAAGAAGCCGCCCACAAACAGGAGCTCCTCCTTCAGCTTGCTTTGCTACAAACAGGATTAACAAGCAAGGCGAAAATCCCCCACTAGAAGGAAAAAAAGGCAGGCAGGCACGTGCAAAGGAGATGGGCAGAGAGGCAAACTTCAGGCATAGCAGAGAAAGGGACCCATTCTCACCACCCTTGTTCCAAGGCCAAGTCCAAATAAGTTGTCACTCCCTCTTCGGGGAACCTAGGGTGTGTAAAGAAAAACGGCATTTCCCAGAACAATGTCTGGAGGCTATTCTCTAGCAACTGAGCAACAGCCCATGTTGTGATACACTCTCCAGGTGAATACATAGACATGGTCAGAGAGGGGGACAGAGCAGAGGATGACACTCAGACTGGGGTGACAGACACTCTCAACCTTCCCACACCACCCCTGTGCTAGCAAGCTGAGAGGTTCAAATGCCCCAAGGAAAGGGAGGGTGAGCCATCTCCCGTCTGAAGTTCCATTCCCCTATGCATCCACTGAGAGCTGGGGATGGAAACAGAAGACAGAGGTGACAGGCGGCACATAGAGAAAATCAAGACAGAAGTCAAACCACGGGGGCATAAGGCAGCTACCCTCCTGGATCTGATCTTCACCTCCTGAGGAATCCTGTTGCCTGGACCACAGCCCCTGAGGGACATTAGAGGCCGGTCTTGCGAACGGAGGGTACAAAAGTCTATCTCTAACTACAGCCACAAGCTGGGGACTATCATCTCATCACCATAAAACAGAACACAGAGGGAAGGGCTGAGACGGCTCAGTGTTGTAGAACACACACTGCTCTTGCAGAGGACCTGAGTGTGGTTCCCAGTACCCACATCAGGAAGCCAACTACTCATAAATTGAACTCCAGTGGATCTGATGCCCTCCTCTGGCCTCTATGTGCACTTGTATGTGCACACATGTGTGCACACACACACACGCACACGCACGTACACACACACTTTAAAAAAAAATCTTCAAAACAAATCAAAAAAACAAGACAGAACAAAGTCACAAACAGACAAAGCACCAGCGGCCACCCCGGCCCAGGCTGGGCTTTCCCACTTCCCCAAATGCTACTTGGAAACACAACAAGTCAGAAAGGCTCCCGGGGGCTCTGCAACTATTACAAAAGCTGCTGCCCTCTCACATGATACAGTAAGGCTCACAGTAGGCAAGTGTCTGTGGCACATCTGGTAACAAGCACGGCAAGCGGAACACTCCTTAGCACTACCCCCGGCTCTGCTACTGGCCACAGTGTGCTTACCTTGGCAGCCTTCATAGCAGGGACAAATGAGAAGCCCTCACTGGAGGGCTATGGAACTCAAAATGCAGAGGAACACAAGAGACTTTGCTTTTGGTTCTAGTCTTGCTATGTGGTCCAGGCTAGCCTGGAACACACCACGTAGTGTAGGCTAGTTCCAAACTTGGAATCCTCCTCTTTTGTAGTATAATTACTATGATCAATCACCTATCATGTCGGACTCAAAAAGTGAATTTTATGACACAAGGCTGAAGTACATTGTATTTTTCACAAAAAGGGAGGCTACCCTAAGGGATGTATTGTAGGCAGCCTATGTCCTACTCAACAATTCAGAGGAACTTCCAGAGAAGGGCCCTGCCAGGGCCATAATCTGGCAAAGCTAGGAAAGCAGACTTTGCTTCCGGCAGGAATGGAGCCAGCCAGAGAACCGGGAGCAGGAGGTCCTGAGTGTGGGTATAAATAAATGGGCAGGACTCACGGAAAGATAACCCTATAGACTCCATAGTGCACTGTGGAGGAGCTGCAAACTCAGAGAAGTGGGAATGGATTTCTGGGGACTGGGAATGCAGGGCAAAGATCAGGCACAAAAAAGAGAATTGTCCCTTGCACAAGGTGGGCTAGGAACGGTGAAGAGGGAGAAGGTACCTCTACTCCACAGGCTTCACAGAATAATGAGGGAGAGGAAGAAGGCACAGACAGAGGGCAGTGTAGGCACAGGCACAAGGAGGAGGGACAAGCTCCTGGATGAGGGTGACAGACAACTTGCTGTGGCAGGTCCGGACCAGACCCCAGGTTCAGATCACTCAGCCCTCGCCCATGGAAGGGGAAGGTTGTTGAAGGTTTTGAGAGGAAGTGACATGGTCAGAACCAGGAAGACCCTGAGGAGCAGAGTGAGCAGACCAAAGGTCAGACAAGCGTGAATGAAACTGGAGAAGCCGCTCCCAGTGCTGGTGCTAGGACAGAGGGCTCCCACGCCACGGCTCAGCTTGCAGTTTTATGACGGGTAACCCCAAAGCATCTTGTCTTTCTCTTTCTCTCTCTTTTTTTTTCATTTAAGCCGGTGCTACCAGGTGTCAGCACTTTCCCATTACCTGGCTATGTCCCTTCCTGACTAAAGTATGAGGCACACAATGCATTCCCTGTTTGTTACAGGACACCTCCATGTGCATTGCCACACCAAGGTCCGTCCTGTGCGGGACTCAGCTGGGATCTATGTCTCAGAGCAGGACCCACTGCACAGCCCACTGGGAAGACCCTCCCACACACCCTTCCAGCCTACTTACTTTGAGCTTTAAGTTTCATGGTGGCTGGAGGGACGACATTGAACAGGATTAACAGCTTCCTACAGACAGAAGTATGAACCATAAAACTCATAACCCTCCTCTAAAGATGTTTTGTAAGACATGGTCTCCAAGTCTTCTGAGAGTCTGTCACCTGACTCTCACCATTATTTGTTATCCGACCTCATGGAGGCCCCAATAGATGGGGAGCAAGACCCTGACATTGGTCCTGAGTTGAGATAATTCGGGAGGCAGGAAGGATGGAGGAGAGAAGGAAAAGATGCAAATCAAGGCAACAACAGCTAATATTTACTAAGCGTTTGTTACAGCAGGTGCTTCGCAGCCCAGGGAGGAGAGCTAACTTCCTGCGCTTCTTGGAGAACACCGAGTTGTCAAGAGCTTAGTGGCCACCTGACTGGGAAATGGCACTGCAGCCATGAGCTTACTCACAAATCCCAGATGCCAGGCTTTGAGAAACACCTCAGCAAGAGGCTAAATGGTCCCCCAAAGAGCTGCTGGACACAGTGGGAGTCATTAAGCTTGGAATCGGATGGGAGGTTAGTTGCAGACCACTCTTACCTGTGTCACAGGGCAGATTTTCACTCTCTGCCCTTAGGGTCTAGGCAAGTCCTAGCAAACAGTGAAGGGGAAGCACAACATTATTATTTTTGCTTTTCTTCGATGCTGGAGCTCAAAGCTAAGACCCCATGGATGCCTGGCAGGCACTCTACCACTGAGCTACACCCTCAACTCCTAAAAAAAGATTCCTTTTCTGATATAAGGTCCAGGTGAGGAAAAAAAGAGGAAGGGGAGTTCCTAGTACCCTAGGGAAAGTAGAGAGGAAGTAGAGAGGGGTTAATTTAGGGTTGTTTTCTCCAGTGACTCACTGAACACTCATCACTGGAGATGATTCTTGGAAAACCGCTGTCTAGACAAGCTCAGGAAACACTTCCAGAGGCCACAGCGCACAAGCGCATGGAAAGCTCTACAACGGTGAAGTCTGCCTTCCTCACATTTAGGAACCCTGCACCAGGCGTCTCAGGGCACAGCCTTTTCTTCCTCCTCTGAGCTTCCAAAGCATTGGGCAGCCGCCATCCGGCCGGTCCTCGGTCCCATGCTGTTGTAATTGTTAACAAACTGCTCAGTAGCAAAGTCTCACCTAGCTGCAGTAGGCTGGAAGCTCCAGGACAGCAGATCTTGCACTTCTTTAGAACATTCCTGCAGGAGCTGAGGCAGCACCATGCCACAGCAGCCCTCAGCTGGATGGGCAAATAGCTATTCCCCAGCCTTCCTGAGTCAAAGAAAGCCCTTGACTCTGACAGAAGCAGAAAACTGTTAGCAACCTCAGCAACCTCACTACCTCAAGCAGGCTCAGAGTTTATCTTGAAATAAAAGGGGCAAACTGTCTTTTTAAATGCATTTCAATGAAATCTGGTACACAGATTATAGTATAAACACAAGTATTGGGAATAAACTTGAAATATCAAAGTTATATTCTTGGAGAAACAGTAATGTTCGCTAAGCATACTAAAATAAACAAAAATTTTAGTGTTGTTGTTTTTAAAGATCTTGGTGCACATCTTTAATCCCAGCACTCAGGAGGCAGAGGCAGGAGGATCTCTGTGAGTTGGAGGCCAGCCTGTTCTACATAGTGAGTTACAAGCCAGTCAGAACTCCACAGAGAGACCATGCCTCAAAAAATTAATTATTTTAAAAAGGTCCTTCTGTCTATCTGACTCTCCAGGTTGTGGTGATCAGGGCTGTAAGTCGTCAGCATCTGTGTCCTAAGCAGACGAGAGCCTGACACAATTGACCTGACAGAGGGAATTCCCTGGCAAAGGGGAACTCAGCCTAGTATACTCTCTGATGCTCTTGAAACAGGACTTCCCAGACCTCTTTTTCCAGAGCTGGCTGCAGATACATACACCTCATCTTGGTATATGGTCTCTTGTGGGTGCCCCAGAAGAAAGATACTGTCTGCTGGAGCAATTTCAAAATTGCCCCAAAATCTGATACAAAAATGGATTGTTATTTTTTTGGATTTTTTTTTTTCTTGGTAAAGTAGGAAGAAGAATATACAATTACCTCAAATGGTATATAATCAGTGATTTACTTCGTGATGCTTGATCCTTGATCCTTTTTCTTTCATTTTTTCTGGAAGGCTACTTCCAAAACCCAAAACACCCCCTACCAATTTCCCTTGGCCAACAGAGCTGATATCAACAAGCAAGCATGGAACATCCTCACTGCACTGTTTAGATGAGGACAGCGGCGGCGGCAGAGTTGGCGCTACCACAAACCGCCGCGCCGTCTCTGAAATCACTCCCCTCCTGCAGCATTAGCTGGTGACAGGTCTGTGTGCCTGAGTCCCACCTCCCGCATCCCGTCTTCCCAGACCTCACCTGGTTGATGACATAGATGCCATAGTCCAGCTGCTGGCGCTGCAGGATTGGATGCAAATAATACAGCCAATATTTGAGGTGCTCCTGCCGGTTGCGGAAGGGGATGATGATGGCCACCTTGTGAGGAGAGACACAGTCCTTGGGGGCGTAACGGCCACCCATCGTTACCTCTGGGTTCTTCTTTGCCAAAAGCTCCAGATCCACAGCCATATTAAACTGAATCGCCATGGGGCCAACTAGAGAGGTGGAAGGAAGAAGTTAGCCAGCCACAGAGCCCACCACTCCACAGCCTGCATCAGCTGAGTGGACCCCAGCTACAGAGACGACAGTTCCTCCCGGAGGAGGGAGGAGACAGGTGGCTAGAGAGAGTGAATTCACGCTCCACACTGAGCACAATGTACAGCATTAGTGTGGCCACTCACCCCGGGAAACACCTTGTTCCAGGAACTCCCAGTGCAGGGCAAACCCCGATGGATAGTTACCTATGGAGCACTCTCTGCCCAGGAGACTCTCCAGCTCGGGTTGCACCGTAGAATGGAATCAATTTCTGCTCAGACCCCCTGACTGTTGCAGTACAGACTGGTGAGCATAAATGAGAAAGCGCTTTCTGAGTGCTTGACACTTAGCTCTGCCCCCTGCCAACTGTGGTTTTAGACAAAGGACTGACATGGTTCTTTCTAACCCTAACCTAACTAGAGAAAGGAAGGAGGGGTGAAGTGTGGGGGGAATCACTGTAGGCTTCAAAACTGAAGGCTGTAGGGAGTAGAAGGGACTCGAGGGATAAGGATGGAAGCAATCAGAGAGACCCAGAGGAAAAGGAGGGGAAAGAAAAGGAACAGCTGGAGAGACCAAGGCAAGGTCAGGATGGCTCCACAGTTCCTGTCCTGGAAGAACAGGTCAGAGAGATGGGCCAGTAAGACAGTGCTCGGCTCAGAAGGCTCAGTAGATTCTGACATGATGGTCAGGAACGGAGGGAGTGCACGAAGTGGTCCAGGCACACACAGGCAATCAGGCAGAGTCAAGACTGCGAGCCCAGGCTCACAGTATTCCACGCTCCCCAGACTTAACTCAAAACAGGTTCCAAACCTGAGCTCCGGCAAGAGGCTCAGTGGAAAAGCTATGCCCAGGACAAGTCAGGATGGGAACCACACACATTAAATCATGCTTTTGGAAAGCACTCGAAGGCACTGAAAAAACTGTGCAGAACCCCTCACAGTTCACTATTTCCCAAATCTATGTCACCACTGAGAAAAATGTCATTTGGGGAATTGTTACTACTCTGTGGCCACCTCACCTGTGAAACAAACCAGGCACTAAGAACACAGGGAGGAACTCACAGAAGGTAGGAACACTAACCCAGAGTTACCTGAAATGCATAAATGAGAACCACATCTGCCCACCCCTGTGCATGCCCCAGACTGTCCTGTTGATAAAAACAAAGTAGCTCGCATGTCTTCCTAAAATATTCCTCTAGCAAAGGAAGCCATGAGCTTGAGCTCCTGCTTGGCGGCAAGTGCTTCTGAACAGCTGCCACCTCCTCTCCCTTGTCCCAGGATCCTCCCCAATCTTATCTCCCTGTTCCTCCATCACAGGACTTGTTCCCATCAGTTCATTTTCTTCTGAGACCCAGCTCTGATCATATCACCTTCCTGGTGAAAGCTGTGTGGCCTTGCACACAGTAAGGCCAAATGGGCCAACCAGGCCTGCCACTCAGCTGTCCTCCCCATCTTGTGCCCATTTCATTAGCCTTTCCTACTCTCCTTGAACCAACTAATGTTTGCATTGACAGGCAGGCCTCATCAAAACTTCATCCTTTGACTCTCTTAATGGCCACAGGCACAAAAGGGGACCTTCAAACCCCAAAGAGCTAGCCTCAAATCCAGGCTGTGACCTCCCCCTTAGAGGCCAGGGGCCTTGTAGAACCAGTTCTTAACAATACTGTTGCTGCCCCAGCTCTGACCTCCCAAGATGCCCTGGGGTGTGCAGGCACCCTGCTGTAGGACTGTATTAGTGGTCACCTGGCACAGTATATCTCAATCCTATCAACAGAATCTCCTGAGGTAACAAACATACAACCTCAGTCCAGCTCAGCCGACCTTGGGAGGGACCTAAGTGGATAATTAACAAGGAGCCCAAGAGATTTTGGTTTTGAATGTGGATGTGTGCTGTGTGCATATGTGGCCCGGGTGTGCTCAGGTGTGCACACCTGGAGGCCAGAGGTTTTTTTTTCCTCTTGATTGTTCCCCACCTTAAGTTTTGAGACAGGGGCTCTTCGCTGAACCTAGAGCTCACTGGTTTAGCAAAGCTGAGCTCTAGGGATCCGCTCGTCCCCGCTGGGGCCACAGATGTGTGCTGCCTTGCCTCAGTGCGGGGGACCTAAACTCGGGTCCTCATGCATGCGCAGTAGGTACTTTACTGCATCATCTCCCCAGTCCCCAAATGAGTCCAACTGGGCAAACTGGACTACAGAGAGTTTGCTGGCTCATTTTGAAAACCCTTGAAGCTTTCAAGCAATGAAGGTCTTTAGGGATCCCACTCTTTCCCACAAGACCTCCTAGGGTAAGGGGCTCAATTCCTCAACCCTAGGACAAGACCTCTGGGAGACCCCAAGGTACAGTGAACCCATGATGCACCACTGAGTTCTCCCTACAGGGAGAACACACCATCGGCACCCTAGCTACCTTTTGGTTCTAGAGATACTGAAAAACACAAGCCCATTTACAGGTGAGGAGGCTCACCTGCAGGGTGAGAAGTGTTGCCCCTGCAGAAAGATGCTGAGGTAAAGAGCCCCAGATAAGAGAAGGGATGCCTGGGCCCTGGTCCAGCTGCGTTAGTGACTGGTTGGATGAGACTTGGACAAGTTCCAACTACTCTGAGGGTACTTCTTTCCCCATTCATACATTGCAAGGATTGGACTAGACGAACTCTAATGTCTCACAATCACCAGACTGGCCCAGAGTGCTGGTCAAAAGTAGGAAGAACAGACTCCAAACTAGCATCTTCTGAAAGTCCTTTTTCTCACATTCCTTGCTCCCAAGATGGCATGAATGACCAAGCAGAAAGGAAGGAATGAATGCCCTGGATAAAGAAAGAAGCTTTAGTTAGCAAGCACCATGCCCACTCCAGACACTCCTACCACACTCTCATGCCTTCTCCGCCCTTTTCCTGTATAACAACTGCAATCCCTTTCAGCCAGGTCTCTGATTTAAACAGTGACCATTCCCCAAACTCTGTCTCTACTCCGCATCTTTCTGCTAGCTACCTAGGAGCCATAACACCTTAACTACCCTAGTCCAAGTAGCACCTAGTGGCTAAGTTGTTTCTCTTCCAGGGTTCCCTTGGCAACAACATTGCTGTCTACCCAGTGGGGGGCTGACAGAGGCAGTCATCTTCTATTCCCTCCTCTTCCTACCCAACTCCAATACTTCCTGCCTGTTTCTGTCTGCCTCTGTCACACCTGTTCACACGGTATCAACGGTATGCTGACCAAGTCCCTGGGAGCCGACCAAGAATGGGACCAGCCTTTATTCTCAACTGTTTATTTCATTCAACCTCAAGAGCGTTTGCACTTTGTGTCCATCAGTGCTTTCTGGGTACCAGCTGACTGCCAAGTTGTGTGCAAGTCCAAGAACGGTGAGCTAAGGGAATGAGAGATAGAGGCCAGACAAGAACGCTCCCACCTCCCAGAAGCTCCTTACTAAATGAAAACATCCCTGTTCTCCAGCTGCCCAAGGAACATGCTCTTCCAATGGCTCCACATGGTTTGGCCACTGATGAGCCTTTCCCACTCTCCTGCTCCCCTCTGTACCACTCTCACAAGGCCATCAAGCCTCCAATACAGATAACACCTTGCCCCCACACCCCTGCCCACATGGCAATCCTTTCTCCACCCCTATCTCTCTGATACCTTCACATTCTGAGAATTATGCAGCTCATACCTCTAGAGCGAAGAGACAGTAGCACCAGCACAGAGGCGAATGCCTTCTCGGGTCCAGTGTTCACCAAGAAGCTGCAGACTTCCTGCAATACTGTAAGGGCTAGCCTCCACTGTATACTCAGAGATACCTCACTGAGAAAATCCAGGGAGCTGGACTCCAAGCAGGCAAGGACTGACACCATTCACAGACATTCACCTCTGTTATCAGTTCTCAGAGCTACTGCCTACAGACACAAGAGTCAGCAGAGCCCTCCATGATAATCCTCAGGCTGGGCCAAGGCACCCTTCTGCGTGGCTCATGTCGTGTGCTTCCACAGACTCTCAGTCCTGCTGGGCTGGCTTGTGTGTTTTCTTGGCTCTGAAAGCTGGGAAGTAGGGTTACGTAAGCAGATGAGCAGATGTTAGCTGTCCTCGGCTCCCCAGGCCCAAGCACTGCCACGTGGACCTCACGGCTGGGAGTCCAGGTCAAGGCCTTTTGTGTAAGTTGCTCAGTAACTTCAATATGCCAGTTCAACTCTGCAAATTCCACTGCTCCCTTGAAGACACAGCAAACCCAAACACACATATGCGCCTGCATCAAAATCAGGGCTAATCTAAGCCAACTCCAACACAGGCTCAAGCTTCACTTCATGTTGACTGGGCCCCTGGTTCAATCTTCTAGCCTCAGCAAAACAGGCTGGAATATGCAGTCCACTAATTTCCAACTGAGAGGCCAGGGAGTGGTTTAGCCTGAGCCTAAGTTGTGACAATGTTTTACCAGACTGAGAAATGATGAAACCATGTACATCAAGCTAACATAATCCACTAGAGGGGACTTCCTTCTTCCAGGACTGAGTGTTCTTACTCTGTTCAAACGTCTTTTTTCTTATTTAAATAAGAAACCACAATGGTTGTTGTTATGGGATTGATTTTTTTTTTTTATTTTATTTGGAAAATATCCTTCTTGATCAGGCTCCTAAATTTCTTCTGAAAATTTCCTGAGCAAGAAACTCTACCATTTGGGAACACACACGAGTGGACGGAGGCCCCAAGAGCTGTGATTTTTGATTTGTTTGCCTTCGGGGGCTAGGTCTCAGATCTCATCCTCCAGCCCCTCTTGACTTTCTCCCCCAATACAGTGCTATCCACAACTCAACATGTGTGTGTGGCGGGCCTTTCCTTTCTATGCTTTTGTGATTCCAAAGGGCAGGAATGCACCAGAAGCCAGCCAGGCAATGTGACAGAATGTCTGGGCTATAAGACATATTAGCCAGGGCTGATCGCACAAGTCAATCATCTCACCGCCTGGGAAGTATAGCTAGGAGGGCGAAGGATTGAGACCGGTCTGTGCTACTTGAGGTTCAATCTAAAAAAACAAACAAATAACAACAACAAAAAACAAGACTTCAGTGGTCCCTAGACTAGAAATGAGAGCACTAACTGCTGCACAGAGCTCACCACGACCCTTCCCTCAGCCCCATAGGAGGACAAGCCCTCCACTGGCTGATAGCACCAAACCTATTCATGCCTCTACCTTCATCCCTCCTCCAGGATGCCTTCCCAGGAGGTTGGTTCTTTATTTTCATCCACTTCTTTGAAATATCTACAACATCAAATTCACTCAAACATGTACCCCATTAGCAATTACCATGTACCAATTGGTACCAGGCATACAGACGGAGGGCTAAGAAGTAGCCTTTGCTCTCAGTGTGTCAGTTGGAGAAAGCATGAGACAGAACATGAGACCAGCAAAGCATGGCGGGGCATGTGACAGGTGAAGTGGTACCAAAGAAAGGAAATCAGCACCAGTGCCAGGGAGAGAGTCAAGGAAAGCTTTGCAGAGAAGTGGCTTCCTCCTCGGCCCCTTGTGCCTCCTGGGGACAGGCTCATCACAGATTTGTGTCCGCTTGCTAGTGAGCCGCCCCTATCCTGAACCCTACCCAGCTGGCCTGCAGGGCTCTCCTTGCCGCCGTCTGCTACTGACAAATCAGCAAACCACTTCAGTGAACTTCGAGTGGAGACTTGATGGAGGGCGGGACCAAGGACAACAGAATAGGTCTTCAATCCCCATGAGGACCATTTTTTACTGAGTTTTAAAATCTAACTCAGAGCCAGTGAGGTAACACAGAGGGGAGGTGCACTACCATGCCTAATGAGGCGAATCTGATCCCCAGGACCCACGTGGCAAAAGGAGCAAGTTGCCTTCTGCCTATTGCACCTGTGTTGTGGCATGTGCACACACACACACACACCAAATAAGTTAATAAATGCATTTTTTTAAATGAACTGGGCCACTGAGATGTCTCAGTGGGTAAAGGCACCTGCTGCCAAGGCTGAGGACCTGCGTTTGAACATTGGGATCCAAAAGGTGGAGGGAGAGAACTATCACTCACAAATTGTGATCTTCACATGCATACACAGCAAGTGCCCCCCAACACACACACACACAAAATTAAAACGTCACTTTAAATTTTTAATTAAAAAATTAACTCATAAAGACTTCAAAGGCACTATAAATGTTTTTTTTTTTTTTTTAAGACAGGTCTCACTCTACAGTCCGGGATGACCTGGAACTCCCAGAGATCTGCCTGCCTCTCCCCAGACGGTTGGGTTTAAAGGTGTGTACCAGTACACCTGGTATAATTTTTGTTTTATTTTGAGACAGATCCTCATATAGCCCAGGCCGGGCTCTAACTCACTATTAGCTGAGGATGACCTTGGATTGATCCTGCCTCTCAAGTGATGAGATTACAGGTGTGCACAGCTATGCCTGGTTTCGAATCATAGGAGTTGGCTATCAAGAAATAGATCTTTTCCTACTGCTAACATGGCATCTTAGGCTACTCACACAGAACACAAGCTCCACATCCAACGCTTGGGGAAAAGAAGCCATTTTCAACAGGAAACAAATCACATCTATGGTGTAAGAACTCTACACTTAACAACAGGGAAAAACAAAGTATTTGCTCAAAAAATAAAGGACCCTGCCAGAGCAGATCTACAAGGCAAGGCCAGAAGGTCAAGCAGAAAGCTGTATCTCAGTGGGGCTAGCTGCTCCTCTGTCTCTGTGCCTGGCACCCTCTGTAGCCTCCCACGTGCAGAAAGTAGCCAAAGCGACAGTCAGCTGCCAACTTCACAGAACTGCCATTTCTCATGCAGTGACACACAGCTGTCTACATCATTAAAACCCTACCCAACCTCCAAAGGCCAAGCACTGCGGGTGCCTTCCGAAACGCAGGTGAGGTCACCGTCTGCCACACTCAGCTGTGCAAGGCAGAGAGAATCATGTTGGGAAGCATGTCTACTGACCCAGACATTCTGAGTACCCCAGAAAGCCACAGCATTTTTATTTTATTTTAAGTTTTTAATTGTATGTCTATGGATGTTTTACCTCCATGTATGTGCACCACATGTGTGCCCTCGGAAAGCAGAAAAGAACATCAGATCCCCTGGAACTGGAGCAACAGACAGTTATGAGTCCCCTCTCCAGGCCCAGGAAACTGTATCTTAATATGAGTCCTAGGGTTGTTTTTCATGCTCTTGGTTGGCTGGTTGGGTGGGCTTGGTTTGGTTTTGAGGCAGGGTTTCATATAGCAAAACCATTCATTTCTAGATTCTAAGCATGCGTTTGTTTCCAGGCGTAGCTCCTGATTTAGCAGCTGCTGGTACTGCCCAAAAAAAGTGTAAATTTTAAATGTAAATTTTCTCCATGCTATTGGGCCATTACCTTGCTTTTGTGGCAAAGGACGGACTGACCTAATGCAAATGCATTGCCTTTCCTCATCTGAGCTCCAAGCTGCCATACATCACGGGCTCTTCATCCATGCTACTCATGGGGGAGTATAAGCCCAAATGAGAATGAACCAAACAAACTTCAAAGTCTGATTTGGGCTGTAGGTTGACCAGAAATGGCTCTGGTCATTCAGTCCATGGAGTTATCACCAAAGGTGTTAAGACCTAAATCTAAGTAAGGGAACAAAGTTATGACCAGATTACATCACCTTAAAAAGTCAGGATCCACCTCAAACTAGACCCTAACAATTCCTGCCCAGGGCCAGAGGAGACACGGCAATTCCTCCATATGAAGGGAGGTTCAGACAAGAGGGGCTGACCCAGTTGCTTTGGAGCAATCTCGGATCTGAAGAGCTACCCTCCCCTTCAGTAACTCTTTAGGGTTCTGGTGCTCATGATACAGCTGCATGCAGGATAGCAGATCACAACAGTCACATCTCTGCTGTCCCCATGCTATGCCTTATCTCTGTCTCTGAATCCTCCTCAATCTCGGGTTCCAGGGAGTAAACTGAGGGAGGCAGTATAAAAGTTGGGTCTTACTTGACTTTACTGGGCTAAGCTCTTCTGTGTGCATCTGCTGGTTGTAGCTCTTCACTGGGGTCAGGGAAACCTCTGGGAGACTCCAGAACTGGAGATGTGGCAGTTTACTTCTGTCCCAAGGTGAAAAGGTTTCCACCAGCATCAAAACAGAGAGACCCTAGGCTTTAGGTCTGAGAGTCTGTAGCTGGGAGGTCAAGAACATCTATAGCCCAATTAATTAGCTTGCTGTTCACCTTTGTGAGGGAAATCCAAGAGTGAATTTCTGCTTCATTTGGTGCAACCCTAACGACAGGTTCCTCCTCTCACCCCTTAGCTGGAGTCTGGATGAAGTGCATCTGCCTTTAGCTGTCAATCGCAAAAGATAGCTTCTAGAAGCCCCATGGAAGGCTGGGAGGTGGCTCAGTGGAAAGCCTTTGATACACAAGTGTGAGAACCTGAGTTTAAATCCTCAGAACCCACACAAAGCTGGGCTTGGTAGCACATCTACAGTCTCAGTGTTCCTCTGATGAGACAAAAGGCAGAGACAGACAGGAGAATCCTGCAAATAGATGCTCCTCAAACCACTAGCAGGGCCAGTTAATGTGAGAAGCAGTCCGCAAACCCACCATTAAGACAAAGACAGGAGAAACCAGAGTAGACGCATACCATGGAGTATCACTGGGAAGTCAGAATCCACAGGCTAAGTGTAATGGCGGACCCTAACAACAAGAGTGAACACCTGGCAGCTCATCCTTGTTTTCTAAATATATCTCTGGAAAAGACCTAGGGCTCACTGGAGAAATGGTGTCCCAGGGCTGAGTCAAGGAAGAAGTTGCTCTGAGAATGACAAGATATGTCAACAGGCCACATGAGCCGGCCCGGGGGGGACCCGTGGGGTAAACCTGGGATGCCAAGCCGAGAATAAGCACGACAGTGAGAGATGTAGCCTACTGAACAAAGTAAAAATCAAGAATCCAGTCTCTGAGCAGGCTGCACTTAGGCACTTAGGTATATATATGCGTATACACGAATGTATGTAACAATTAATGACAAGAGGAGACCATGAATTTCAAATAGAGCAAGGAAGGGTTAGGGAGAGAGGAAAATGATGTATTTATATTATAATCTCAAAAAAAATTTTAAAAAAAGAATTCAGTCTCCACTGATCTATAAATCAAAGAGAAAGGGAAAAGAGAGAATTGATGGGCTTTTATAAGTAATGCACAGAAATCAGGTACCATAGTAACTGCCTCAGGACTAAATAACCACAGGGGTTAAAAGACAGAGCAGTGGAGGGAAGGCTGAGGAATAATAGGATATCTACATACTAGGAATACGTCAATGGAATAGCTCTGAGGAATACAAGGGTAAGGCTAGCCTCGGCTACAGGTGAGACCCTGTCCAAACAAAACACACAGAAGTGTAAAGTCGTCATAAACACACAGCAAACCCGAGGACGCGTCTACAAGATAACTGGCTCGCGCTCCTCTACCATGCCTGTCGTAAATAACAGGGAGTCCGGGAAACTGCCGGACGGAGAGGCGAGGCAGCTGAACAGAATACATGATTTTATTTTCTTTTTATCACATTATTGGTACAGCTGATAGAATCTCCTTAAGGAGCTAGGTGTGGTGCATGGCTGCAATGTCAGAACTCAGGAAGCTGAGAAGGAACATGAATTCTAGACCAGTCAAGAGCATACGCTGGAGACTTGGTCTCAAAACACACGCACTCCTGTGCACACATTCACACTCGTGTGCGCACATTCACACTCGTGTGCACACATTCACACTCATGTGCGCGCACACTCACACTCGTGTGCACACGCTCACACTCGTGTGCACAAACACACACAGGCTCAGTGGTAACGTGCTTACCTATCATGTGCAGGCCCTGGGATGGAGGGCGATGGACAAGAAACAGATGGCTAGGTGTGACGTCCGGGCCTATAGTCCTAGGGAGGCTGAGGCAGGAGGATTATGTTGAATCCAGTGTCAGCCTGGCCTACACAGTGAGTCCTAGGGCAGTGTGGACTATAAAGTGAGACCCTATCTCGCGCACAACAGAGAGCTACCTGGGGCCACAGGTGGGAAGAGAGTATGGATAATAAGGGGGACTTTGGAAGGACTAAACTGCTCTGCATTTTGATTATGGTAGTGTTTATATAAATTTAAGCCTTTTCTTTTTCTTCTTCTTCTTTTTTTTTTTTTAGTGTTTTTGAGACAGGGTTTCTCTGTTGTAACCCTGGCTGTCCTGGAACTCACTCTGTAGACCAGACTGGCCTTGAACTCAAAGAAATCCACCTGCCTCTGCCTCCCAAGCACTGGGCATTAAAGGCGAACACCACCACCACCTGGCTAAATATAAACATTTTTAAGTCCATACAACTATATGATAAATAAACCAATTTTGCCACATGTTGACATCTCGACCCCTAGCCTACAGCAAGCCTGAGTTGCCAGCCATGTCAGCCCGACACAATCTGAGGCTACAAGAAGCTTACTTCTCTCCTTCTTCATCTCCCTGAGCACACTGTGGCCTTCTGTGTAGGGCTGGCTGTCTTCGGCCACAGGATTCTGAGCCACTTGATGACAGTTTTACTCTTCTGGTAAATCAGCACCTGAGCACCCCGGCATAAATGTGTTAGGTTACATCACTGAGTCAGTTAGCCCTTTGATCAGTTCTGGAGTCCTGATGCCATTTCTGGACCTGCAGTGCTACTTACATGTGCCTCCTTCTCTCTCCACCTAGGATTAAACTTTAGACTGTAAAAAGCCTAAGAGACCATCTGGGCAGCCAGCCAACTATGCGCTGCTGGCAATACTCAAATATCAGAACCATTATAAATGTAGTTATCTCTAATTTCCTCCTTTAAGGGTGGAGCTGATTATGCCTTCCTTTCAAGGGATAAGAGAAAGAACACACTCATTTACAATGCCTGGCTGTTGTGAGATGTTTTGAAGGAGTTTTGCAATCTTGGTTTCTCTAAAATACAGAATGGGTTTTGGAAAAAGTTTTTGTACCCATCCCAGGAGTAGTGCATGAGACTGAGTTTAATTTAGACTATTCATTACTGGTGGCTATGATTTGTTTATGTGCCACTACGAAAAACATAGGTTTACCATGTGCAGCTAATTCTTGTGATTCCATGCAGCTTAGACTCAGAGTATGTATTGGTTGAGGCATGGAGAGAGGGGGAGGGAATGAGGCTCTAGGATATTTCGTTGAGACCTTAGTCCAGTTCACTATCAGCTCCTGCCCTCCCCGGTTCAGGTCCTCAACAAGGGCGGTGAGTATTTATTTCTTTCCTCCTATCTTTTTTTTTTTCTTTTCTGAGTTAGAGGATAAAAAAGCACATTAGCAACCTGCTACACTAGGCACTTGGAGTTTTCCTTCTCCCCAGACTCCCTAAAACATCAGAGCCTACAGGTAAATACAGTTCTATAGCGTAAGTGTCTAAACGTCACAGCTCAGTTTTGATCTACTGGCATCTGGGTTGGAGCTGGAAGAGTCTGGCACCTCAAGGACCTGACAGAAGGATACTACAGCACTCGCTCTTCTTCCCCATCTACTGCCAGTGATAAGCTCTAAAATGTTAGGGAGCCCATTAGAAATGATAAAGTCCTTCTCAATTCTGAAAATAACTTGAAGTCACAGTTTAAAGATGAAAACTCAGAACATCTGTGTAGCTAAAGTTGGCAGAGATAAAGTTAAATGATGAGTGACATTTTCTACACACACAAAAAGTGAGCCCAGTGGCCTCACCAGAGAATTCTACCAGGTGCTTTTAAGAGTAAAGCAAATCAGCCACAAAGTCTTCCCAAAATAGAAGGGGTGGGAGGATGTTTCTCTGTTCACCCTCTGAGGCTTTCTGTCTTCATACGAAACCAGACAAGTATCACAAGGAAAGAAACTACAGACGAATCTCTTATAATTAACAAATAAAACAGCATACTAACATACTAACAAACTCAAACAAGAATAAATAAGCACATTAAATGCCATGATAAATAACATTTATCCTGGGCATGTAAGGTTGACTTAATAGCTAAAAACCTGTAATATACATCATATTGAAGGATGAACCAAAAAGGAAAAAAAACAAAAAACCAACCAAGCAAGCAAACACATGATTAGCTCAACAGACAGAGAGAAGCATAGCCAGAGCCCATAACCTCTCAATGGTAAGAACACTTACCCCACTAGAATGGAAGGGGTCTTCCGCCATCTGAGAAAGGGTATTGGTGCAAGTGCCAATGCTAACCATTCTCTTATTTTTTAACATTAATTTAGTGAGGTGGGGGGTTCACACATGCCACAGTACGTATGTGGAGGTCAGAGGACAACTTGAGGAAGTCAGTATGGGTCCCAGGGATCACACTCAGGTGGTCAGGCTTGGTGGCAAGTACCTTTACCTGCGGAGCCATCTAGCCAGCCCCCAACGCAAGACAGGGTCTCACTATACAGACTCACAGAGATCTGCCTGCCTCTCAAGTGCTGGGATTAAAGGGGTGCACCACGAAACCTGGCTTCCCAGCACCTCAACCCCACCCCACCCCACCCTAGACAGGGTTTCTCTGTGTATCTGGAACTTACTCTGTAGAACAGGCTGGCTTAGAGATTCACTTGCCTCTGCCTCCCGAGGGCTGGGATTAAAAGTGTACGCCACCACCACCTGGCCCCAACACGATTCTTAACAGAAGAATACTGAGTATTTTCCCACTCAGGATATTCTCTTTTACAATGTCTATTCAGCATCACAACAGAGGTTCAGGTCAGGACAATTAAATGAGAAAATGTGCTTCTATGAATGCTAATGAAGCACCTGCCTCATGCCTGGGATGTAGGAAATGCTGGATCCATGTGTTGTGCATGGCTGATGTGGTTGTGGCTGCAGCCTAGGACTCCACACTCAGAATGGCTCCTACTGACTAGGTTTTCACACCGACCAACTCATCCACTGATCCCTAGCTTCTGCCTTCCTGTTTAGGCACGGGGGTTGCCAGATGAGTCTAAGCAGGTGTGCCTGCCAAAAGCAACCATGAATAGCTGTGAAAGCGGCTCAACAGTCATAAATGTACTTAAAACATAGAGTGTGTGTGTACATGTGTTTGTGTGTGTGAGTGAGAAGTGGGGGGGACAGTCTTTCTTGTAACTCGACTGCACAGCTCCCAAGTGTGTACTCTGTAGCTGACATCATGAGGGCAGGGAAGGTGTGCGTTTCTTCAGTTAAGACTCAATCCTGGTTCTCAAGGTCCACTGACAACTCTCCTAGCTTTATAAGGCAGCCCTAGAAAGCACTCCAGTGTCCCACAATGAAGCCTTTTAGCTAACCTTGGCTACACTAGCAATGTCAGGTAGGAACATACTCCAGTGAGCACTCAAGCCAACCCTCCATCTTATCCCACGTGAACTAGGCCCAGGGATTACTAAGATTACTGGCAACAGAACATACTTCTGAACTGGGCGCCCTGGGCTTCAGCTCTAGCCCACATGTAGAACACAGAAGGCTATCCCAGGCCTGTGCCTTGAGTGTGCTACCAACATGCCAGACATACAACCTAATTGAAGGCACTTAAATTTATCCTTCGTTTTTTATTTTAATAGCATACCTTCTCACCTCTTGAGACCCCACAAAACATCCAACAGTTCCTTCTAGCTTTCTGTTTGTGGTCCGAATACTGACAAACTGTCCACCAGAGAAGACTGTGTAGACTGTCACAAATACCTGGCACATCAGACACACAGAAGCACACAGTCCAAGTATGTTCCCAGTGTGGATCCCGGAATGAAGCTCTTCCCCTTGTGGCCTGGAGTAGGTCTGTCTGCACCAGCCATGCCAGTCTCCACCAGACCATGACTGTGAGCTTTCTCTAGGCGTTGGTCACAGCTTCACACTTCTCTATTTGGAAGTAACTTTACTATGTTAGCCTAAGGGACTGAATGTATGCCTTCTGTGCCCAAGGGAACAGTGCTGATCAACAATTACATGCCTCATGTAATTGAATCCTCTTGTCAACCCTCAAAGGAACAAAAAATGATCCCATTTCACATAGGAAAAAACAGCTCTGACCTGATTCAATGGATCCAGAGTGCACTAAGTCAGAAGGGAACTGTGAATTTGGTGGAAGATACAGACAGGAAGTGGCTAGACGAAGGTAGTGTCTCTTACAAGCTGAGTCTGGCCCCATCTCCTGGATCTATAAACTTTAATAGGGAGTTAGTCCACTCAGGTTAAATGGCCAAGTACCCAGGCTAGTCTCTCAGGAAATACTAATAACAGTTTCTAGGGATGGTTGCATGCAGCTATTTCCAGCAACCAACTCACCAAGGTCCAGATCAATATCATTTTAAAGTCAGGTTTTTATAGCCAACATCTGATATTCTACAAGTTTAGCTTTATATATAAAGGAAATTCATTGTTAATTTTTCTTAAATTCTTAAATTGCTTAATTCTTAAATCATTCTTAAATCGTGTCTGCCTATGGAGTATGAAGAATTAGTAGACTCCTTTTTAGAATCCTGAGTGTCTGGCAAGAACAGCCCAGAGGCAACCACTTTCAGGAAAAACATGTCTCTCTTGGAAAACAACATACATATATACACACAAGTGTGTGCGCGCACACACACACACACAAGGGGCGGGTGCAGAAGAAGGAGGAAGAGGGAGAGAAAAAGAGAAACAGAAACACTGACTAGATATTCACAGGAGGCTCAAGATAGACCCAACACTCCCTTTAGAGATCTACACTCTTTAGAAGCCAGGAATTTCAAACTCCTGCGAGTGATTCCAAACCTCTTAGAAAGCAATGCCCATATCGCCAAGACGACAGTGTCCGGCCCACAGATTTCTCCCAAGGCTGTATCCCAAGGGTACAGATCTGAGTTCGGACCCCGCATCACACAAAAGTCAGGCATGGAGACACATCTGTAACCTCAGTGTTGGGGAGAAGGAGATGAGTGGGTCCCAGAGCTTGCTAGCCAGCCAGCCTAGCCAGGGGGCTCCAGACTTAATGAGAGGCCTTCTCAAAAAACAAGCCGGAAACTTACTGAGAAAGACACAGTGCTGACCTCTAGCCGCTGCTCAAACAGAGCACATGTGCACATGCGCAAGAGGCTGGGTGGGCGTGGCTGTGGCTCAGTGGTAGAGGACTTGTCTAGAATACGCAAAATTCCCGGGTCAATTCCTAGTACTTGAAAAGAGGAAAATTAATAAAAATTAAGAACTACAGTAGTCCTTCCCATTCAGTTTCCCATCCCATAATTTCAGTTACTGTCTCATTCCAGTCATATCCACTTTCTGAAAATACCACATGGGAAACTCCAGAGACGAACAATTTACCATTCTTAAATACCTTTTATTACAGCATATTGGTAACAATTAAGAAATTGTTCCATTTTTACTACTACTGTCTCTCACTATGCTTGATTTAGAAATGAAGTTTTATCATGGGCAAATGGGACTCAGCACAGTTTGAGCAGCCTGGGGTATCCCCGAGGGATTACAGCATTACTCCCTGTCAGTAGTAAACAACATAACCAGAGCTTAACGTGTGTTAGGCATTATGGAGGGCATTTCATGGCCACTCCCTAAACCTCTCATCTCTCAAGAAGATACTGTTATATCCCCATTTTATACACGAGAACACTGAGGCACAGAGATAGTAACAACCTGCTCACATCTCACAGCTGCTGAGTATGACAGAGACATTCCACTTGATTTTCTTAGAAGTTGCTTTTTGGTTTGTGTGCCTGTGTGAGTGTATACTATGTGTGTGCACGTGCCCTCAGAGGTCAGGAGAGCATCAGTCTCAGGACCAAACTACCTAACGCAGGTGTTGGGAACCAGTCAATCATACACCTGCTAAAATCAACATACCCATTGACAATGATGACCACATCTTCAGAACCCTCACCTCAAATGTTCTGAAAGTAGTAGGTGGTGAGCTTCTCAAAGGCTTTCTGAGGCCTTTCATACCGCAGATGCAGCTGCTGCTTCTACACACACCCCACACTAGAATTTAGGAAGGAGATAGACATTCGGTCCACTTGAACTTCAGAGGGGCAACATGAGCCACAGGAGTCTAGATTGGTCTAACACCCAAGGAGCAGAACTCTGAATTCACTGGTCTGGGTGCCCCTGCCCTCTACGGCTGTGCAGTGGTTCCTGAAACTCCTCCCTCATTGCTTCCCTGAGGTGCACGGTCTTCCGCTGCCGAGAGCAGCCCCCATGGCCTCAACTACACCACTGCCTCTCTCTATCATCTTCCCTCCCTCTGCCTCCATTTCCTTCCCTTTCCTATCCTGTGGGGAACTGTAGGCAACAGCTGGAGATTTGGCTGTGTGACAGCAACTAGAAGAAATCGCAGGCTATTTCCAGCAATAGAGCCCAGCTCACAACATGGGAGAGCGTTCAGATAGGCTGAGGCAGGGTTGCCAAGAGTCAGTGTGCAAAGGGGCCCTTGGTTTCTGATGCTGGCCTTAGCCCAGACCACTCATTTCTCTCCCTGACCCTCAGGGCCCCTGAACATTGAGGCTTGTGGATCTGGCTAGCCAAGATTCACCCACTGTGAAGGGACTCTTTTATAACAGGGGGCTGAACCTTCATGTCTACCTATTGTACTCCATACAGTGTAGTTACCCATAGTAGTCTGCTGTACAAACGAGTCCGTGTCTGTTCCCTACCACCTCTCTTATGCTGGCCAGCAGAGCCTCTGCTCAAGCTGCCTGAAGTGCTGTCTGAATGGGAGCAGCTACCAAGCTAGTCCTCATGCTTGCCTAACGCAAACGCCAGCTTCTCTGAGTCCCCCTAATCTCAGAGTCCTTTTCTCTCTGTCTTTCTCTCTCTGCAAGCTGTCAGTGTCCTGTCACACCAACAGCAGCTCCGCGGTTTCAGGATGTCAAAGGCAAAAAGACATTACACAAAACAGGAAGGAACTTTTTAAGAAAATGTTAAAGGCATTTTTAGAATGAACTCTGTCATTGGGCCAATATTTCCTAAAGGCCCTGCCAGCCCTTCTAGGCCCATACGGAAAAGCAGAAAGGGGCCTGACCTCAGACACTGCGTGGGTCAAGCTCATCTGGCAGAATCCTGCCCCTTCCTTCAATGCAACCTTGCTCTCCCAAGGCTCAGAGCCAAATGACCGCAGCGGACTCTTCACACCACACATCCCCTCAGAAGAGAATCTAGCTCCACAGGGGATATTCAGAATGGGGCACCTTCAAAATACATTCCTCAGGAACAGCCAGGCACAGCAGCCTTGGGCTTCATTACGCAATCCACCAAGTCCTCATTGAAAGCCAGCCTCTGTTGCTCTCCCAGGCTTTTCCCTTCAGAGAATTCCCGGAAACTGAAGAGATTCTCACTCTCCAGCCCCACCCTAGAACTCAGGAACGCAAGATAGTAGAAAAAGCTGTGTCGTTATGTCGTTATGTCGTTATGTTTCGGAGTCTGATTTGCTGGGTCATTCCCAAGTCTCCTCTGGGTCACATCTCGATGATGTCAATGGCACTGGGTCAGCCCACTAATACTCATCCAGCACCCAGCCCTGGAGCCATGTTAGGCCACATAGGCCTATCCAGGGATTCGGCAGCTAAGAAACAAATGGCGAGGTTACTGAGGAAGCACCATCCCAACGGATTCCTCTCTCCGCAGATCTCTGCTCAACCAGAGTCTCAAGATCTGTTCTGTACTGAATTCTGGCCCTGCCCGAGTGCTTCCTAGACCTCTTCTCCTTTTGATCACAATTCTAGACATATCATTCCATGTAAGTGATACTCACGTGACAGCACTGTGCAAACCTGTAATTTACTTAACTCTTTGCAAGAAGGCTTAAAGCCTAGTGCCTCTCAAAATGAAAATGTCCTACAGACACCATACAAAAAGTACAGCTCTGTGCACAAGGCTCCTCGCCACACCACCAGGAAACAAAACCACGTACATGTGTCTAACCAGCTATGGCATATTCTGCTGACAAGATGAAAGTGCTTTTGTGATTTATGGTTAGTTTTGCTTTATTGTTTTCTTGCAGCTGACAGGGCTCAAGCCCAGGGCTCCACACCTGCTAGCAATCACCCCATCCCAATTACATCCCCATCCCGAAAGATTTAGGACCAAGACTGTAAACGAAACGGATCACCAGGCTATCTGCACGAGTTGAGACCAGTCTCTGCTTCCTCCTGTGCAGACATCAGCCGCACGGTCTCAGTTAGGACTTCCATCACTGTGATAAGACCATGACCAAAGCAGCCTGGAGAAGAAAGGGTCAATTTCATCTATGCTTAGAACTGAAGCAGAAGCCATGCAGGGGTGCTACACACTGGCTTCTCCTCCCTCGTGGCTTACTCGGCTGCTTTCCTAAGGCACCCAGGACAACTGTCCAGGGGTGGCACCACCACAGTGGATTGGGCTCTCCTACATACATCAATCACTAAGAAAATGCACAACAGGCTTCCTCATAGGCTCGTATGGTAGAAGGCATTTTCTCAGTTGAGGAAGAAGAGGTTTCCTCTTCCCAAATGAATCTAGTTGGTGTGAAGTGAGAGAAAAACCAGCCAGTACACTGAGAATGGTGCCAACACACTTGGAGTTCTAGCTCTGGGGAAGCTAAGGCAGGAGTTAAGAGCTTGGGCTACCTCGCAGGGCACTGTCAAAAAAAAAAAAAATCCAGAAACAAGTAATCAGCCATTTTCTTAAACATGTAGAAGAAAAAAAGACTAGCTGAAAATAGGAGGCCATGCTTATCTTAGGTGAGAAAAATGTGGGCATACTTTTCTTTTTGTTAACTTTGCAAATTATTTTCAGTGTGCCTGGTTTTTGTTCGTTATGTTTTCAGAGTTGGAGCTCGTCAAATCTAGGACTTCATAACACTATGCAGGTTTTCTACGCTGAGTTACACACCCCCACCTCCCGTGCTGCTTTCTACAAAAAGAAAGGTTACTGTCACCCTCAGAAAGGAAAAAAAAAGGCAAATGTGAAGACCCACAGCCTTTGTCCTGATTACCTCTAGTTACACAACACACCCAGAACAGACAAAATCACTGCCAAAGAACTAAGTAACAGCCAATAAATGATACAGCCTCTAGCCTCCATTTGTATAAGGAAGTGGAGGGCTGAGGCCAAGCTGAAGATGTGGAGCCTGAACACTAGGAACCAACAGTGTGTGACTCACCCTCTGTCTTCTGATGACGAATCCCTTTAGGCCACGTTCACCCAGAATTAGCTCCAGCCAAGCCACTACACCCTGTAACGTGGAGGTCTCTGATTTTCAGAACAGGCCTTGGAGTGCGCTCCTCAGGATAATGGCACCCTTGCCTCAGCCTGCACAGACTCAGACAAACAAGGATCCACAACTGAGCTCCTTTCAGTCACAGCCACAGTCAGCTTTTAGGAGATCTGCATGGTTTAGATACAGAAAGGCTAACTCTATGGCGATCATGAAGTCCAATCCCACGCCTTGCTAAGGCCCTTCAAAGTTGCAGGATCTGGCTGGCCATTGGCCCAGGGAGCACATCAGCAATGGCAGAATCAAATGTATCACAGTTACCAGAGTCTCAAAGGGTTTGAGCCAAAAGGGACACTCGTTTGTCATACAAACCATTCCGGAGCTGGGGAGATGGTCCAGTGGGTAAAGCTCTGAGACCCTGAATTTGAATCCCCATGTGGGAGCCAGGTTACAGCATGGCTATATCCCCAGTGCTCCTACAGTGGTATGGGAGGGGAAACAAGAGAATCCCCAGCAGTTGATGGGTCAGGTAGCCCTTGTGTACACAACAGCAAACTCACAAGAAGCCTTGTTTCGAACAAGGCGGAAGGCAAGGACTAATACCTGAAGTTGTCCTGTGACCTCCACAAGAGTGCTATGCCAAGTGTGTGCCCCCAAAACACACACACACGATTTTTTTCTTATAAAAGATTACCACTCCACTGCATAAAAAACCTGCAAATTCAAATGAACATTATTCAAGCAGAATTTCAGTTTCCCTTGGCATGAACAGAGAATGGGAACAAAGTTCAAAGGTAATAAATAAGTGGTAGGTGAAGGAATCATCAGGTTTGACCCTCCATCCCCTCAAAAACAGAGACCCTTAGCCCACCGAACCCAAGACGAGCCTGCTGACTGTGCTCCCAGAGTCTGAACGGTCCCAGGGTAGACTCTGTGGGAGTGCTCAGGCTGGCTGGGCATCAACTGCCCCATCATTCTCAACTCCTAAATTAGCCTGGAAATCCCTACCCTGCTGCTACTCAAAGACTATAATACCCAGGCAGATGGCTGCTGATATCTCATTATAATCATTATAAAGCAGCAAGTTAAAATTACCCAGCAGGCTAATGGACGGCTGCGGAAAGAAAAGGAAAATTTTCACACAATCAAATAAAACCAGGACAGAAGGACTCTGATACCAAGCCTGAGTTCCTTTCTGAATGAAAGGGGGACAAAGTGTTAGGGAAAAGAATACACACACACACACACACACACACACACACACACACACACACACATTCAGACATTAATTAGCACTGTGATTATGTTTCTCTTGCCTAAACTGTAAATTGCTACATTTTGTCTTCTTTGCAGCTCTAGTGCTTCACATAGTGAATGAAGTTACCAGAGTCATTCACATCCATACAAGACCTTTCAGAGGAAGGGATACACAAGCACACTTTGGATCCTCTTCCAATCTTTGAACCATACTAAGTAACGCTTGGTCCTCTGCACTAGTCTCTGCTGGGCATTAACCTGAGGCAAGAATACCAGAGTCCCCTCTTGGGATGGTAAGCCAAGAAACTATGGTTTAAATCCAAGCTCACATTCGGTTCTTCTTCTCCAAGTAACATCTACCTGCTCATCTGATGCCCTCTGCCAAAGGTAGCGCCCACACTTGTTCAGAACTTGGGATAATCTTTCCCAGTGCTAGGATTAAACCCAGAGCCTTGGATATGCAGCCACTGAGCCACATCCCTGGCAAGTGTAGAATAAATACAGGCAGGGAGGGATCACTTCCGCCATATGCTATGTGGGACAAACGAACAGATTTCACCGTGAAAAAGACCCAGACCATCATGGAGGGTATTTTTGAATGACTTTGGCAATCAGGTTTCCATTTTCTGGCCACCTGACATCTGAGCTGGGGAGAGTCGAGACCTTGTAACGCTTTCCCTGGAATGTACATCTCTGCTCCAGGCAGGTTAGGATATGTCTAATATGGCTGTTAGAGAAAGACAGTGGGATCTTTGTGTACATCAACAAATTATTGCCTCCTGAGAAAAGCAGCAAGACAAAACTGGCTTAAAGGGCCAGTTTTTAGTTTTTAGTTACCTAAACTAAAAAAAAAAAACTCCAAGTGAGGATCTCTGTGCCTCCTCTAACATCCAGGATAAGGTTCCACCCTAAATCAGAGGGTGATAAGGCCCCAAGAGTCATCCCAGGATGCGTAGGTCAAGGATAGCCCTGTCTCAAATCTCATAGTACAGGCTGTTCTAATCAGCCTGCTAGTGTCTGAGCGTGCACACACAGGTGAAGGAGGCAGCATGATGAAGAGAAATGCCTGAGAGCCAAGAGCTCAGCAGAGACCTAGTAGGGAAATTGGCTAATGAACAAGTACTCTAACAGGGCCTTGGTTACCTGTGGCTCCCCTTGGCTTCTAGATAAGAATCCTGGGCCAACAAGATGGCTCAGCAGGCAATGGTGCTGACCACCAAGCTTAACAGTGTGAGTTCCACCCCTGAAACCCAAATGGTGGTGGAAAAATGACTCCCAAAGTTGTCCTCTGAGCTCCACACTCACACCATGGCATAGGGTCTACATATACACACATATACAAATGAATAAGAGCAAAACACACGCACACACTAATTTTCCTTTTGAGCAAACGAAAGGTATCTCCTTAAAACACAGCTGAGCAAGAGGGACTTCTGAGGTTTAAGTGCCTGAGCTTACTGCTCATATGAGGGATTTATACTCTCTCTTAGGCCCTAGCTGAGCTAGCCAGCCCTGTTCCCCCAATCAATTAAGCCTGATATTGTCTACCTTCTCCACCAACAACACACCCAAAAATGCCTGTGCCACAGCCAGTTAAATCATGTTGCGCTGTGCCAAATATGAGAGATAAAACATTCTGGAAAAAGATAAATATTCCAGGAAGGAACCACAAGTCTGCAGCTCCTCCCATCTGAAGCACACAGCCAGGCGGTCAGAAGAGAGCCTTATCACCATGGTCAGTAGAGTACACGATGCAGTCACCTGGGGGCCTAGCACAGGGCTAAAGGAGGAAACCTGAACTAATGAGAATTCTCTGGGCTAGGTGGAGGTCTTCTCAGAAAAGGTCAATTACAGTCCACACTAGGTTGGGGTGGCAGTGGGGGAATTGACACTAACCTACAGGAGATAGGAGTCACCACCACCACTAGGACCCCAAACAATACAGCCTGCCCCCAGTCACACATATTGCAGAAACACAATTGTAACTTCAGCCTATCTAAAGTCCATTCAGATGTTCTGACAAACCAAAGACAGATCTAATAGTGACCTATCAGAAGCCTGGTCTGGTGTCTTACCACCTCAAAGTCACCAGCTATCAACTGAAAAAGATCCAAACATCTGACTCAGACCACTGGACTCCAGAAAGTTAGGGAAAGGAACTGCAAGCATTGAAAAGGCCACTGCTCTAACCCCCAGCGATGCTTTCTCCCACCAACCTCAAAACCAAAGGCTAAGGACTTTGGCTGACACCTGCCCAGTGGAGCAGATGAGCTTGACTGCTCCCCATCCCCCTCCCCACAATCCCAGGCAGACTTAAAGCTTTCTCAAGATTCCTCCGGGCCAGAAACTGCCCTCCAAAGGCTGTAATTCAAATCTAAGTAATTCAAATCTAAGGGCTCAATTAAAATAAAGAAAAAGACTTCTATTCTCATTTCTGGGGTTGTGGCCTCAGCAGCAGCCTAAACATCAGTCCCATGCAAGTCACATGAAGGTAGCTAGGCTAGAAAAGGCCCAGGTTGCTGGCTCCACAATTTAAAATGTTCTCTTTCAGGAAGGTCCTTTTGTTTCGGAATCAATTTAGCAACACCAATAGCTGACAACAAGCAGTAACACCACTATGTCACATTTCAGCAGGAAGACTCTAAATTCCAAACAACTATAAACTTGAGTGCCTTGTTTTCTTTTTGAGACAGGGTCTGATGTATCCCCGGTTAACCTCCAACTTAAATTATTACACAGCAAAGGATAACCTTGAACTTCTGGTCCTACTGTCTCCAACTCTCAGGTGGTACAGGGCACGTCCCACCAAGCTCAGCTTTATGTGGCAATGGGATCAATCCTAAGGCTTTCTTCATGCTAGGCCGGCACTCTACCACATGAGCCCTAGCCCCAGGCTACTTTGCTAGTTAATTTGTCTTTCTTTCTGCACAATGCCCAGGCAGCAACCAAAAACAAAAGCTTTTAAAGCCCAAGACACTCTGTGGTCTGGAAACTCACTCTCTTCCCCCTTCTCTGTGTTGTTCACTGTCATCTCCATGGAGGTCTAAGAAAACAACACACTCAAATTCTCAAACAGTATTGCTGACTACTAGCCATCTTAGACTGAGTGCCTACTATGTACACAATCACAATTAGTTCTAAAATAACCCTGTGAGGTAAGCATGGACAAGCCCTAGACACCCTAGAAAGGAACTCTATAATACGCTTGAAGTCAGACATTTATCAGTAGGACTACTATTCTACTTTATTTTTCGTAAGACTATTCCTGCTTCCCAGATTAAGTCCAAAGGAATTCAATTTTCTACTCATGTTAAGCCAATTCCAAGAGATTCCTCCTAAACTTGATATGAAAATATTGAAGTAATTACTGGAGAAATTGAGCAAGAGACTGTAGGAAGGCCTGCTCCACCAGGGCTCTCCGGGAACCTGACAGAACTATTGGCAGGCTGCCTGCCTGTCTGTCAGGAGGTGGGACTCACTCTGAACAACATTCTCTAAAACCTGGCATTAGAAATGAGCAAACACCTGGCTGGTAACTGCGGAAGCAACCTGTGGTCTACAAGTCAAACAAGAGTCTACCCGCGTCAGCCTCCTAGTACTGGGACCACTACCATCTACTGCTCCCTGCCTAGTGAAAGCCAGGTTCAGTTCAGCTAGGCAAGCAGAGCAAGGAAAGTGCAGCCCCCAGCAACCCGGTTAATTTTAGCCCTCCAGTCCCCTGAGTACACAGGCCCTCTGCCCCTGGAGAGGGCCCTGTTCACTTTGGTTAAGAGGAACCTTTGGGAGGAGGAACTTGCGAGTGGGAGACCCTTGGTTCAGAACCTACAAGTAGGAGGAAACCCCACAACCGAAGCAACTTTTAAAAGTTCATCCTCATTAAGTAAACCCTTAGTTACAGTGTTTCGTTTACTCCTTCAAAACAGTTCCCTGAATAGATGCGGTTTTTTATCTCCATTTACCAGAAAGAAACCTTCAAGAGAAAGTTAAGTCACTTGTTCAAAGGCGAGTGGAGGGTGGAGGTGGAGATGACTGGCTCACTGTAACACAGCGGCAACTAAAAGTTGCTACAGGTAGGGAAGGCTGGAGGCAGCCTTTCTGTCTACCCTAAGCCGACCCCAAATCCAAAACTTCCTGAGCTCTGGACCAGAACAAGGGTGTCTCCAGGGCCTTCTCTGGTGCTAGGGCCAGAAGAGCCTGAGGACTTCCCAACAGGGCCCCAGCCTGAGCCACCAGCCAACCTCTCCCTGGTCAGCCTTGAAGCCGGTCTTGGGGGATAAGCACCCTGATCAAAACCCGGAGGCTGGCAGTCCTGAAAGATCGTAGGGTAACGTCCCGGGGACCCCGTTGAGGAAATCCGGGATCCAAGTTCTTACCGAGCAGCGGGGACTCCTCGGGGCACGCGGGCAGCGACAACAGTGCAGTGGTGGGGGGCGCTGGAACTGAAGTCAAGTTGCTCCTCGGGCGGGGGCCAGAAGCCGCACCGGGGCTGGAGTCGGGACCCGGGCGAGGCTTCGAGGAGACGCCTAGAGGCGGCGGCGGCCCAGCGCCCCGCGGCCGGAGCTCTGCCGAGGGCGGCCGGCTAGCGGGGGCGCCGTTCATGCCGCCCCGCAGCCGAGAGGAGACTCCCACCAGCTGGGGCAGGCGGCTCAGGTCGCGGCCCGAGAGGTAGTAGACCAGGGTGACGCCGAGGTGCAGCGCGCAGACAGCCACGAGCAGGCGGCAGGCCCGCTGCAGGGTCGCGCCCGGCATCGCGGCGCTGCCGCCTAGGAGCGGCTCACGGAACCTCATCTTCCCGCCGCGGCTTTAAGAGGGGGTGGGCTACGGCTAAGAGGGCGGCCCGCCCGCAGGCCGCCCGCCAGGCGCTACACTACCACAGCGATCGGGGGAGGGGCCGAGGGGGGCCGAGGCAACGCCGCGCCGGCCGCCGAAAGCCAAGTCCCGGGCCGCGGGATGCGGGAGAGAGCAGCCGGGGGCCAGGGGCGCGGATGGGCGCGGGGTGGGGCCTCTGCCAGGGGCGGGGCTTCGGCTGGGACTTCGGAAGGCAAGAGAGCGGAACCTGAGGGGGCGGGGCATAGGGGCGGGGCCGCAACGCGGGCCTTCTGAGGGCGGGGCTTGAGGATCGAGGGTTGGGGAGGAGAGCGAGGGGCGGGGCTTCCAGCGGGGTTTCTCTGGCCACTTAGGGAGGGCGGGGCCTGAGCGGCGGCCCTCGGGAGGGTGGGATGTTGGGCGCCCGGGCTCCGGGAGACCGAACGTGGCGCTGCGCCAGCCCGACTGCAGCGCGGGGTAGGACCGGGATCCCACGCCCAGTGGCGCTCGGCTTTTCTCCCCAGCGTTCACCGGGGGCTTAGGTCTCTCCAAACCGTGCCTCTCGTTCAACGAGCTGCCCTCGGGCGGCCCCACCACTTCCTGGCGTACCCAAAGACTCGGGTGCGGGCCTGGGACGGCAGCTCGTGAGGCCTAGAGGACTGGCTGGGAGCCTGGGGTAGTGAGAAACTGGAGCGGAGCAGGGTCGTCTAGGAAACCGACTTCGACGCCTCGCGAGGCCGGCGGACGGATTCTCTGGAGCGTTCCAAAGATCCTCTCTGCCTAGCTGGGCCCGCCTGCCTGTGAAGGGGGAACTAGCAAGGAAAGGCTTTCTGGGAGTCCTGCAATGAGGGAAGTGACCAAGTGCCTTACCCTTACTCCCACTTTGGTGTTTTCCGGGTTAGGGAACCTCGCCAGCCCATGTTGGTTCTGGGTGCAGAGGGGCACGCCACAGGGCGAGAACTCGTGTTTGTGGGCCCGGGGTTAGGGAACCTCGCCAGCCCAACTTGGTTCTGGGTGCAGAGGGCACGCCACAGGGCGAGAACTCGTGTTTGTGGGGCCGGGGCTGACAGAAAGCTGCATTAACTCCCAAGCCTGTGTGCAGTTTTACAGTGGGCTGGAACACAGTCCCCGTTTTACAGAGTTCGGGAATCCCGGAGCGGTCGTTCTCGTCTCTAATTCCAGACTCTGGTTGTGGAGACAGGAGGACCCAGAGTTTGGAGCTGGTCCGGACTGCATAGCACAAAAAAGAATTCAGGGCCCCAGGAAGTAAGAGTCCCCGGAATCCCACAGCTGATGAGCAGTGGAATTTGGACTCCTACTCGGTCACTATACACTCCTTTACCCCTTGTTGAATGCCTGAGAGAATGAAGAGCCTGAAGCCTTCACCTCAAGGCCTCTGACCCACCTGTCCTTGAATGTGCTGAGAACCTTTACGTCGGAGAATGTTAACTAATTCTAGCGACTCCTGTGTTTGAAGATTTTACTGTTTACTAGTATATGCCGTGAAATAGGGGTTATTAACTGTCTCCATCTTGCACATGAGAAGAAGGCTGAATAGTTGACATTTGGTTGCAGTCATACAAAATGGTGTTTTTCCTCTGTTGGCTGCCTGAGCACTCCTCTGGCCTCCTTTTTGGAGGGCTGCTACTCAGCATTTGTTGGGAAGGTCCCTAGGGCTCTTTTATGTCTACTGTTACTCCTTAGGTGCAATTTCTGTTAACTGTAGGCTGATGATGCCCACATCTTGTGCCTAACCTCCACCTTCCTGATGATCTCAAATGAACGAGTCCTGCCCACAGCAACCTAAACCCTACACTCTACTTCCATCCTCATCTCCCTCAGTGAGAGGCACCATTGTTCGCCCAGTTCCCCCAACACCAACCTGAAAGAGGTCCTTGCTCCCAAATGTTCCCAATCCTTCACATGTGTCACTGCTGCCTTCAAATACCAGAGTTCACTATCATCACAACCATGTCACTGTCATGTTGGCCTAGGTTATAAGGTTGCCTTCTGCCAGGTGCTGGTGGCTCATGCCTTTAACCCCATACTGGGAGGCAGAGGCAGATGAATCTCTGAGTTCCGGGCCAGCCTGGTCTACAGAGTGAATTCCAGAACAGCCAGGGCTACACAGAGAAACTTATCTGGGAAAACAAAAAACCAAAAACCTGCTTTCTCAGTACTTATCTGTCTCTACCTCTCCCTAGTCTTGCTTTCTTCCTGTCTCAAGATCTTTTTTGCATTTGCTCTTCATTTAACCTGAAATATTTTTCCATCAAATTTCAGCTTCCTCAAATGTTACCTTACAGAAAAGACTTTCTTGGACTACCCTATTACTCTTTTGCAAAATCTGCTCAACTTGCTTGATTTTGCTTTGTTTTGAGATTAGGGTCTCTCTGCATAGTCCAGGGTTGTCTCAAACTTGGGATCTTCCTGCCTCAGCCTCAAAAACCTTTGAGCATCCATCTGTCTGCTTTCCTCTCTCTCTCCCTTCCTTCTCTTTCTTTCTTTTTCCAGACAGGAGCCAAGACAGCAGCCTAGGCTGGCCTTGAACTCTCATAAGAATCCTTCTGAAGCTTCAATACCCCAAGTGCCAGGATTATAGGTGTGAGCCACCATTCCTAGCATCTAGAAATGGTTGCCTGAATATAAGAAAAAAGAAAAGGGAAATGTCATTGCTAAGTTAATTTAGACCACAAAGTCATGAATTATCTTCTGAGAGTTGTTCAGGGTGGAGCTAATTCCACCATCCTATGCTAACAGGAAAATTCTGGTTGTGAGCAGGCTAGGCTGAGACATATTAGTTCCCCCATCTGAAGTGAGCAGAGGAAAATAGAGACAAGTTTTTCTAGGTATAGATGATGGCCAGGAGATAGGATTAAAAGAATGTTAGGGCCACAGATCTATCCTAAGACCCCTTGAGCCAGAAATCTAGGGAAAATAAATAACACCTGCTAACTATTGATCAGAAGCTGATGTGTCCAATGAAGGCTAAGCCTTTTCTGGTGCCTGCCAGTTTACATGTCTGTTTCACCCCAGTAGATCAGAAAACCACAGAAATAATACATGACATACAACAGGCTGATTATTTCACAGGTCTAACGAAACTCCCTGTGCTGGCCCTGCTGATTCCTGTAGCAGTAGCTAGGCAGTAGCACAGGTGGAAATTTCAATACAGTTTCACACAGTTCTCCAAGCTCCTGTGTGTCCTGGTAATGGGTGCTAGTGGAGGGGTTCTCATAAGGCCTAGCTGGGTTGAGTTATGGGGCCTTCATCTCCCAAGTTGATCCCCTCCCCAAAGGCCTTTCCATGTAATGACAGGCTGACTTAGGTATCCTCGCAAACTGGAGGGCTCATTCCAAAAGTGATTCAAGACAAAGGACATTTTCTTAGACTCAACCTTAAAACATGACTCTGTGTGTGTGTGTGTGTGTGTGTGTGTGTGTGTGTGTGTATGTGGTGTGGTGTTTGTGTGTGGTGTGGTATATGTGTATATGGTGGGGTGTGTGTGTATGTATACGGTGGTATATGTGTGTATGGTGGGGTGTATGGTATGTATGGTGTGTGTGTGTGTGTGTGTATGTGTGTGGTGTGTGTGTGATGTGGATGTGTGTGTGGTGTGATGTATGTGTGTGCAGTGTGTGTGTATGTGTGTGGTGTGGTATATGTGTGTATGGTGGGGTGTGTGTATGGTGTGTGTATATGGTATGTGTGTGTGTGTGTGTGTGTGTGTTCACACACACCACAACAAGTGTATGAAGGGCAGAGTACAATTTTCAGAAGTCAGTTCTTCCACCATGGAACCTGAGGATTGAACTCAGGTCACTGGGGTTGGATGAAAAGTGGCTTTACCTGCTGAGCCATCTTCTTGCCCCAAAGCATCACTTCTTAGAGAATTCTTTCTTTAAAACAAATTTCAGAGCTAGGCATGGTTACACAGGCCTGTAATCCTAGCAGCACTTAAAAACAGGAGAGTCTTGAGTTTGAGGCCAGTCAGGGCTACATAGTGAAAGTGTCTCAAAATAAAAATTTTTTAAATAAAGTCAGACGTGGTGGCATAAAAAGCCTGTAACCTCATAACTTGTGGGGTGAAGGGAGGAGGATCATCCTTAGATAAATACCAAGTTCTGGTCTAGACTGGGCTACAGAAGACCCTATCTCAAAATGAACAATAACATCAAAAAGTTACCAGGCAGCCTAGGTTCAAGGAGAGTTTAAAAAGAAAAGTAGGAAAGGAAAAAAAAAACCCCTCTTGATGTAGAATGTAGGAGGAACAAGAACTTTGCAGACATCTTTGACATACCAGTTTTTCTTAGATTCTTCTCACATGCAAAATGTATAGTATTTATATATATAGTTCAAGTCCTGTCTGTCATTCTCCTCCCCAAAAGCTCATCCAAGTGCAATATTGCATCATCTAAACCAGTTCCAGGTACAGGAACAGAGTTCAGGATCCAATGAATTCCAAATCACCTTCCTCTTCCTCCTTCCACTCTTCCTGAGAAATTCAGTCCAAACGTCACTAGTTAGAGTTAAACAAGGTAAGTGGTCCAGGTGGTATGAACAGGACAAAATCCAGCCAGGGTGAGGAGGAGGAGGATGGAGCTGGGTGAGGAGAACAGCAGCCTGACATAGTAAAAGGGGCTTCTGCAGGGTCTCAGGACTAGTATGCGGTAGAAACACTTTTATAAAGTAGAATCAGGGTATGCAGCCAAAATGGGGAAAGGACTGTTAAATACAGGCATATGATTTTAAAAAGAAACTCCATGTATGGATAAGGAGAGTCACTCAAGTCTTCAACTGTATGTCAAGGGAGGTAAACACAGACAGCAAAAAACTAAAATGAATCTTTTGATACTTTATTTGAATGTGAGAAATTGGTATGAATTTGTGACTTTTCATTTAGAGATACTATTTTTGCATTGTTGGGGTTTGAACTCAGAACCTCACACACTGTAAGCAAAGGCTCTACAACTGGGCTGCACCTGCCATCCCCTCAAGTTAGGGAATGAAACTAATAGAGACATCAGCAATTTTATGTTGTAAATTGTATGTGGTGGTATTCAAATTTCATCAGTGCTCGGAAGGTGGAGGCAGAGTTTAAGGTCATCCTTAGTGGATTCCTGGCCAGCCTGGGTTATATGGGACCTTGTCTGGGGGAAAAAAATGAAAGAAAATGAATATGACTATCTGGAAACAGAAATTTACCAAGGCAAATACTAGTTCCTTAAACGCCATCTTACAATAAAAGGACTTCAGTGTTCTAGGAGAAAAGCCTAACTCCCTGATAGGCCAGATAAACACATGGAATTGTGACAAAGGACACACATAATTTCAAAGTACTGCTCTGTGACATACCAATAATTTCTATAGGAAGCAGCAATCTAAGTGGTTAGATATTTTATAAAGTAAACATTTCCTGGAGCCTTCATGATAGTGAAGGAAAAACTGGAAAGCTATTCCCATTCTAATTGAACAGTAAAGAAGAATGACATCTAACGCAGCACGTGACTCAAGTGACTCAGCTGAAGTATGTTCCGTGGTACACAGGAAGTGCAATTGAGCAGAGCTGAGGGTAGAGGTGACAGTCGTGCGGCTATGTTCCAGAAAATAACACACACCAGCGCTCATGCAAGCAACCCTCAACAAAACAACAAGGACATGACACCAGGAAAGCAGGAACTTAAGAGGTTGGGTGGGAGTGGGAGGGGCATGAGAGGGTAATGGGTGAAAATGGCCGAAGCACATTGTGCACATGTGTGAGCACATTTCCTGGCTGAGCACTCTTTACTTCCTCTAAATTTTGCCCAACCAGTTGTTTTTTCTTCCTGTTGTCATGAGTACAACAAGCCAAAAACATTTGTGTCTTTCCACAATGTCAGAATTTACTAAATAACAGTAAATTCACAAGGTTTAGAAGTTTCAATGACACTAATTTCTTTACCATAGTGAGTTCTTTTACTCTAATCTTAGTTACTAACAATTAACTCTCTTATCACACAGCAAATATATCTAGATAGCTCTATACATTTATAAGAAGGAGTCAGTACTGACAAGGGGTGAAGCAGACCGGCACTGGGAGAAGCTACTGCTGCAGCTGCTGGAACCCAGTTTGAGAGCGGGGCTGCAGAGTTGAGCTGCATGGTGTAGGCCGATTGGGTCCAGAGCAGGAAACGGCAGGCCGGAACAGGTCCAGACAGATGAACGAGTAGTCCAGCAGACAGCGCAGTAGACTGTCCAACAGTGGGGAACTGAGCTGAGTCAGGGGTCCCCACTCCTTGTCATACACACCAGATATCAGGACTGCACCATTGTGGAGTTGGCTGTTCGTCATTTTGTGGGGTCAAGGTAAGGGAGTTTTACCTTTTCTTGATCTTGGGTAGCCCATAAGTTCTTGGGTCTAGTTTCCCTGGTATAGTTTAATAGGCCATGTAGAATAACTCAGGAATAAGTCACTAATGAGTTCAATCTGAATAGGTGGTACCTGGCAGATGGTGCAGTTTCTAGGCCTACTGAGTGGCTGCAGTCAGCCTCTCGCCTTAGAATGGAGAAGAAAGCCGCTTGTCAAGTGTAGTTCTTAGAGCGATGCATAATCAAAACAAAAACAAAACAGCCCCCCCCCCCCGTTCCATACAGTGTGTAGGAACCTAGAGCAGAGCACAGCCTGGTTTTAACAGTGTACTCTGCTGTGGGCTGCTAAGAGGAGTCGGTTGGAACTTGGAATATTGTACTTAGAAATCTCCATGCCAAGGCCACGCAGCCAGTCCACTTACTGTCTGGTTTGGGCGTGTTATCAGTGTGTAACTTAGGTGTGTGTAAACACTAGTTTGTTCACTGGGCTTTGATCATCCTCACTGCTCTTCAGAACTCTGCAAACTTCCTGGACCCAAAGTCAAACATCGTGCTTTAGGTTTCTCTTACGGAAGTGTCCCATTTCAGTTGCAGTTTCTGTGTCCATTACCTACCTACTAGAGGCTTGGGAAATGATGTGCCATGCACTGAACCTGGCCCAGCACCTGTTTTTGTAAATGATAATGCATTAGAATGCAGCTGTGTACTTTGTATCTCGTCTACTGTAGTGGTACACTGCTGCGGCTCACCAAGAGGGACCAGGAGGCATTCTCACACATGCAAACTTGTCAGACTTCGACAGAGGGAACCACTGTCCTGGCCAGCGCCATATTTGATCGATAGTGGAACCCCAAGTGTCTGAGCTCAGGTGTTTTTATTGATTCAGAACTCCTCAAGTGCATATCATAAGCAATCAGACATCTCCCACAAAAATCCAACACCTGCAGACAATACAAAACGCCCTAGACAGCCCCTCACCCAACAGTGCATAAAACAATTATTTTATATATAACTAAAAATAAACTTCCACAACAGTCTACAGGGACTTTCAACTACAGAATTAGGGAGTTGTCACAGAGACCATATGCCTACAAAGCCAAAAAATACTTACTTAATGCATTATCTCATCTTTTACAGAAAAAAAAAAAACTTGTCAACCTTTGATTTATTGCTACACAAAACAAAACCAAAGAAAAATTCTGATCCAAAATTATCCCCCATCCCACCCCCAGTATTGTTGGCATTGAATTCTCTTTGTAGCCCAGACAGGCCTCTAAAGCTCTTGATCCTCCTGCTTCAACCCAAGTGGTGCCACCATAAATGGCTCAAAAGTGTGTTTCTTTCTTTTCTCATCTTCCTCCTGCTCCTCTTCCTTTTATCTTTTCTTTTTGGTTTTTTGAGACAGGGCTTCTGTGTGTAGCCCTGACTGTCCTAGAACCTCTCTGTAGACAGGCTGGCCTCAAACTCAGAAATCTGCCTCAGCCTCATAAGTGTTGGGACTAAAGGCATGTACTTAAGCTTCTTTCACAGAATGGTAGCTAGGAGCCTGGGAAGATGGCTCAGTAGGTGAAGTCTGTGCAAGCATGAGGCCCTGAGTTCCAGTGCCCAGCACCCATACAAAAACCAGTTATGTTGTGCTTACGTCTTTATGCCTGAGCGCTGAGAAGATGGAGACAGGCTGACCCCAGGGCTCGCTGGTCAGTCTAACCAACTGGTGAGCACAATGTGGAGAACAGCCTCTTTCTACCTCTGTCTCTCTCTCATTCTCCTCAAAAAGAACGGCAGCTGGGTTCTAAGAAGGAGCATTCTAGGCTGGGGTATGGCTCAGTTAGTGCAGTGTATGACTAGTATGCTGGGAGCCCTCAAGTGTTTGGTTTAGTTTGGTTTGGTTTACAGTTCTAGGACTCCAAGCCAGAAAGCATACTTCCTACCATAGAATAGCACCCCCAGCTTAATACATATACAAAAACATTCACTTCTTTTGGTTGTTTTTTTTTTAAAAAAAAACAAAAAACAAAAAACAAACAAACTAGGGTCCTATTATGTAACCAAGGCTCACCCCCAAATTTACTCCCTTGGTTTTTGTTTTATTTTCCTTTGTGGAGATATATATATATATATCTCCACATATATATATTCACATACACACACACATACATGTATGTGTATATGCATATGTATGTGTGTATGTGTGTGTGTGTGTGTATGCATACACACACACAAAGTGTAGGGCAGAGAAAGAGAGAAAGTGGCTAGTTGAGAGAGAGAAAAAAAGAAAAAGAAGCCATAAAAGAGATTTTGAGTTTGGTTTTTTGAGGCAGGATCTTATGCTGTAGTCTAGGTTAGCCTAGAACTCACTATGTAGACAAGGCTAGTCTTAAACTCAGCATCTTCTTGCCTCATTTTACAGTATACTGAGATTACAGGCAGGAGCCAATATGCTTGGCTAATAGTCATCTTTTAAATTCATAATTTATTTAGTGTAAGGGAGTGGCACTTTTGTAGACAAAGCCTCCTGAAGGAAGAGGAGAGAGAGAAAGAAATAAACCTCTCTGAAGAGAAAAGGCTGTGAAATTAATAAATAAATGAGGGAAAAAAATCTCCAAAGTGAGAGCCACAGAATGGAGGTCCTTAGAGATAAAGAATTCAGCTGTGAGCAGGAAAAAGAAAGGTTCTTACTGCTTTTCCTGATCATGGTGGAGCCAGTGCTCCCTCCTGCTGCTCCTTCCTGCCACTGGTGGTAGCATAGTTTCACAAACTGAGTTTTCTGATAGTTGTGTTGTATGTGTGAAGCTCATGGGAAACATTTACCCATAGCACTGGTGCAGAACACCAAACCACCGGAATGTTTCAACCAGAAATTCTTCCCATGGCCCAGGGCCCCCTGCTGTTGTAGAAGCCAAAGCTTGGAACCAAAAGGCCACTTCATTAAACTGACCAGTTTTGTTTTGTTTTTCTGCAAACCTGTGTAAGAGAAAGACAAACAGCCAGATACAGGTGACGGTGATGAGAACTCCATTCCATGAGGGTGATGAGAACTCCATCCCATGTGGGAACCCTTCCTGCAGACAAGGTGAAAAGTTATTTTTCCTGTAAACCAGACACTATCTTAAAATCTGGAAAGTCTTTCCTAAGGCTCAGCACACAGAAGTTGGTCTTCCAGAACTGGCCAAGGTTGTATCTCCTGCTGGCAGCTGAACTTGGTATTGTAAGAGTCACCCAGGTGCTGGTTTTGAAGGCATGAAGGGTTCTTTGGAGAGCAACTAAGTTTTGGCACTGTGAAAGGCTAAGAAAGTCCATTGATAAAAATGCAGCCTCAGTGGCAATTGAAGCCCAGATTGAAGGGGTCATGTAAAGAAATTGTGGCTTGGCACCATGAAGAGAGCCCAGGAGAGGCTATTGGTGAAGGTGCAGCCCAGTTGCAGCAAGGGACCCAAACAGCCTTCTGAAGAGTCCAGTACATTGGGACAACCACCAAGAATGACCATCAAGAACAGCAGCAGCAGTGGAGTATAGCCAGCTGGAGCCTGGAGGACAAACTGTGTGTGCTGCAGAGGGCAGAGCCAGAGAAGTGAACCAAGCCCTTTAGAGGAGCCGAGAAGACCGTGAGTGAATTCCAGACAATTGGACATTGATAATGTTTTTCTGCTGTCCAAAGACATTGTAAAAAGCTCAATAGATGTTTGGTTTCATTTGGTCCTGTTCTTGTGATTGTTCCTCTTGTAAATGGTTTTGCTGGTTTAGTGTTAAATTATGTTGTAGAGATAAAGCAATTTTTTTGGTCTTATACAGAAAAGGGGAAATGTTGTGGAAGTTTATATTTAGTTATGTATAAAATTGTTTTATGCACTGTTGGGTGAGGGGCTGACTAGGTCTTGGCATTCTGTGTTGTCTGCAGGTGTTGGATTTCTGTGGGGGGAGGTTTGATTGCTAATGATCTGCATGTGCTATCAACAGAACACCTGAGGAGTTCTGGAAGAATAAAAATACCTGAGCTCAGACACTCAGGATTCCACTGTTGATCAAGTATGGTGCTGGCTAGGATGGTGGTTCCCTCGCTGAGGTCTGGAAGAGTTTGCATCTAATGAAACTGCCTCCTTGTCTTGCTTGCTGAGCTGCCCCAACAGCAATGTTCAACAACAGTGGTTCACACCTTTAGTCCAGCACTCAGGAGCCAGAGGCAAATTAATCTCTGTGAGTTCAAGACCAGCTTGATTTACAAAGCAAGTTCTGGGCCAGCTAGTGCTATACAGTAAGACCTTGTCTCAAAAGCAAAATGCAGAAATAATTCTTCCATAGTTCTGGAGGTTGAGTCAGAAATCAAGGAGGCATTAGATCCACAGTCCTTTTGAACATGCTAAAGAATCATTTGGGCTAGAGAGGTGCCTCAGAGGTTAAGAATTCATGTTGCTCTTTCAGAGGACCCTGGATTGAGTTCCTAGCACCCACATGCTGGCTCACAACCATCCATAACTCTAGTCCAGAGGATCCAATGCTCTCTTCTGAGCTTCTGGGTAACCAGACATGCACATGGTGTGCATATTTACATGTAGGTAAAACATTCATGAAGGAAAATAAATCTAAAATAATAATAATTTAAAAATAATCCTTCCATGCATCTTCTAGCTTCTAGTGGCTTCTCTCTCTTTTATGACTTCTTTTTCTTTTTCTCTCTCTCAAGCAGCCACTTTCTATCTCTGCCCCACATTCTGTGTATGTGTATGCATATGTGTGTATATATACACATATATACATACCTTCTCTCACACCAGGTGTACTGGTCTCTTTCTCTCTTGCCCTTCCTCTCTCTCTGTTTCACTGGCTTTTAGTGGCTCCCAGGAATCCCTGGCTTTCTGTGATTTGTAGTTTATTTTTCTAGCCTCTCCTGCTGCCTTCATGCAGACTTCTTCCTGTTTATGGTTCTTGAATTAGTTACTTTTCTCATTGTTCTGACAACATACCTGACAAAAGCAACCTTTGGCTCACAGTTTGAAGGCACAGTCTACCATGGTGGGGAAGAAATGGCAGCAGGAGCACAAGACTGCCTATCCTCAAACTTGAGGTTCTCCTGCCTTAGCCTCACAAGTGTTGGGGTGCAGGTTGGAATTCTGCACTTCTAACAGAAACTGAGGTGATGCAAATGCTGTATGTCTATGGGTCACAAAGTTACAAGGCCCTAAAACAGAAAGAAACAGGATACTATAAAGGTAATGGGCCATGGGGCTTAAGCATTGACTTGCAGAAAGCATACAGTGACTATCTAAACTATCTTGGATTTCTGGGAAGAAGTTGGCACTGTGGCTGAGTAGCAGGGTACTTCCTTAGCTGTGAACATGGCCTGCTGGGTCATCACCAATACCCAAGAGAAAATGGAGAAATTCTGAGAAGTGAAGAAACAGTTATGTGGCAGCTCTAGGAAATTAGACAGAACGAGCATTGTCCAGCCAATTCAAGATGCCTATTTTCTTTTAAAACTTGCTTTTTTCCCAAGGAGCCTTGATAGTTACCCCCCCCCCCACCTTTTTCACTTCACCTACCATCTACCACTGATTATACTAGGAGTAAGTATCTGATATAAGCTGCTCCAATCAGATGGTTGATACTGAGTATTTGGATTTGAAATTTAGGATATCCAGTGAGTCTGTGCTGTGATTGGCATCTAGATGATCAGCATCGCTCCTTCCGCCAGTGTGCAGAGAAGCAAAGGAAGCTAAGAGAAAAGAACAGACCACAAAGTTAAGTGAGCATGGAAAGAGAGAGAGGACCTTGCCTATACTCTTGAGGCTTGCCAACCCCGCACCCTTATTTCTTCCTCTTGAGGCCTACCAGCCTTTCAGCCCATGGATTCTGTGCTTCAGAACCCAGGCTCCTGGGGAGGGAGGGAGCTGACGGCGGAGTGCTCAGCGTGGGCAAGACCCTGGGTTTGAGTCCGAGCAGCACACACACATTGTACGTCGTCTCCGTATAGTAGAATCTTCTAGGTGTTGTACCAGCGAGTCTCAAACCTTCAAAGGAGCATGAAAGACAGTGATTCTGAGAGCAATGTAGATTATTATAGCCTGGCTCAAGAGGTTTCAGAGGGAAGAATATTAGTAAGTAGCCTAGAGACCATTCTTGAGATATTTCAGCAAAGAATGTGGCTGCTTTTGTCCTTGTCCTAAAAGCCTGCCTGAGGCTAAATTGAAGAGTTTTGAATTAATACCATTGGCAGAGGAGATTTCAAGATAGCCTAGTATTGACTGTGTCATGTGGTTATTAGTAATCGTTCTTATGCAGATCTTTAATAAAAAGGAGCAACCCGGACAGAGAAATACAAAATATACTGTTTGAGGAGAAAAGAACACCAAGAATTATAATGGAGCTAAGTCCAGTGCTCAAGGAGATAAAGAGTTTAAAGTTTGATGCTAAGTGGAATGAAGGGAGTGGTGACCTCAGGGCCAGACCAAGCCCAGAGAAGCTTCCGCCTTGTGAGAGGGAGTTAAAGAAAAGCTTCAGCAGTGAAGAAGATCAACAACAAAAAAAACAGATGCAAATGTAATTAAACAAGCTGGCCAGTTTCTAGCTCCATCAAGCAGTAGAACTTGGCAGCTTCAGCCAAGTGGTTCTGGCTTTAGAGTCAAGAATACAAAGGAGTTGTGAAATCTCTCCCTGAAGCTAAGGAAAGCCACCAAGGCCAGGCATGAAGGGTGTCCCTTCACGGAGACCTAGAGAAGCCACTTCAGGAAGGTGTGAAGATGAAGCCTGGATTGTGTTGGAGATCTAAAGATGTTGGTGATGCCAGAGTCGGGGGAATAGCTGCTGAGGAGAGCTGCTAATAGAGAGTGGAAACGGCCCCCGAGAGAGACGTGTACTGCAGCCAACAGAACTGAAAGGAGTTGGAGTTCTGAAGAGTGCATTGACGTCAGACATGGAGGTGCAGAATTTGAAGTTTGTCCTATTAGTTTTCAGTCTTGCTTTGGTCCAGCCTTTCCTCGCTATGCTCCCTTTCCTCCCTTCAGGAATGGTAATCTATATTCTGTGCCATTGTATATTGGAAGTATGCGATCTATTTTTTTATTTTAATTTTACACGGGTAACACTTAAGGGATTTCCACGAGTCTCAGAGAAACTTTAATTTTGTTTCTGTTTTGAGAGACAGGGTTTCTCTGTGTTACAACCTTGTCTGTCCTAGAACTCACTTTTTAGACCAAGCTGGCCTCAAACTCACAGAGATCCGCTTGCTCCTGCCTCCCAAGTGCTGGGATTAAAGGCGTGCGCCACCACAGCTCAGGTGAGATTTTGAACTTTCGTTTTTAATTTTTTTATTAGAATTTTTCTTCTCTCATATATTGCGTCCGAATACCCTTCCACCCCTCCCTTCATTCCTTCCATCTCCCCGCATCTTCCCTATCCCCCAGATCTACCCACACGTCCTCCCACTCCCACCCCGCCTCTCCTCCCCAAGAGACTTTGGACTTTTAAACAGTGTTGAGACTGATAGAGCACGGAGATGTTTGAAGTTGGGCTGAGCACACTTCTGCATTATAATATGGCTACCTGCCTACGGGCCAGGGAGCAGAATATGGCGATGTGAGTAGGAATGGCCCCCATAGGCTCATAGATGTAAACGCTTAATAACCAGGGAACAGAGCCCTCTGACAGGATTAGGAGGACTGGGAGGTGTGCCCTCGATGGAGGAAGTGCGTCACGGAGGGTGGGCTTGCTAAGCCCAGTGTTGCTCTCAGCTTGTGGCTCAGGATGTGGCCCTCAGCTACTGCTCTAGCACCATGCATGCTGCCGTGCTCCCTGACAAGATGCTCGTGGACTGACTCTGAAACTGTAAGCAATTAAATGCCTTCTTTTCTAAGACTTGCCTTGGTCACGGTGTCTCTTCACAGCAACAGAACACTGACTAAGACAGTACCTTGTCTGAAAAGTAATAAGAGCAGCACACCCACGCTGGCCCTGCAGAAATAACCTTGGGAGTCTCTCCTAGTCTTTCTGATTGGGTTAAGAACAGCTGCACCAAGAGACACCTTGCCTCACCCAGACCTGGAGGCCACGGTGTCCCTGCTTTGTTACTGCCAAAGATTATAGCCTTCAAGATACCCCGCAATTAAAGAGCAATGGTTTTTGTCATGGTGGCCATAGGTCTTTGTAGCTTTGTTTTTGTTTTTGAAACTAGGTCTCAACAATGCAGCTTTGGCTGGCCTGGAGCTTCCTATGTAGACAGGACTAGTCTCAAGCTCACGGAGTTCTGCCTGCCTCAGCTTCCAGAGTGCGAGGATCAAGTGTATGCGCTACCACGCCCAGCCAAGTAATCATTTTAAGTCCTGTACCCTGCCCTAGTCATCACCTCCTCACCGATGTCGATGCCAGTGGTGAGGAAGACCCTGTTGTGGGGCCACGAGAGGACACAGGCTGTCTCCAGAGGCCTCGCCTAATCTCGCTCTGTCTGGCTGCAGATGTCAGGTCTGAGAGGGCCTGGTTTCTCTCATTTCTGGGCTGAGTCCCTGGAGGGGAGAGCTCTCAGCGCTGATTAGAGGAACTCAGCAGAGAAGGAGCTGGCAAGAGACCTGAGCTGCATGAACAGAAGACCTCATGTCTCTGCCCCTGGCCATTGTGTTAGCCTAGTCCCTCAGCCTGCTTTCGGAGCTGCTATCCTCACACCTGCAGGCCAGAACTAAAGAGAGACTGGGAATTCTGCGAAATTACAAAAGGCATAAGTACAGCTTGTGTTTGGTGGTGGTAGCTTAGGAAGTCCTGACAGCCAACTATTCTGCCCGATCATTGTTACTTGGGGTGGGTGAGGTCTGTCTACCTACAAAGGCAGCCTGGCCCGTGTGGATTTCTCCATCGCTGTTCACCACTGGGAAGTGTACACACCAGCTCAGGGTTTGTATGACATGATGACAGCACGTTCCAAAAGCCCTGGTACTAGGTTTCAGGCCCTCTGAGGATCAAAAGCCCAGAGCACACAGATGGCCATCTCCCGTCAGGCCGGCCTCACCAGGTCAGGTCTCAAAGGCCTCTTGTGACCATTCTTTCTCTAGTCTTTCTCCAGTTTGATAAATGTCCTGGGATTAGACTTTCTGTGTTTATTGGATGAGCAATTTGTGTGTGTCTGACAAAGTTACATCTGAATAATATTTGGCACGAGCTGAAGAAATGTGATCTACCACATTTCTCTCCAGCCAGCTCTCTGGAGCCTGCCAAAAGGGCTATAAGATTCCACAGCTGAGTCTGGCAGCCTAAACATGTTTGCAGGCAGGGAGTGAAGGTGGGGGGTGCCTGGGGTGGGGCCAAGGACAGAGAGGCAAAACAGCCTTAGTGAACTGACCAGTGTGATAATTCAAGGACGTCACAGGTGACCCTGGTGGTCACTCAGTCCTGGAGACAGGAAACCAGGAGCCCCGCGCAGCTCAAGAGTCTGGGTAATTTCCTAAGCCTAGGGTCCAAGATATGAATGCAGTCGAGGAGCTTCCAGGGAGTCCAGTATCCAGACCCAGGTGTGGGGGAGCAGTTAATGCTTCGCTCTTGTTTGTGCATGTGTAGGGGAGGAGTATGGGGTAGGATGAGACATGCAAAGAGCGTTTCTGTGCTTCCTGGCTCTTAACGTAGCTCCCAGGACTGATGAGCATAGAGCTGGCAACCGCGTGGATCGCAGGGCCCAGGTTGGGGCTGAGGACTGCAGAGGAAGAGGGAACGTAGTGTGTGGGTATAGCAACCTCCACCACGCCACGCCCCTCTAGCTCTCTCTCCGCCCACACGTCATTTCCTTTGTATCTATTACTCATGTCTCAAGACTTGTTCTGCCTCATTTTCTGTAAGCCAGAGATTGGCTGCAAGGCAGGATAGTCTGGCGTCCCTAACAGAGCTGACCACTGATGAGATACGGAAATGTCTTCCTGAAGGAAGGAGTGACCGGTAGAGGCCGGGAGCTCAGCCATTGGTAGTTACAGACCACAGAATACAGCAGATAACAGGTCAGACAGAAGTAACTATGCAGGAAGTGGATGATTTCAGGCATTATAAAGAGGGCCAGGTATGGGGTATGGGGTGTAATCCCAGCCATGGGAGGCTGAAGGCAGAAAGGTCATAAATTGGAGGCCACCTTGGACTACTGAGTGATACGCTGTCAAAACACACACTTGGCTGTGCTGGGTGGGGTGGCACACATTATCTGTCTTCTTCAGGAAGGAGAGGGGCTGAAGACAAGGCACAATAGGTAAAACCCTTGCTGCATAAGCGTATGACCTGAGTTCCAATCGCCAGCACCCATGTGAAAGCTGAGCTATGCCTGTGTCCATAGCCCCAGAGCTGGAAGGGGTGAGGTGGAGGCAGGGGGTCCCTTGGGGCTTGCTAGACAGCCAGTGTAGCCCAACAGTCAAGCCCCAGGTTCAGTGAGAGACCTTGTCTCAAAAATGTAAGGTGGGAAATAATAGATGAAGATGTCTAACACTGAGGTCTGCCCTGCAACGCGTGCGCGCGTGCGTGCGCACACACACACGCACACAGCTACAGGAACACCGTCCTCAGTCTGCTGGACAAACACCTAGTGTGTGTAACGCCAGTTCTTTATGACAGAAGCCTTGAAGCACCCGTGCGCTGTGCAGCTGTGCATCCGTCCTGAGAATGAACAAGCGAGGTTTCACATAGTTCCAGCCTGTCAGGAAACAGATTGCTCACCCACCACAGGACACCGCAGAGAAGCACATGCACCCATAAAACAGTGGGAGCCATCTGTGCCGGGACACAGCCTGCGTTATCAAAGTTTAGAAACAGATGCCAATTTCATTTGGAGGAGGAAGGAAGGTTTCTTGGGACAGGTGACAGCTTTGGAACAGGAACAGGGTGCTGTTCCCCTTAGACAAACACAATGCTTCTCTTTATTTCCTTCCTTCCTTCCTTCTTTCTCTTCCTTTTCTCATTTTTAATTTTTATTTACTATTTTGCCATTTTTGTTGCATTTACCTATTAATGTGCATTTGTGCGTGTGTGTGTCCTGAACACCACAGTGCCAATGTGAAGGCCGAGGACAACTCGTGGGAGTCCGTCTGCCCCCACCACGTGGGTTCTAGAGCTAGAGCTCAAGTTGCAGGCTCAATCAAGTACCTTTGCCCTTCGGACCCGTGCCGTTTGCCCCTAACTTTTTGACATATGCTTATTTTTGCTGTGCTTTAGTAGACCCCAGCCCTCACCAATGCTGCCAAGTGTTCTTACGGCTGAGCCACACTCACCCTCCCAACCCGGTATCCACGGCAAACTCTGTACACAGATCCCCTTACTCGCTCACTGAACCTGGGCGTGTCCATGGAATTCTTTACCACACGACCCCCTGCCAGACTATTGTGTGAGAAGAAAATTGTATATGCCTTAAGAGGTATATACAGTTGAGACATGTTGGAGTAAGGCAAAAAGAGCGGGGGGGGGGCAGCATGGAGAGGCAGGGACGGTGGAGGGGAGAGGGGCTGAATACTCGAGTGTAAAGAGAAGATGTGGGCTGGCTACACTGGACGTTTTGTGAATGGGAAGCAGTGGGTGATGTGGCTGAGCCAGGAGCCTAAGGAATCATCTGGATTCACATTTTGTTAGGTTGAGGAATTCGGTCTCAGCCTACGCGGAGAGAGGCCAGCACGGCTGTGCTCAGGAAGCCGTTGTGGCGGCGGAGGCATGTGGGGCAGGCTGGGCTGGGAAAAGCTAGTAAACCAGCCAGACAACTGTCTCGGGCAAAGAGTGACGAAGTCTATGAGCAACTGCAGCACTTGGCAAAAGCATCTGTTCAACACCCATGCCACCAGCTCTCCCAGAGCTGTCTTTTGATGGCCTGACAACCCTGGGCCTGTAGCGTCCTTGACAGCAGAGATTGTTTGCTGCCTCTCTTGGGGCCTCGGGCTGACATGGTTCTTGGCAGGTGCTCATTATGTATCTGTGAAGTCACTGAATAGGGCAGTGAAGGAAAAGGACAATGGGTGTACAGAGCACGGGGCAGATTTCTTGGACGGCATCCTGCTTAACAAGTGCAGATCTTCAGGCCTGGTGTGTTTGGAGAAGCAGATGCCCATGTGGGAGGCATGGGCAACTTGATACTGCTACGTTAGAGTTGTCATCATTCTGTGCGGGTTAGGCGAGCTCATCCAAGAGCTTTTGAAGTTTTTGGAGAGGTGGTTGTCAGATGGGAACCCTTGCAATCTGGACCACTGTTAGGCGCCTTAGGAAGTACATTAAAGTCTCTTTTTAGGTTGCATCTCAAAGTGAGCTTAGGAAAGAAAATGGGCTATGTATTGGTTCCTGAGACACATTCCCAGACAGCCAGGATCAGAGGTTCCAGGAATGTCCAGTTCTCTTCCCACCTGGGATGTCTGCTCCCCTCCACATAGCAGCCTCTCCTTCTTGCAACTGGCTTCCTCCACGGGCTGGAAAGATGAAGGCAGTAGCCTGGGTTTCCCATCATATTGAAAGGAAAGGACAGAGACAGTTTCTCCCAGGAAAATCAAAAGGCCTATGGAAAGAGATCAGTTCAGTGTCTCCATGGAAACCAGGAGTAGAGAACATCACCACCAAGCATCGAGCTCATTGGGACATCCAATCGGGACATCTCCTTTGAATTCATCTTTCTTCCACCTTAACTTAGAAGTTGATTAGCTGAGAGGAAAGAAAAAGAAGGAAAAATGCGGCCCCATCTTCACTTATTAAAAATGTAAGCAGTCAGGAGTGTGACAGCCACACTGGCAGCGATGGGGACGTGGCTCGCCTTCAGATGCCCGGGGACGGGGTAAGGTGCGCATGCAACCTGTGAAAGACAAACTTGTTTGGTCACAGGGTCAGGAGTTGGGAAAAGCTTTCTCTACCTTTGAGCCAACACTCTCAGGCTTGAGGAACAGTGGACAGTCCCAAACCAAACCCCACTAATGCTGTGTGCAAGAGACACATGTGAAACAGCACTTCTCGGGTGAAAAATAGAAAACAAAACAGAAGCCACGGTGAAAATAGAAGCAATAAGAAAACAGGGGTTGTGATATTATTATCAGGTTAACGTCTCTCTCTCTCACACACACAGACGCACACACCCACACGGAAATAAGAAACAAAAGAAGACTTTATGATGAAGAAGGCTGAGTGCTCGGTGAAGTTCTATCATAAACACCTGTGCGTGAAAACACATACAGCACCAGAAATCATAGAACAAGAACACTGGCAGGAAACGCAAGAAGAAATGAACAGAAGTACAATGACTTGTAGGGGGTTTATTTTTATTACCTTTAGTTATGTGTGTCTGTCTGTGTGAGTGCAGGTGCCCACTGAAGCTAGGGGAGTCAGATTGTAAGCCACCCAGCCAAGTGCTGGGACCCAGACCTAGACTGTCTGGAAAAGCAGCGTGCACTCTTAACTGCCAAGCCATCTCTCCAGCCCCAACAGCAGATAATTTTAATTCAACTCTCTTAGCCCATGATTAATCAATAAAAGAAAACATAAATGGTATGATTTATTAATTAGCAAGATAGATTGAATTAAAATATATCAAACTCCAAACCTGGAAAATCAATTATATATTCCTTTAGCAGGTATCCATAAACCACTTAAAAACAACCATAGCAAAAATCAAACAGTCCAGCTGGGCAGGCGTGGTAGTGTACACCTTTAGTTCTAGCATTCGGGGGGGCTGAGGTAGGCAGAGCTCTCTGAGTTTGGGGCCAGCCTGGTCTACATAGTGAGTTTCAGGACAGCCAGGACCACATAGAGAGACATTGTCTCAAATGAACCATAAACCTCAAAACATTCAATACATTTCAAAACGTAGGATGAGTACAAATAACCTTCTCCGATCAAAATGACTACACTCAGAAATAACTAAAGTAGAAATTAAAAATTAATTGCAAAGTTGAAGATTAGACAAAATAAACCAAGAGATATTTTTCAGGCTTTTAAAAAAAATTTTGATACATGCATGGATGAAGGTTGAGGACCTTGTGCGAGGTGAAATGAACTAGTCATTAAAAAGGTATTCAAGATGATTCTGCTTTTACGAGTCACTTAAAAGAGTCAAATTCATAGAGACACAAAGTGGAATAATAGTTCCCAGGTGCCAGAAACGGGAAAAACTTGAGAGTTTAATCACTACAAAGTTTTAGTTTTTTAAGATGTAAAAGTTTTGGAGATTGGTTGTACAACAATGTAAAGCTGTTAACACTACTGTCTGTACACATGAAAATTACTCAGATGGTGAACTCTGTGTTTGGTGTACTGGAGTTGGAGCTGTGACTCAGTCAGGGCTTGCCTACCATTCGTGCAGCCCGGGGTCCAATCCCCAGCACTGCATAAAACAAGACACTCTGCCTCACACCTGTAATCGGCACCTGGGAGGCGGAGGCAGGAGGATCACAAGTTTTAGGTCATCTTGACTTTTTATGCAAGTACAAGTTTTACGTAAAGCAAAACCCTCTTCTTGAAAATTAAGGCTACATTTATATCCCCAGCTGCTCAGGAGCTGAGGCAGGAAGAGTGCTCACTCAGAGGTTGTCCAGTCAAGACTGAACTTGAGCTTGCATTCCTCCTGCTACAGCCTGCTAGTCTGGATACAGGCATGTGCCACCATGCCCCAACAAGAGTAGGCCAGGCTGGTCCCCTCCGTGAATGCCTGGTTCTTCCCTACGTTGGAGTGGGAGCTGTTGGGCCCTGTGAATCTCTATTCACCGTGTTGCTCACCTCCTCCTCGTGCCCTGCTGCTGCCCATTCCTCCTGCTGTGGTGCCTGCCTTCTGCCATAGGCCCTCACAGAGCCGAGCCGGTGCTGGTGCCATGCTCTTGAACCTCGAGAACTGAACAAACCTTCCTAGTTATTCTCAGCCTTTGGTGTTTCGTTAGAGTAATACAAAGCATCCTAAGACAAACAAGCATATACAGCAGACCCTGCATCAGACGTCAGGAGTTAAGTCCATCTCTCCCTTAAGGTAGCAACAGCCTGAAGGAAGACAGGGCCCTGGAGGTGTTCTCAGAGCAGGAAGAGGAAAGGGCAAAGGAGCAGGACATTAGAGGTTTCCCTTAAGGAAAACCGTTGCACTGGAACCATGGGACTGAGAAGGGCTTTGCAAGCAGAGGAAACTACGTCAGAAGGTAGGAGAACTAATCCTGCAATGGCCACCTGGGGCTGCTGAACAGCTCAGTGGTTAGAGCATCACTGCTCTAACCCGATTTTGCTCCCCAGCACACATACACGGATGCCTGTAACTCCAGCTCCACAGGTCCTGATACCTTCTGAACTGTGCACACGCGTGCACACACCCACACTCAGCCACATACACACATGCTTAATTTAAAATAAGTCTTCAAAGCAAACAATTTAAAATTGGAAACCCTGTTCAACCCCACTAACTAGCTTCAAGAACGAGAGGAGGACAACAGGTTTTTCTCTCCAAAGTTAACCCTTTGCCTACGCTTCTGCTTTGTGACCTTAAGTAAATCATTTCCCCCTCTGAAACCCAGTTGCATCATTTGAGAAGTGGAACCAGTAATGCCACCTGGGTTTTTTCTGTTGTTGGTTTTGTTTTTGAATCAAATGAAATACTGTGTGTTTAGAGCTTAGACCCTCCAGGTAGTATGAAGGCACACATCTGTAATCCCAGCACTTGGGAAGTGGAGGCAGGGGATTAAGAGTCAGAGCCGGGACTGGAGACCTTAACTCAGCAGTTAAGATCACTGGGTGCTCTTCCAGAGGATCCAGGTTATGTTCCCATAACCCACGTGGTGGCTTACAACCCTCTAGGCTCTGGTTCCAGGGAATCCGATGCATTTTTCTGGTCTCTGCAGGCACCACATGCATTTGGTGTACAAACATACATGCAGGCAAACACTCATACACATACAATGAAAATAAATAAAATATCAAAACAGACTTTTAAGAGAGTTCAAAGTCAGCCTCGGCTACACAGCAAGTTCTAAGCTATGGGTTACATGAGGCCCTGTCTCAGAAAATAAAATGAAATAAATTACTCTAGAGTTATTGTTTACTAGGAGTATCTAAGCAGTCATGGTTTGGAGCTGGACTTGGGGGACCAGTGGAGAAAGAGCTTGGGGACCCAAGGAAGAGAAGGCGATTAGGGCAGCCCTCGGGGCCAGTGCTGCCGCAGCCCATCTCTGTGGCAGGAACACAGCAAGTATTTAGCTTCTCCAGAGAGCTCCCCTTAAGTTTCCTCTGGCCTCGGATCCCCAGCTCTGCAATCATTGCTGCAGTCTTTCCCCTGAGGAGCGCTGGGTGCCAGCTTCTCCAAGTGAGTGGTGATGGGCAGAAATTAGGAGCTGACTGAGCTAGAGTTTAGTTTCTCAGTTCTTGACTTTGAAACTTTTAATGGAGCTCTGAGAATTGAGCCACACTTAAAAGCTTACACATGAGAAACTCACCATTAGGTACAAAATTAATCTGGAGACCAGTCATGGTAGAATAAATTCCAGATGGCTTAAAGATTTACATGTAAAACACAAAACCATAAAAATAGTAAAAGAACATAGGTGGATATTTGTAATTCTGGAAGAAAAGGAGAGTATAAAAGAGCAGTTTCTAAGTTTAGCACCAAAGGTAAATAAAGAAAAAAATGGGCTAGGTGTTGGTGGTCCACGCCTTTACTCCCAGACGGGGGAGGCAGACAGGCGAGTCTCTGAGCTCAAGGCCATGCTGACCTACAGAGCAAGTTCCCGGACAGCCAGGGCTACACAGAGAAACCCTGTCTCAGAGAGATGAAGAAAGAAAGGAAAGAGAGTGAGAGAGAGAGAGAGAGAGAGAAGAAAGGAATGTCACTAGCTGAAAAAGGAAGACTGATGCAGAAGTAGAAGGTGAAGACAGAGTGTCCAAGACAGAGTTCACGGCTGCAAGGAAGACAGCCCGGGGCCATTCCCTGGAGTAGTTGTTGAGCAACTGTGGTTGGGCTATCCGAGAAAACCACCCTCTCCTTCCTCATCCTGGCATTGTGCTGATCAGACAGCTGTGGTAGGAAGTCACTCCACGGAGTATCTCAAGCAGCAAGTACTCCCACTCAGAGAAGAGGGTTGTGATCAGGCCGTCTCTGTCCAGCACGCCCCGTCCCCTACCTGTGTGTGTGTGTGTGTGTGTGTGTGTGTGTGTGTGTGTGAGATCAGCATTTTCTACTCCTCCTGAAAATTTATTGTAAGGAGGTTCAGTAAACAGAATAGTCAAAAACAAGAATGCACAATGACGTTGAAGCCAGTGGGCTGGGGAAATGGCTCAGTGAATAAAACCACTGGCTGCTCTTCCGAAGGACCTGGATTCAACTCCCAGCACCCACATGCTGACTCACAACATCTGTCACTCTAGTTCCAGGGGATCCAACACCCTTTCCTGGCCTATGCATCCACAAGCCGTACTAGGAATGGACAGACATACACATAGGCCGGGAAAAACACCTATACACACAGAATTTTTTAAAAGTTAAAGATGAGTCAGGCATGGTGGCACATCCTCTAACCCCAGCATTTAGGAAGCATTGGCAGACAGATCTCTCTGAGTTCAAGGTCAGCCCGGTCTACACATGGAGTTCCAGACCTTCTAAGGCTACATAGTAAGACCTTGTCTCAAAAAAAACCTTAAAAGATGAGCAGAGGCTGGGGTGTAGCTCACGGGAGAACACTAGCCTACCTCGTAACAGACTGTGGGTTGATTGACCAGCACAACACCATCTCCAAAAATATTTTGTCTAGAATTACTAAGTAAATTACTGGGTAAAATCAGCACTGTAAAAGCAAAACCATGAAAATCTACTGCGAGACGCAGAACCTGCTATCCCAACATACGTCACTTTGGCTCATTTTGACCTAAAGTCAAACTGAGAAGAAATAAACATAAATGTGCCCTCCCATTTGCCTAAAAGCAGGCCACAGGTTCATAGAGACAAAATATTTTCTTCAAACCTCAGCTGGAAAGGACAAAGATTCACACCGAAGGCAACTTGGGAGCTCAACTTTGGAGCTTCCTTAGCAACCCAGAGACAGACGCAGAGGACTGGCCTAACTAGCTTCATGGGCCTTCTCATAGCTTGCTGCCTCTTCCTTCCTTTCTCCTCCCTCTCCCCTGACCTCTTCAGACATTTTCGAGAAGGAAACTTAGCCAAGTTCAAAACCAGACTTTTGCGGAGTAGACAACACATTTTGCTTTCTTCTCTCTGGAAGAAACATCTGCAAAGGTTTTCCTTCGGGAATGTGACTGCTTCTGTGTTTTTAGCCTCAAGAATGCTAGTGTTTTAACTACTCTGGAGATCTAGCCTGGGGAAAAGAGAAAGAAACATGAGTGCCTGCTAGCGTTGGTGACATGGGGTGGAGGGTGGGGGTCAGGATAGAAAACTACACTTGGATTGGAGTCCTGGCTCCATCGCTGTCAACCTGTAATCCCAGGAGAGCTTTCCCCCCTCCTGTCTGAACCTCTGTTTCCTGGTCAGTCATATGGAAGGATACTTGCCTAGCCTTCAAGATAGTTCTGGGCTAAGGGGATAAAATGGGGAAGTGGTCTGCTGAGCCTATTAGTTCTAACCAAAATGACACAGATGCGAATTCTTTCCAGCGCCAGAAAGACAATGTGGTTTTTGTAAAGTGGCCAGCGCACGACGCAGGGGAATGGAAGGACTCAGCTTGACAAACATGCTTGGGAGACGAATTCATTTCTGGTTCACCAGCTTCTGCTTCCTTCTCTAAGCAAAAATAAGGCTAATTAGATCAAAGCAGCTCTTGAAGTTGATGTAAAATCAGATTTTCTGCCTGTTGTAGGTTGAATTTTGTCCCCATACACACACACAAAAAAAATCTTTTAAAATAAAAGACATGTTGAGCTCCAACCTCACAAAACCTCAGCTGATGACTTTGTTTGGAAATAGGGTCATTACAGATGTAATTACTTTAAAGTTGAAATGAGATCACACTGGAGTGGTCTGGCCATGAAGATACAGAGACACATGGAGAGGCCACATGACAGTAGAAGCAGTACGTTGGAGCAACGTGCCTCTAGCTGAGACATGCCAAGGATTGTGGGTGCCCAAGAGCTAGAAATGGATCTGGAATAGGTTTCCCTCAGAGCCACTAAAAGGGGACAACCCTACTGATATTTTCTTTTTTTTAAATAATTTATTTTAAATTTTATTTTATGTGCATTATTGGTGCGAGGGTGTCAGATCCTGTGGTACTGGAGTTACAGACAGCTGCGAGCTGCCATGTGGGTGATGGGAATGAACCCTGGTCCTCTGGAAGAGTAGCCAATACTCTTAACTGCTGAGCCATCTCTCCATCCCCCTGATACTTTCTTTGTAATGTTATGTGTCACACATTAGCTCACTGCATAGTATTATTATGTAACTTGTATATTATTCTATTATACTGTTATTTAGTAACTAATGTGTGTAAGTGTGTCCCAGAGTGTGCATGAAGTTACATTGTTCACTTGTTCACCAGCACTACAAAGGCTGCATTATTGACCACAGCTCATTCTTAGCACCTTTCCCTCCGAGCCACTTCACCCTTCTGGTTCTTTCTTCTCCCACACATGCCCTGCGCACTGGGTGTCCACGGCTTTGGCTGCTGCTTCTAGTGGTCTGTATTTCCTTCTCAGAGACAGGAAAGCAGTGTCCATTCATTAAAAACTACACTGGAGTCTACCTCAGTTTGCCTTCCCGTAACAGCTACTGTGAGCATGGAAGTTTCTTTTCTGGTCCAGTTTTAGGTTAGTCTGCCGTGGCAAGGATAGCATGGCAAGGGGGGCGTGGAGTAGCTTGCAGTCAGGAAGCAGGGGGATAAATGCTGGTGCTCATCTGCTGTCCCCTTTCTGAGCATCCCAGGACCTAGCCAGCCCAGGCAAGGATTCCTGCTGATGCTTTTTAAAAAATATTTTACTTTTATTTTATGTTTGTGAGTGTTTTGCCCAAGTGTATGTTTGTGTTCCTAGAGTATTCCTCGTGACCGTGGCGATCAGAAGAGGAGACTGAATCCCCTGGAACTGGATTACAGATGGTTATGAGCCACCACATAGGTTTGGGGCACAGAAGCCGGGTCCTCTAGAAGAACAGTGTGCACTTAACAGATGAGCCATTTCCCCAGCCCGACCCCACCCCCATATCTCAATTTCAGGCTTCTAGCCTCCAAAGATGAGAAAATAAATTTTTAGTGTTTTATTTTTATTTATTTGTTTGTCTTTTGAGACAGTGTCTCACTATGTAGACCAGGCTGGCTTGAAGCTCATGGCCATCTCGCTGGCCTGCTGTCTGAGTACCAAGACTGTGGGTGTGAGCTGCTGTGCCCAGCTGTGCCCAGCTGTGCCCAGCTCACTCACTGCGTCTGTAACAAGGAGTAATCGCTAGTCAGCCAGGTGAGAAGGGAGCAAGGGGCGGCAGGTGAGAGGAGAACGGTGGCAAGCTTGACACGGGAAGCTGGTGAGCTAACAGCACTTGGGCTCGAGGCAGGAGAAGGTCAGGGTCACCCTCACCCGCAGAAGACCAGCCTGGGCTACAAGGGATCCTGGGGGGAGGGGAGAAGGAGACACTCAGGGGAAAGTGGTGGCGCTGCGCTAGTCCCAGAACTCGGAGGGCAGAAGCGGAGGGTCACCATAAATTCATAGCTTGACTATAATAGTTCCGGGGCTATGTATCAATTCCTAAAAGATTTTTAAAGACCTCCAGAGAGTTCGAGTGGTAGGCAAATGTGATACTAGTCATTAAGCCAGGGGGGGACCAGAAAAGGAAGAAATGTAAAGAAAAGGGGAAAAGGCTGACTCTGTCTTGGACACGGAGAGTCAGAGGTACTTCCAGGCACGGAGGATTCTAAGAACCCAGGTTCCAAGAGGTACAACTGTTTCAGGAAAAGAGAAAATCTTGGAAGGTTATTTTAGACCAATCTCCTGAGGCAGAGCCTGGGGCAAGGATTGTATGCTCACGCCTCCAGAGAAGTGGCCCTGAGCGTGGGAAACCATGCAAAATGCTCAGAGGAGACAGAGCCGTTGGCCTCTGGGCTCCGTGTGATAGCATGATTGACTGTTCTGCAGGCTCCTCACTGTCTGTGCCTAGGGCTAGGTCGTTTAAAAAGGACCCAGATTGATTTCTCATAGTCCTAGAGTCTGGAAAAGTCAAGGCCAAGAGGCTTGAGTCTAGTGGAGCCCTCTTTGCTGAGGTGCCTGGCAGAGGGCAGGAAGGCAAGACACCTGTGAGAAGGCATGGGCTCAGCCTCCAGCCTCCAGGCCTGCGGAGCATCCGGCATCCATCCCTGGCCTGACCACTTCCTGTTAAGCACACATTGCACTGCAGCATTTGTGACTAATGTCCCGGCACTTACATTCAAACCAACCCAAAGGGGACAGTGGCGGCCAGGAGGTAGCAAAGGCTGCCTACTTTGGGAGGCTTTTCCTCATGTTTTTCTGCTTCCAGGAACAGAACCAGGGTGAGGATGGCCTGGATTATCTAACACTACCTACTGCTGCAGCACATCTGGTGACCTTGGCCTTCACTGCCCTGAAACACTAATGCTGACTCAGAAATTAGGACTGTGGGAGAAGGGAATAAAAAACATCTCTGAAAGAGTGGAGGATGGCGTGTGATTCAAGCTCAGCCATAGCGACTGCTGCTAACTGCTTCCACTCAGGATTCTGTGTATGTGCGTGCGTGCGTGCATGTGTGCATCAGGGGGAGGGAAATGGCACACATGAGGATGACTCTGTGGAGCTGGTTCTTTCCTTTCAGCTCAGGTGTCCGGTCTGCTCCACCTGCTGAGCCATCTACCTTAGCCCCCTCAGGACTCCTCTCACCAGCACACGTCTGGGTGGTCTCCTCTGCTCCCTCCCTCTCACCTCAGCTCCATCTGTAGCTGAGTCCCAGCTCTGGAACCAATGCATTCCACCTCAGCACATCTGCAGAGCTAATGTCAAGGCAGACCACAGTTTGTCCTCTGGAGAGGAGGTGAGCCCACTCGGTGTGTCCTGGTTTTTCTTCTAACCTGGAAACTCCTGTCTGCGAACCCAACCCAGCTCCTCGTAGTACAAAATTAGACAAAAGGGGGGTCACCTGTGGGGAAATGGAGTCAGCATTGGCTCAGATTTACACCAGAGCTACGGGAGCACAATGGCAGTGTGAGCCTGTTGCAGAGGACCTGCCCTGAGTGGCTGGTCCCTGGTGGGGACACCAAGTTCACCCACTGTTTTGGGAGGTTGTAAGGGTCCTCACTAGAGCCTGGCATCTCCCAATCATGGGATCAAGCTCCTCAGAGCCTTAGTCGTCTGAGGAGAGTGAGTTTCACAGGTCAGAGGCCAGGGCACTCTCACAGCCCTCAGCTGTTTCTTCTTGGAAAAGCTGTTTCTTCTGAATACCCAAGAATATGGTGGCTTCTACAGAGGACTGAGCCACAAAATTGGAAGTTTCTTGCCTAGTGTGACCTAGGCCCTAGGTTCCATCAACAGCATGACCAGACAATTAAAAATAAACTTACACCTGTGGGACACATCTGCACGTTTCACTACACCCCACCCCGATTCCAGCAGCCCCACCAAAACCCAACTCTCAATCTTTGTTTTGTCTTTTCTGGGACAAGGTCTCACTATCACTCTGGCTAGCCTAGAACTCAATGTATAGATCCTGCTGGCCTCACAGAGATGGACTTGCCTCTGCCTCCTGAGTGCTGGGATCACAGCTGTGTGCCACCACAGACAGCTCATCTCTCAGTCCTTCAAAGCCCAGAGTTGTGTACGGCCCTTAGGTAAAAAAGAGCTGAACCAGGTAGAGTCAAATCAAATTCTGATGAATGCGATTCTCTGATGGCTTCCTTCTCCACTTTCTTTAAAAAAAAAAAAAAAGTAGTTTATTTTTATGTGTGTATGAGAGAGAGAGAGAGAGAGAGAAAGAGAGAGAGAGACTGAAGTCGGGGTCCAGAGAAGCCTGGGCTCTGATGTCGCTTTTCTGGAACTGGAAGTCTCCAAGGGAAAGAACTATGCCTCGGAACCCCTGGAAACTTCATGTCAACCAGCTTACCCGGTGTCCTGGCAAAGTTCCCTGGGAGAGCCCCAGCATTCTGGTGGCACCAGCAGGCTTCAAAGCTACTAACCAGGCATGTGCAGGCAGAGCAGACATCAGTGGGCCCACCAGGTAAAGGTGGAGCTGGCTCTACAGCCAGGCTGTCTCACCCACAAAGAAAGGGAGGAGAAGACAAAAAAGAGGGAGAGTCAGGAGGGATGCAGTCAGGGAGGCAGAGCTTGGAAGGAAAACCAGGGAGCCTGCGTCAGGACCGGCAGAACAGATGTCGGGGGAGAGTGGGATACAGACACACTCCCTGTCCAACACCTGGCAATGAGAGCCTTGCGCACACCTACGTCTCATCTCGTGCCATGCTTAACTTCTACAGAACTCCTTGCGGACAGATCCACTCAGTAGCTGGGCTAATGTACTGTTGTGCGCTTTGGGTATGTAGTTTTCTGTCTGAGTTGCTTTTCTGTTTATGTAGCTGGAGTCTTCCTGGGAAATAACACCTTCTCCACAAAGTATTTGCTAAGTCAGACAGAACTGCACTTGCCTCTGTGCTAAAACCTGTAGGTCTCAGACAGGTATGGTGGCACACACCTTTAATCCCAGCACTTAGGAGGCAGAAAGAGCCTCCTAAGTCCACCAAGTGTAGCCCAGGACAGTCAGGTCTATGCCGACTCAAAAAACAAAACCAAAACAAAAATCCATAGATGTCTAAGGCTCAATAAAATGGCCATTTATTAGCTCACTACAGTGTTCTCAAACTTTAGCGTACATCAGAATCATTCAGAAGGTTTGTTAAAACTCAGATTGCTGACACTGATTCCAAGTTTCAGTTCTGACCAAGTGTGGTAGCACACATCTTTAATTCTAGGTCTCAGGAGACAGAGGCAGACAGAGCTCTGTGAGTTTGAGGCCAGCCTGATCTATATAGAGAGTTTCAGGACAGCCAAGGCTATAAAGTAAGAACCTGTTTAAAACAAAACAAAGCCGAGTTTCTGATTCTGGTCTAAGTGGGGCAAATAATTTTCACTTCTAATGAATTCCCAGATGTTGATTCTGCTGCTGAACCAAGGGAAACACTCGGGGAACCATTAATTTAGCACAAAATCCTGAAATTCCTCTATCTGGCCCGTGTGTATATGTAAGCTCCTTCATTTCCTGTCTACTGAGGACATGCCTCGTGCCAGACCTAGGCCAGGTGTTGAGTGTTCACCATGAGCGAATCTGGCAGAGACTTTGCCCCCACAGAGCTTCTGGTCAACCGGAGGAGACAAATTCAGCAAATAAACCTACCACGAAGAGTACAGTAGCAGGGGCCAGACAGACGGAACCCTGGAAAAGTGGAAGGAAAGCACCAACTCCCGCAGTGGCCCTCGGTCCTGCGCACGTGCACTGTGGTGTGTGTGCACACACTGAATAACTGTAAAAGAAAACTGGAATGTAGCCACAAGTTGTGACAATGCTCTGGTGTGAGAAAGAATAACAAAACTGACTTTGACTGGTTGGTCGTGTAAGACCTTTGGAAGGAAGGGACATTTCGAAACGCTACGCCGCCGTGCCCCTCTCAGGCCGGCCTCCTGGGCTCATGCAATCCTCTTGCCTCAGTATCTGCAGGAGCCAGCGCTACCAGCCCCAGCTCACACAGGCATACTTTCAGCAAACAGCCAGAGGGACACTTACCAAGTTGTCTTGCTTTTAATTTTAACTTCCATTAAAAAAAAAACAAAAATACTGAGCACTGAACTCAGAGCCCTGCAGATGCCAGGTGAAGGCTCCCCACTCAGGTATTTTCAAGTGCCCAGGGTAAACACTAAGCTGTGTGGTCCTTGAAAGCTAGAATCTTGTCTTATTAAAATTTGTGCTTTTGGAGCTTGGGATGTAGCTCAGTCTACAGAGAGCATGCACGAAGCCCAGTTCAGTCCCCACAACCACATAACCCAAGCACTGTAGTATAGGACTGTAAACCTAGCACTGGGGATGATCCAAGAAGATCAAAAGTTCAAGAGCCCCATTGGCTACATACCTAGGAGATAGAAGACTGTGTCTCAATAAAAAATGTGCTCCGTGTGCTACAGGGCCTTGGTAGATGTCAAAAGGACAGAGATAAAGACGATAGATCATGCAAAGAATGAATAAAATATAAGAATTCAAGCATGCAAGCATACACGCGTGGGTGAGCGAATAGATGGGTGGGTTGGTGGGTGGATGGACAGGTGGACGGATGAGTGAGGTGACCAGAACACACACAGAACTATCAGTAGCAGCAGGGATGGGAGTCCCAAATCTGCCCCGTCACCCTCAGCAACCTGAGGAATTCTTTTGAGGAGACTTCCACTCAGGTAAAACTGGATCCTTGGTCCCAGCCACAGAAAATAATGTCAGAACCAGCCAGTATGAAGTAGACTTGGAGTTTATTAAAAAGAGAAGGAAATGCACACTTGGGGAAAGAATACGACCCTACGGATATATACTATGGGTGTGGGTTTCTCAGGAGAGCTGCACACAAGTATCTTAGTAGTAGACACGCACACACACTGTTTTGGTTCCTCTTAAGTTATATCTCAACTGGTTGCTAAAACCCCCTTTTTTCTCCTTTTTTTTAAAATAAGTGATATTTTATTTTATGGCTTTTTAAGACAGGGTTTCTCTGTTGTAACTCTGGCTGTCCTGGAACTCACTCTGTAGACCAGACTGGCCTTGAACTCACAGAGATCCGCCTGCCTCTGCCTCCTGAGTGCTGGAATTAAAGGAGTTTGCCACCACCTCCTGGCAATAAGTGATATTTTAGAGTGGCTCTAGAGAAGTAGTTCTTAACCTGTGGGTTCACGGGGGCCACCTAAGATCATCTGCATAACAGATATTTATATTGTTCAAACAGTAGAAAATTTACGGTTATGAAGTAGCAACAAAAATAATTTTATGGTTGGGGGGTCTGCATTAAAGGGTCGCAGCATTAGGAAGGCTGAGAACCACTGCTCTAGGGGTGTCCTGAATGGAATTACAATCTGATAGAATAAAATTAGGAACCAGTAGGGTTAAATAGGAACTTGAGGGCATGTCTTCTATTGTAAGTGGGATTTCTGGTGAGATTCCTAAACCCTTGCAGGACTCTAACTGCGAAGGAGAAAAGCCATTTATGCTTAGGCTTGTTGTAATAAAATAAAGAAACACACACCCACAATACAAGCCTTCTCCCTCTTTGTCCCTCCAGGCAGCTCCCAGCCGGGAAACAGCATGGTTCTTTTACCAGTTCCCACCTTTGATGTTGGCAGACATCTACCCTGCCCTCCCGCTGCTTGGCTCCCAGGTGGCTAACTATTAAGCTATCTCTCTCCTTAAAAATCCTTGCTTCTGCTTTGGTTTACTTTAAAAAACTGTTCCTAAGATCCAACTCCGCTCCATACAGGCAGACAGGGTTTTCCTGCCACTTGGGCCCGTGCAAACGGCATGTGGTTTGGGTGGAAAATGCTTCACACTGTGGGCAGGAGTGCCCGCCCCCTTTGAAAAGCTGATTGGTCAATCACAGGTCACTTCCAATTCCTCCAGGACAGGCAAATGTGCCCCCCCTGTCACCCTAGCAACACAGGTGTGTCCTCCTGGGCTGCCCCATCTTGAAAATAAGTTACGATTTTATTAAATGGCTTTACCTATTAAGATTAATGTTTTACTGATACAATCATGTCCTGCTTTACTACATTATTTTTACCCTGATTAAAAAAAAAAAAAAAAACACAGGTAAAAGATTTTACAGGTCTGGGAATTTTTGTAGGCATTTTGGTTATCCCACGCTGCATAGAGTCCATGGTGTGAGCTATCATGGGTCCAAGATGGTAGCTGGCAAGGGGCAGAGACCTTAGAGTGCCGCCAAGTGGTAGGGGTTTTTGTGAGCTCTCAGTTGAGGAGCTTTTTGGCTTGCAATCTGAGCTACGGGTATTTCAGGGAGCCTCACTAGCGACAAAGCTTGTAGGCTGGAAGGAGGAGGCCTTAGCTGGCTGTAGAGAAAGGAGGAAACACAAAGGACAGAGGAACCATGGAGTTACCCTCAGCATGTGGCTGAGCCGTATCTGATCTGTCACCATGGCTCAGGCCAAAAATAAAGGAGGAAAAAAGAATCTGTCTGCCCTCAGGACATGGAGACAAGACCAATGAGTGCCCACCCAAAAGCCATCGATTTCTAGCCCCCTTTTTTTTCTTATCGTAAAGGGAGGCTCACCCACACGCCGCTGCACATATCAGAAGATAGGCAGTTACGTGTCTTGACCATGTTAGACGCCATCTGTTGTAATAAAACACACACACACACACACACCCCGGCCTGCAGCCTTCCTTTCCCGAAAGGCAGCCTCAGCCAACCAGCAACTGTAGCAGCTGTGGTTCTTCCCAGTAGTTCTCACAGTGTACCCATTCCCACCTTTGACTCGAGCCAGTGAGCATACCTATTCCCACCTGGGTACCAGGAATGGAGGCCATTGGTTAAGACAGGGATACTAGGACTTACTTACGTAATTCTGCTGATCACGGCCATGCGTTTTAGGAGGAAGCAGAGTTTTGCTGTGGCTTGTGGTCTGTCAACACAAAGGTGAGGGGCCAAACTCCCACCGGCTCTTAGGAATAAGAGCTCTGGTAGTTGCAAGTGCCCTCCAGAACCATAACTGCGTGACCAGTTCCACGAGGCACCGCAGGCTTTAAGCTTGGCTCGCTGCTGTTGGGACATTCTTACTTGAAGTATCACTTTGTTTTCAGTCCACACAGCAAATGTTATTAACTGTGCTAAGATGCTGGCAAAGGCTTCAGTCAGACTCTGGGCAAGGACTTCCTTTCCCTTCCCATGTCTCCATAACTTTCCTTTTATATCCTGCCTCTTAACCAAGGTTTCTGGTGGTACCTATGAGACAAAAGTAGATGCTTAGCAGACTCCTTTAGTATATTTCCAAATCCTGCCCATCATGTCAGGGGCCAGCAGTGGCTACTCCTCTCTGCAGCCCCTGGATTGCCACTACTCAGCTCCAGCACACACAACTGCTGTCACTTCCTGTGCTCCTGTACACACCCACACAGCTATATCAAATGCTTGCTATCTACTAACCAACTGTGTGCAAGCTACACAGGGCACACATGCTCTCTGTGTCAGCCAGAGAAGGCTCAGGGCTCAGGGGGTGGTGAGATTCCTGCTCTGATAGTTTATCACATGACTTCAAAAATATCACTCTTTAAGTGAATGCTGTTTTCTCTTGAAATGTAGCTAGGCCTAGTATATAGCAGAGTTTATTTAGAGATTAAACTTGAGTCCCAATAAAGATAAGAAAATACCTCTCTAGACTGTTAGGAGACGGAAGAGAGGTCTAACCAGACTATTCTCTTCCCTCGAAAGAATAGATCAAGATAGAGCTCACCTGGCTTGGCTCCAGACTCTCGGATACCTGCTTACAGTCTTATCTGAGCTGTTGGCCCCAGGTCCTCCTCCTAGTTCAAAGAAACTGCAGGATCTAGAAATAGGAAGGTAGAATCTCTCCATCCAAAGGGTCAGAAATATAGAATCTGGGTCATGAAATTCCCCAGAGACTGAAATAAAACACTTCTAAAATGTGAAGGGGATCAATAGACAGTTCTCAACAGAGGGTAAGAGATTAACAAATTGGCATGAATACCTAACAGCTTAAGAAATGAAAAAAGAGATTTCACAGGTCTACGTTTGCATAAATGTGTAAAACACACACACACTTGAAAGCCTATATGCATAACACTTTCTTTTTGCTTGTCAGGATGTCCTGAAATGGTTTAAATTGGTCCAGCAAGATGAAATTGGCGCAGTTCTTCTGAAATTACTGGATATTAGGTGTTAAAAGTCTGTAAAATGTCATGGTTTTTTTTTCCCCACAGGCTGGAAACCAGAGCTATGACTCATTTGGTAGAGTCTTTGCATAGCCTACAAAGGCCCTGGGTTCCATCCCCAGTACTCCATAAACCTGGGATGGTAAAATATAGTTGTATGCCACTGTGGTGGCTCACCAAAGAAAACAAGGAGGCATATTCACAGATGTAAACCTTGACAGACCTCAGCAGAGAGAACCACTCTCCTGGCCAGCACCATACATCCATGTCCAAGGACAACAGTGGAACCCCGAGCGTCTGAGCTCAGGTGTTTTATTGATTCAGAACTCCTCAGGCATTCTACTGAGAGCACACGCAGATCATTAGCAATCAAACGTCCCCCACAGAAATTCAACACCCGCAGACAATACAAAATGCTAAGGCCTACGCATTCCTTTTTCCAACAGTGCACAAAAACAATTATTTTAAACACAACTAAAAATAAACTTCCACAACAGTAGAATGTGCCTGTAATCCCCAAATTTGAGGAGTGGATGCCAGTAGATCAGGAGCTCAATATCACCCTCAACTACGTGAGTTAGAGACTAGCCCTAGGACACATAATATCCTGCCTTTAAAAAATAAATTAGAAAAAAAGAGTCTGGGATTTGCCACTTCATTTCTAATTCTGATCTGCCCTAAGCAAATTGATTGTAACACAAAACCAAACAAAAGATGGCAAAGATGAACATAAATCACCAGCTCAGTGCTAGTCATAAAAATGTGATTATGGCTCTGGGCAAAGGTAAAGGCTGGAAAAGACCCAAAGCCCATCAACCAGAAGACACCCAGCAGCAGAACATGCTGCAGCTGTGCCCAGTCGTGAGTTCTGCAGGCTTCTTTCCTGGGGAATACGTTCGTGTTGTCTCAGATGCAGGCCCCAGAGCTTGCAAGGAAATATCCTGATTGAGTTCCTGAGTCCAAAGCCTAGTTCCTGGTGTTTCAGGGTCAGAAGTGGCTTTTATAATGCACTGGTTAAGAGCGGTCTTTGGAGAAGACTTATCTGGCCTATTTTTTAGTTCGCAATGGATGACAACCCTTTCTAAACAACACAGCACTGTACCACTCCTGGGCTCAAGCGTACCGTCCAGATGGTATCGGGACAAGGGAAAGTAGAAGAGTTATGTTTTTAATTTTAATTACTCTGACTAAGAAGATCTATGGAACTAGGATATAACTTCCTGGAGTGCTAGGTGGGGCTGTTCAGGTGAGATAGTCCCGAATCTCCCTTGCCCAAGGACACAACCTCTGGAAATATTTAGCACATGTGTGCGCATGTGTGTCACTCAAGTGTGTATTGTGTGAAGGGTACATGTCCTGCAGTCAACATTTTATACTCGGCTTTCTTCCACCAGGAGGGGTCCGGGGGTCACACTCAGGTCTTCAGGCTTCTGGAAAACCCTTTCACCTACTGAACCACTAGCAGGCCCCATACAATTTTGTTGTCGTTTTGTTTTGTTTTTGAGACAAGCTTTACATATAGATCCAGCTGGTCTCAAACTCAAGGCAATCCTCCTGCCTCAGTCTCCCGCGTACTAGGATTACATGTGTGAGTTACTATACTCAGCTTATCCAGTGTTATTTACTTGTTTCTTTTTGCCTTTCCCCTCTTCTGCACTGGTAAACAAAAATTATCAATGAGCTGAGCATAATGGCTCATACCTGGAATCTCAGTACTTGGTAAACTGAGACAGAAGGATTACCTTCTCGGCTTGGTATATATAATGCACAAGGGCATCCGGAGCACACAGAAAGAACCCATATCAAACAAAACTGAACCCCAACCTTTGGCAGCTATTGTGTGGACCGAGCTCCTGTCCCTGCCCCAGCAGAACCACCTGTGCTGAGTGGCACATAATCAAACTGATACTTGAAAGCCGAGAGGCCCTCGTCTCAGTCACTTTCCTACCATTGTGAAAAGTCACAACGAGCAAGGCAACTTACAAAAGAAAGCTTATAAAACATAAAAAAAATTAATTGGAGGCTTGCTTACAGTTTCCAGACAGTGAGGCCAGGACCGTCATGGCAGGGAACACGGCTGCAGGCAGGCCGGCATGGTGCTGGAGCAGTAGCTGAGCGCTTACATCTGATACACAGTGCAAGGCAGGGTAGGGAACTGGGCCTGTCACGGGCTTTTAAAACCTCAAAGTCACCCCCAGTGACAGGCCTCCTCCAACAAGGCCATACTCCTATTCCTTCCCATAATAGTTCCACTAACTAGGAGTCAAGCATTCATATATATGAGCCAATGGGCAGTAATACGCACAACCTTGATCCCAGCACTCAGGAGGCAGAGGCAGGCGGATCTCTGTGAGTTCGAGGCCAGCCTGGTCTACAGAGTGAGTTCCAGGACAGCCAGAGTTACAACAGAGAAACTTTGTCTCAGAAAAAAGAAAGAAAGAAAGAAAGAAAGAAAGAAAGAAAGAAAGAAAGAAAGAAAGAAAGAAAGAAAGAAGAGAAGAGAAGAGAAAAGGAAAGAAAACAAATAAAAAAAACATATGAGCCTATGGGGAACATTCTTATTCAAACCTCCACAATGTCCAAACATGCCAATTTTTCTTTTTCTTCTTCTTCTTCTTTTGGTTTTTTTCAAGACAGAGTTTCTCTGTGTAGCCCTGGCTGTCCTGAAACTTACTCTTTAGTCTAGGCTGGCCTTGAACTCAGAGATCTACTTGCCTCTGCCTAGAGCATCACACCAGTTTTTCTTAAAAGCAGATTAATATTTCCCTACATGCAAGTGACACTAGATTTGATTCCAGCACAGAGAGAAAGAAAGCTAGAGAGAGAGAGAGAGAGAGAAGCTTCTAGTTTAAGGCAGCATAGTAAGCACTGTCCAGTGGGCATTCTCATTCTGAAGCAGGAGAGAGAGACAGGAAAGCGAAGGTGACATGGGAAGACTCAAAGTCTCTTGCCTACTGAGATTCAAGAAGCCCAGCAAAACTAACAAACTTTTCTGTAACGCTTGCCCTCATAGAGGCCTTTCAAACATGACCTGGAGAGCTGGCTCGGCTGTGAAGAGCACTTGCTGCTCTTGCCGAAGACCTGAGTTTCCTTCCTAGCACCCACATGGTCCCTCACAACCATTTGTAACTCTGATTCCAAGGGATCCCAAGCCCACTTCTGACCTCCATGTGTTCCAGACACACATGTGTTGCACACACATACACATAAGCAAAACACTCACACATATAAAATAAAATAATCTAAAAACTATTAAAGGGAAAAAATAATGTTCAAATGTCAATGAACCACACCTAAGGCTAAAGAGTATATTGCCCGAGAATGGCCTTTGTCCAGCTGTAAACCTGTAATATTCCAGGACTCTCACAAGCCCTATTTGTAAAAGACATGTCTCAACCTCCTTGTGCAACCTTTTGTGACCTTTGGTTTTATTTTATCAGTTGTAATCTTATCTATGCAAGGCTCCTCAGAAATCACCTATGAACAAAATACGGGGAAAAAAGGAAGGATGAAACTGGGCGTAACTTGAAAAGCAACCAAAATCATACCCATGGCTATTGTAAAGATACTGCAGTTGGGGTGGAGAGACGGTGCAGCAATTAAGAGCACTGGTTGCTGCTGCAGAGGGTGAGGTGTTTGGTTCCCAGAACTCACATGGCAGCTCAACTGTCTGTAACTCCAGTTCCAGTAGATCTGATGCCCTCTTCTGGCCTCTGCAGGCACTGCATGCAAGTGGTGAACAAACACATTCAGACACACACATGCATATAAGATAAAAATAAATATTTAAAAACAAAAATAGAAAGAACTAGAAGTATATATACACATGTGATTCTTTTCTCTTACTAAAAGATAAATAAATAAAATAATAATAATAAATAATTTACAATAAATAAAGATACTCAGTGTATCCCACATTCACATTTGGGTTGTACTATCCTTTCCCTAAGTCAGCCCCCCAACTCTCTTTCTCCCTCCCTCCCTCCCTCCCCTCTTTATCTCTCATCCCTGTGCTTAAAACTGTGTTAAAATCTCTAGGTTGGAGAGATGGCTCAGTGGTTCTGAGTACTTGTTCTAATAGAGGATCCAGTTTCAGTTCCCAGCACTCAGAAGGTGTCTCACAGGCATCTGTAGGCATGCATATTGTACACAGACATATACACAGGCAAAATGTTCATACACAAAAAATAAATACACCTAAAAATTTAAACTATGTTAAATCTCTTAGGTTTCATTTGTTTGAGACTGTATCCCAGACTGACATGAAACTTGCTATCTAAATTAAAATGGCTTTGAATTCCCTATCTTCCTGCCTTCACCACAAGGGCTGTGTTTACAGGCATGAGCCACTATGCCCATTCTTTAACTGTGGTGCTCACATACAGGGCAAACATTCTACAAACTGAGCTCCATTCTCAGCCCCCCTCCCCCCCACACACCAATCACTTCTTAATAAACTCTCAGTTGGGATTTCATTGCTGTGAAGAGATACTATGACCACAGCAACTCTTATAAAGGAAAGCATTTAATTGGGGCCGGCTTGCAGTTCAGAGGTTCAGTCCATTACCGTCATGGCGGGAAGAATGGTGGCATGCGGGCAGACGTGGTGCTGGAGAAGGAGCCAAGAGCCCGACACCTGAATCAGCAGACGGCAGCAAGAAAATGGAACACTGGACCTGGCTTGAGCTTCGGAAACCTCAAGCTCTCACCCAGTGACGCACTTCTTCCCAGTCAGGCCACACTTCCTCCAACATGGCACTCCTAATAGTGCCACTCCCCATGAGCCAATGGGGGCCATGTTCATTCAAACCGCACAAACTCAAGCTCAGCCTCCCTCACAGTGCTTTCTTTGGCACAGGCAGGAATCCTGGCTTCACTTGACTGGAGGTGTTTGAAAAGCACTCAGGCTGCTGCGGGGGACAGCACGGAGCAGATCTGGGCTGCCCTGTGGCCTCTGACTAGTTTATTTCGTAAACTGGAAGCTGTGATTCGTGAGTCATGAATCATAGGAGCCTCGACGGACATCCCTGCAGAGGGGAGTTAAGAACGTTTACAGAGGGAACGCAAGAGAAAGATGAGCTTTCTGGCATGCACAGTCAAAAGAAGTAAAAGCCAAAAACAAGCCTTTATAAACAGGCTGTCTAAATTACTGCTTCGGATTATTCTGCAGTTAGGTCTTTTGTTAACTTTCCTTCTTAACTGTTGAGAGGAAAGGGAGATTGTAAAAGAAACGTAGTCAGTTAGAATGAAGAATTTAGAAATCTCAGGGCTGGTCGGATGGCTCAGCAGCTAGGAGCACTTGCTGCCACGCCAACAACCTAAGTTTAGACCCCCAGGACCCACGTGGTGTGTTACAGGCACGGTTATGAATCGTGAGCAGCGGTTCTCAACCTGGGGTCTCGGCCCCTTTGGGGGTCCCACGATTCTTTCACAGGGGTCACCAAAGACCATCATAAAACACATGTTTCTGATGATCTTAGGAACTGAGACACCTCTATTGTCTCCAGGCTGGTCCGCTCAAATACAGATACGTCCACATAGAGTACCTGGCGTGATGACATCATCGCACCTACGGCATCTCATACACCCAGCACAAATACAGGTGTATGTGACATAATGTACTGATGTCACACATGTGTAGAGAGCAATTGTGTTGAAAGAAGAAGTATTGGAGGTAAAACAACACTTCATGAATTATAATTACTGGGAAAATAATGAACTGTAAAATCATCTACTACTGCAAGATACAGATATATATATGTATACACGCTGATCTGTCTTTTTATATTGGTGTGAATACTGCCCCCTTGTGATAGTAACAGGTATTTTTTAAAAACACGCAGAACGGTAAATCATGAAATTTTAATGACCTGTACTGTCTGAACTATGCCGTGTATCACCTTTTGTATTATTAAAGCTATTGTTATATTATTTTCATTAGAAAGCCATCCCACAACAATGGATCATATAGAGAAAAACGTTAAGAAAAGGAAATATAGTGAGAGTTGTCTTGTCTTTTTTTTTTTTTATGCACATTGATGTCTTTCCTACATGAAAGACTGCATGAGGATGTCAGATCCCCTAGAAATGGAGTTACAGACAGCTGTGAGCTATCATGTGGTTGCTGGGACTTGAACCTTGGTCTTCTGAAAGAGCAGCCAGTGCTCTTAATCACTGAGCCCTCTCTCCAGCCCCTGAGAGTTTTTTATAGCATGGTCTTACCTCAATACTTACAGCAGGAATTGAGAAACTGCAATGTGTTATTGCTGTGAAAGTCTATCAGCCAAAGCTATGAAACCAAGCAAACTAAAATGTCATTTGACAGTAATCCTCGGAGCAAACTATTTTAGAAGCAAAGCTGATGGGCTCAAGAAAGCCAGGCTCGACACTGGTAGCAAGGACCACAAACCAAACACAGTAGCCATTGAAGCTTTATATTTAGTGCACTCATACTCCCCAGAGCTATGAGCAGAACCATTTACTGTTGCCAGCAGCCAGAGCCATTATTTACGATCAGAAACAAATGTGTTACAAAATTGAGCACAATTTCCTTATCTAATGACACTGTCTGCAGATGACATGTTTGCTGGTATTCTTGAACAGATCCAAGTTCACTGATGGATTAAATCTGCTCCACTTCCAATACTCAATATCCAGCTCAGTGAATCTACAGACAGTGCAAACTGTCCACAATTATTGGTTTATTGGTTTACATGAGGTATATTAATGATGGTGACTTTAAAAATGAATTTCTCTTTTGCAAACCTCTTGAAAGGACAACTACTGCACGTGATGCATTTAACACCATCAGTTCATTTCTGAGAGAGCCTTCGATCTCTTGGGGAAAGGTTTGTGGTGTTTGCACAGGTGTATTCCAGCTATGCCAGGATGCAGATCTGGATTTCAATGTTTGAAACTGAATGAGTCACCAAAAGTCATCGGAACAATTCATCGGCAAATATTAGCAATGAAGATGCTGTCATAAGAGTTAAAATAAGTGACGAAGAGTCATACATTCTGTCAGTTTTGTAAAGGTGAGCATTTTAAACAGTTGACTGTTTTGGCAACTGCAAAGAGCTGGATGTGCCGAACAGTGCTCTTCTATTTCACACTGAAGTGAGATGGTTGTCAAGAGGAAAAGTTTTTAAATGTGTTTTTGAGCTTCATGATGAACTCAATACATTTTTTAATCAGAGGGCAAGACCAAAGTTTGAAGCACTTTTCAGAGATAAAAGAGAATTGCAGAAAATAGCTTACTTGGTTGATATCTTTGCCATTTGAGTTAAATTTATCACTGCAAGGACCAAATGCAACATGCCTCAATTTGTCTGAAAAGATCTGATCATACTAAATGAAACTTCAGCTTTGGGGGGAAATGGATGAAAATAAAGTTTCCATGTTGCCTACCTTATCTGCTTTCTTTGAGGAACATGACCTTGAACAGATGAAAGGATTGCGATGACAATTTCTGTGAAAGAACACTTGCTTGTGCCTGCAGAGCAACTTCCATCGTACTTTCCCGATCCACCTGACCCCCTTCGCACTTGCCAAAAGCCCACTCACAGTCAAAATTGAGATGTTCCCAAGCTAGCAGGAGAGGAGTTCATTGGACTTACTAACAGCAATGCAGCAAGAAGAGATTTCTCTACAGTGCCAGTGACAAAATTCTGGAGCAAGTTTTGTAGTTCAGACATCTCCTGTGCTGTCTGAGACTGTGTGGCGCCTTCTTTTTCCACTTCTGACAACATATCTTTGTGAAACAGAGTTTTCCAACTTGTTGGTTATCAAGTCTAAATACTGAAGTAGATTTGTTATGGAAGATGATCTTTGCTGTGCTCGCAAAGACTCCCCCAAGAATTTCTGTGAGGAAGAAACGATCTCAACCTTCATACTGACGTTGGCTTTTTATGAACACTGTCTCAAAACTGTAGCAAAAAAATGTAACTTAATGTCACAAAATGTAATTTACTGCTCTTATATTAAGACTGAAACCCATGCTACACCATGCTTCAAGACAAAATTTCGTTTTTGTAATTAGAAATAAATATCTTACAATATATAATTGCATATTGTTTTGTAATCAGTCACTATGCTTTAATTATGTTAATTCATAACAATGAAAATATATCCTGCATATTAGATACTTGCATTACAATTCATAACAGTACCAAAATTACAATTATGAAGTACCAACAAAAATGATTTTATGGTTGGGGGGTCACCACAGTGTGAGGAACTGTATTGAAGGGCTGCCACATTAGGGAGGTTGAGAATACTTAACTTTCCAGATTCTTATGCCTCCTCTAATTATTTATCGGTTTTTATTTTATGTGTATATGTGTTTGTCTCCATGTCTGTCTGTCTGCAAACCACCTGTGTGCCCTGGCACCCACAGAGACCAGAAAAGGAAGATGGATCCCCTGGGACTTTCATCATAATGGTAATTGTGAGCTGCCCTGTGGGTGCTGGGAATCAAACTCAAGTAAGTCCTCTGGAAGAGCAGCCAGTTCTTTTAACCACGGAGCCAGCTCTCCAGAGTCAAGCCTCTTATGAATTGTACGGAGACTTGTGAAAGTTACAAGGAAAGGCATAGCTTGTTAGGGGAGAGGCACCGAGGAGTGTGGGGGGTATACTAGGCCTCCCCAGTGGCCTGACTCCCACAGGGCAAGAGAGAAGACTGGATGTCTGTAGTCTCCTTTTATGGCTCATCAACATAGTATCCACTTCCTCCAAGTTCATAAATTGCTCTGTTGAGCACACTTTGGAGAAAGGAGGTGGGCTGCCTGTTTTCTCTTTCTTGCCACCTCTCTATACTAATCTTAGAACCTCCTCCCTTTCTTATGTCCTATTCTTCTGCCTCAGAAGGTGAGAGCCAACTCCTGCAAGTGGTCCTCTGACCTGCTTAAGAGCACCACAGCATGTGCCACACACGTACACAAAATAAATGAATAATGTAATTTTTGTAATTAAAGGGGAAAAAAAAACCTTAGAAATCCCAATTTTGCTGCACAGCCCCAGTCACTGTGTGATGCACGCCTGTCCCCACTGCACGGACATGGCTAATTAATGCTGAAACCGTGGGATGACATATTAATTACGATCACAGCAGTTCTGACAGTGAAGAGTCTATAGTCCACCAGGTGAACATGTAGGGCACGCAGTGCCTGGCGGTTATGTCTCAGCTATGTTAAACGTGAACAAATAGACATGCGGCAAAAAACTGTTTAAAAAATTTTCACCAAAATGTAGAAGCTTATTTTTAGTTATAAATAAAATAATTGTTTTGTGCATTGTTGATTGAGGGTCAGCTTAGGTCTTGGCATATTGTCTTCAAGTGTTGGATTTCTGTTGGGGATGTTTGATTGATTGCTTATGGTCTACCCCTGAGGAGTTCTGAATGCATGAAAACACCTGAGCTCAGACGCTCAGAGTCTGAGTGGATAGGGCTCACTGTCCAGGATGGTGCTGGCCAGGACAGTGGCGCCCTCTGCTGAGGTCTGGCAGGCCTTGCACCTATGAAAGCACTTCCTTGTCCTCCTTGATAAGCCACCGCAACAGCATACTGCTACACCAAAATGTATAGCAATTGCACTTAGGGAATGAGTTTAGGAGCAAAACTATTTTCCTTCTTTTTTAAATTTACAATTATTTTTATATATTTATTTAGTGTGTGTGTGCAGTGTTTGTGTGTGTGTGTGTGGGGGGGGGTGCTTGAGTGCAATGGTGTGCACATAGAAGCCAGAGGACCACTGGGGGAGTTAGTTCTCTCTTTCTATCATGTGGGTTCTGGGGATTGAACTTAGGTCTTCAGGCCTGGCAGCAAGCTCCTTTACCCACAGAGTCATCTCTCTGTCCCAAGACTGTTTTCTTGTTTTGTTTTGTTTTTTAAGATTTATTTAATTATGTATATGAGTGCTCTATCTGCATGTACGCCTGCATGCTAGAAGAGGGCTTCAGACCGAATTACAGATGGTTGTGAGCCACCATCTGTAATTGAACTCAAGACTTCTCTTAACAGCTGATTCTCCTCTCCAGCCCCATTTGTTTTCCTTCTTAGGCAGAGCTTCGTCTCTGAGGAGCACACTCACGCTGTTCTGCTTCCTTTGCCAGGAACAGTCTGACCTTGCAATTCCCAGGGAGGAACAGGCCTCCTCAGATAGACCTGGGTGAGCCTCAGCAAACTGTCAGGGTAAACTCTTTCTCTAGGAATGCGTAGGGAGAGAGAGCGAAGCCTGGCGGTGCACGTTTGTAGTCCTAGCACGTGCAGGACTGAGAGTTCAAGCTTAGTCTGGGCTATTTAGTCAAAAACTGACCAATGAAAGAAAGCAAGCGAAGGCAGGAGAAGAAAGGGAGGAGAAGGGAGGAAGAAAGGAGAGAAGAACGAGGGAGAGAGGGAAAGAAAGTAAAGAAAGAGCAACCTAGCTTAACTGGAATCTAGTAGAGATGTACAGTAATACCCCTCTTCTCTTCCACACAAATATAGACATGCCTTTGAGCCATCTACAAGAGACGTCATCTCCATCCCATCTCTGTCTACGGAATTCCTGCCTGCCTCCCTTCCAGGATGTTGGGTAGAATTTAGATGTCTACTTCCTGATGACTACTGGTCACTGGGGGATCCACATCTGTTCTGGCTCTACAGGGAAGACTGACAGGTTCCCTTACTAGGAAAAACTAGACCACTTCTTAGGGTCCGGGCAGGCAAAGTGCTGTGGGGAGTGGGCTGGCGCGTCTGTTTGATCTCGTTGATCTTCTCTGTCATGATTTTTTGTTTCCTTCACAGTTAGTTCCTTCCCTCCTGGGCTGGACAGCTGTGGTGTTTGAATGAAAATGCTCTCCACAGGCTTACATGGGAAGGACTGGGAGGAGGTGTGTCACTGGGCTTTGAGGTTTCAAAATCCCAGCCGGTCCCAGTTACCGCTCTCTACTTGTGCATCAGGTATAGCTCTCAAGGAGTGCTCCCGCACCACGCCTGTCTGCCTGCCGCCAGAGTCCCCACCATGAGGGTCATGGACTAACCCTCGGAAACTGTGAGATTGCCTTGGTCATGGTATCCCTTCACAGCAACAGAAAATCGACTAAGACAGCAGCAGCCTTCACCCAGCACAGGCCCAAGTATGTGGCAAAAGCCTTCCTCTTGCCTGGAACTCCCTGGCGGGGCCTCAGAGCTTGCACCCCCTCCCCAGCTGTGTCCAAGACCAAGAAGGAGCAGTTTGCTCAGCTTCCAGTGCACACCCTGGACGACTCTCTGCTCTGATGGGCTAGGCTGCCCCAAATCCTCTCTCATGCCCAGTGCTGAAGATCAAGGAAAAGAAGCAAAAAGGAAAAAAAAAAAATCTTGAGCTTTGGGCTCTGAGGCCCTGTAACCGGATACAGGCCTGGTTCTAACCAAGGGTAGTATCTCTAAGAAGGTGCTATGGTTCTAATGTAAAACACTCTCTACACTACAGGCACACATGTTTAAATACTTGGCTCAGTGAATTGGGGGGGGGGTGTTTAGAATCTTTGGGACACGTGACGGAAGTGCACTGCTGAGATCATGCATTGAAGATGGATTTTAATTGTGGTTCCAGCCCAAATTCTTTATTTCCTGATCTTTCAAAGTCTGAACAGCTAAGCTGCAAAGCTCCAGATGCCACAGGCTGAGCCCCTGCTGCCGCCACGTTCTTCCCCACCTCGGAGGGCTGGACTGTGTATGCTGAAACTACAATTCAAAATAAACGTCTCCTTCTAAATGCTTCTGCTAGGCATTTTATCACAGCAATGAGAAAAGTCAAACCCTTCCCACCAGAGCCCTCCTTCCCTTCCCCCAGCTGCTGTAGGCAGCTTCGCAGGAAGGACCGTAAGCACGGCCCTGCTCGCTACCCTTGCTCCACGCGTGCCTGCGGAGCCCTCTGCTCCATAGTCTGCTGGATCGGTCATTGCTAGATGAGGGCCAGAAGAGAAAGGGGCGCACTGCCTCTACCTTTCTTCGTTTGCATTTCCTTCCTGTTATACCAGCCTGGCCTGACACAGAGACCTCTAAGTCAGCCTTTGCCCAGGAAAAAACCTGGGGCCTCCTTGATGCTCAGGTCCTCGTTTGGTCGTTCTAGGAAGGAACCTAGAATCGGCGTTTCTAACAAGGGCCTGAAATGGCATCAGAGTCCCTGTGACAGAATCAATCACTCGTCCCTTTCTTCTCAGGCACCTGCCTCGGTCTTTACTGTACCTTGTCATAACCCCGGCACAGCTGGGTTCACCTGAGTCTGTCCTTGTCCCTCTGCTGGTATTTGGGCCCCTGGGATAATCCCTATCATGGTAGATGCTCAGAAGCTTGGTGAATAAGTAGACAATCGGTTCTTGAAGGCAATTCACAGAAGGTGCCCAACCGAAGGCAGCATTTTCCGAACTGCTGCTAATTAGTATATTAACTCCGAGGGTTGTTAATAGGTATTTGTTTGAGGAAGTGGGGGAAAGATTTCATAATCACTTAAACTGGGAAATACTGTAGAAAATGAACGTCTTCGGAACTCCTAAAGAATTCCTGGTTGTGGCCAGTGTCTAATCGAGAGCCAGTGCTCAGTACCAGCCTGCTTCTTGACCGCAGCATGCATCTCTGGAGAAACATCTTGTGGGATTAGTGTGCTGAGGGAGATGCAAGGGACAAGTGCAGTACAGCCTTCACCAAAGCCCTGTGGTGTAGCCAAGCTGCCAAGCTTCTGGTTCAAGGAAGAGACCCTGTCTCAAAAAGAAGGCATCAAGGGCTGGGGCGCTGATGATTCAGCCATTAGGAGCACTTGTTGCTCTTTCAGAGGACCCGGGCTTGATTCCTAGAACCCACGCGTGGTTCACAACTATCAGCAACTCCAGTTCCAGGGCACCAGTGTCCTCTTCTCACCCCCATAGGCACCAAGCACAGATGTATATTCAGGCAAACAAAACCAAACAACAACAAAAAACGCACAGTGGAATGATGTAACAATCTTTCAACAGTTAAACTCCTGTGAATTAGGCTTCAATGCCACCTTGTGGTAGTAACTCCAAATTGAGCCAGAATTCCAATTTTTGGGTTTTTGGTTTTTTTTTTTAAGATTTATTTATTTTTTTAATCCCAGCCCTTAAAAGGCAGAAGCAGGTGGATCTCTCTGGTCTACAGAGTGAGTTCCAGGACAGCCAGAGTTACAACAGAGAAACCCTGTCTCAAGAAAACAAAAACAAACAATGAAAGATAATTTATTTATTTGTTTATTTATTTATTTATGAGGGCTCTGTCTGCATGTACGCCTGCACGCCAGAAGAGGGCATCAGACCCCATCATAGATGGCTGTGAGCCACCCTGTGGTTGCTGGGAATTGAACTCAGGACCTCTGGAAGAGGACCTTTTAACCCCTCAGCCATCTCTCCAGTCCCCAGAATTCCACTCTTTAAACAGTTAATCTGTTGGCCTGTTTGGTTGGGGGAGGAGAATGGGATGTGGGTGTGCGCACGCCACAGTGAGTGTGTGGTGGTTGTAGGGGTCAGTACTCTTTCTCTACATGTGTTCCAGGGATCAAACTCAGGCCCTCAGGTTTAGCAACAAGCCCCTTTACTTGCTGAGCCGTCTTACCATTCCATCCCACCCACCCACCCACTTTTTTTTTCTGAGAGACAGGAGCTCACCCTGTATCCCTGGCTGACATGTTAACCTCAAACCCATGGAGATCCAACACCTTTGTCTCTTAAGTGCTGGGATTAAAGACATTTGTCATTTTACCTAGCTCCCTTTAAAAACAAGCAGCCAGGGCTGGAGAGATGGCTCAGTTGCTAAGAGCACTGCCTGCTCTTCCAGAGGTCCTGAGTTCAACTCCCAGCAACCACATGGTGGCTCACAACCATCTGTAATGGGGTCTGATGTCTTCTTCTGGCCTGCAGGTTACATGCAGATAGAGCACTCATATACATAAATAAATAAATCTTTTTTTTTAACCTAAAAAAAGTAAAAACAAGCAATCAAACGTAACAAATAAAATCTACACACAGCAAACTGCTCAGGTCAGTTGTGCATTTTAAGACTACATCAGGAGCCGTGGTGTGATGCCATAGGGTGCATTTATAGGTCAGTCACACACTGGCCTCTGAGGCAGCCAGAAAGGCGGTGAAGGTGGATAAGATGGCTATGCTGGGCTGTTTTTCAGTAAATGTTTCCCATAATTAGAAGCAGTATGTTTTAACCTAACAAAAAGCATATCATGGTAAAGCATACACTGATAACATAGTAGTGTATTTTTATTTGATATTGTTTGTTTGTTTTGAGACCAAATCTGTCTATGTAACCAAGGGTGGCCCAGAACTCACGATTCTCTTACTTTAACCTCTCATGCTGGGATTATAAGCATGCACTTCAAGCTTGGCCACGTGCTCACTTATTGACATTATCAAGTATCATGTACTGTATATACTTTTATGAGCCACACTTTTATTATGGTTATTTAATCCGTGTGTGTGTGTGTGTGTGTGTGTGTGTACACAACACATCATGTGGAAGTCAGAGGACAATTTGCAGGAGTATGCTCTCTCCTTCCACTGTGTGGGTCCTGAGGCTTGAACTCAGGTTGTCTGGCTTAGAGGGTAATCCTTTGCCCACTAAGCCATCTTGCAGGCCAAGCCACACTTCTGTACAGTGGGCACTGCCGCGGGTTTGTCTGTCGGCATTCCCACACACGTGAGTACTCCACGGTGCTGTGTTACAATGGCTAGGCCATCACTAGGTGACAGGATTTTCCAGCTTCCTCATAATCTTATACACTGTGACTGAATATGTTGTCTATTGTTTAGTTTTTTTAGCGCTGGGGATGGAGCCACCTTTGAACAGTAGGCAAGTGCTCCACCACTGACCTCTATCCCCAGCCTGGATGATTTTTGACAGGTGTGTGCACCTGTGTAATTAATGCCCTAAACAGTATATAAAAAGTCAAGCACACAGGGAGTGGTGGCATATGCCTTTAATTCTAGCATTTGGGAGGCAGACCTCTGTGAGTTTGAGGCCAACCTGGTCTACATTCCAGGCCTACCGGGACTACATTGTGAAAACCTGCCTTGAAGGGGGAAATGTGTGTGTGTGTGTGTGTGTGTGTGTGTGTGTGTGTGTGTGTGTGTGTATTATGGTATAGGACCTTATTCCAGGTATCTAGTTGAGTACTTCCTCCCATTATAGGTAATACTCAATTTAAATTTCTTTTATATATGTATAGATTTTAGGAAGCTTCTACAGTAGTAGGCTCTCATATGGCTTTTTAGAAACCCTTTAGTGTTAGTTTTCCCTCCACATGTCCCCTCCTCTACCCTGCCTTCCCACCCCCAACCACACTTAATCCTCCCGTTCCATTTCCCCTACTTTATTCCTTTATAACACTATATTCTATTTTCCCCATCTTGAAAGATTCCCTCCTCCCCAAATGGTCAATCTACAGACACTAACAGACTTTGGAACATTCAGCCCTCAATGAGACATCTGTATCACACCTTCCCACAAGCCTCAGGGATCAACGGGGAAGAAAGCCAGAAAGATTGTAAGAGCCAGAGGTGGTGGGGCACCCCAAGAAAACATAGTTTTCCAGACACACGGAGCAGATGTACATAAGAACCTCCAGAGACTGTGGTAGTTCACACAAGATCTGTGTGAGCTCATGCCAGACAAACTCCTAGCATGGCCGAGGAGAGGAGGGTGTGAAGTCCCACACTTAGCTAAAGAGCCATCAACAGGGTCACTGCTGGGAGAGGGAAAGGCTGGCAGGAGGTGGAGCTTAGGGGAGTCAGGGTAGGTCTGGAGCCACTCTGAGAGGGGTCTCTCCTCACCAACCAGGTCCGCAAAACCTGGGGGCAGAGACAGCCACCATGAAGAGACACATCATTGTGCAGGAAGCTTGGCTACAGCACTTAAATTGCCCCATTAATCCAGTCTAACAACAGTTGAGATCCCCCTTTTGAAAAAGAAGAAACTAACACACAAGCAAGTAAACCATAGCACCGCCATGAAAGATAGGATCCTATTCTTTCCAGCTCCCAGCTGGGCTTCGTGGGAATTCCAGAAAGAAGAAGAGGTGCTAGTCAGGGTTTAGGGACCCATTCCAGCAGGTGAGAAGGACAAGGAGGGCCGCAGGCCACATCCTGCCCACGCCTACCGCAGAGAGCTGGCAGCAGGATCTTTGGCTAGCTTTCAGGATGGGCAGGAGGCACTCACCAGGGAGAGGCTGAGCAGCTCCGACACCTCATGTTAACTCTCCCGAATAGTAAATATTTACTGAGTGTCATTGGAACAGAAGAAAACACTTCCTCACCTGTCTCTGGACCAATGCCCACAAGCTGCTAAAAGGGCTTATTAGGAAGTGAGTGATTTTCTTGGGAAGAAGAGGACCAGGCTGGGTACCTTGGTCAAGAGATGGAACTTTCTGTACTCCCAGGACCAGCATTGAGGATGTTAGCTTTGGGAATTAACTTTTGGGTCAGGACTTCTGCCAAACCACATAATGGTTAATTATTTCACTCTATTCCTTTAGCAACAGTGTGGCACATGTCTTCCTGGCCAATGATAGAAGAGTAGTTCCCTGGCCGCATGATTGACAGAGAGATGAGCATGTGCCTTACACAATTTCAGTCTTTATTTGAGTTTGGGGATTTTGTTGCTTGCTTTCTTGTTTTGATCCTTCTTGCTTTGGTTGGGTTGGGTTTTTGTGATTTTGAGACAGCATCTTACTACGTAGTCTTGACTGTTCTGGAGCTCTCTGTGTAGACTGTCTGTCCTGGTGCTCATTCCTCTGCTTCTCCAGTGCTGGGATTAAAGGCTAGGTCATCAGGCCCTGCTGTACTGATCCAGTCTCACTCTGTAGCCAAAACTGACCTTGAATTTACTGTTGTCTTCTTCGGATTGTGACTCTGTGTGTGTGTGTGTGTGTGTATGCACATACACTCATACAGTGACACACACATAAATAATAAATATTTTTAGAAGATGCTATCTATTTATTTATTAAGACAGGCTCTTACTGTGTAGCCCTGGCTGACCTATAGCTTGCTATGTAGACCAAACTCACAGAGACCTGCCTGCCTCTGCCTTTGGAGCACTGGGATTAAAGGTGTAAACCACCACACCCTGCCCATTATTTTTTTATTTTTTAGATTTATTTTTTTTTATGTGTGTGAGTGTTTTGCCTGCATATGTATCTATGAATCACATGTGTGCCTGGTGCCCATGGAAACCAGAAGAGGGTGTCAGAGCTCCTGGAACTGGAGTTACAGAGAGTTACAGCATGGTGCTGGTAACTAACTCAGGTCCTCTGCAAGAACAACTCATGCTCTTAACCACTGGGCTATCTCTCCAGCCCCGCCCAGCTTATTTTTATTTTAACTATGTGTATATGTGTGTGTGTGTGTGTGTGTGTGTGTGTGTTTGTGCATGTAGGTGAGCCCTTGAGAAGGCCAGAAGGGGAACTGGAGCTCCTGGAGCTGGAGTAACAGGCAATTGTAAGCCACCGAATGTGGGTGCTGAGAACTGAGCTTGGGTCCTGTGCAAGAGCAGTATGCAGTTAACTGCTGAGCTGTCTCTCCAGCCCCCAAGTCAATCTTTTAAAAATATGTACAAAGACTTTTAAACCTGTGGAAGGAAAGGAAGGTGATCCTGTGAGACTCAGTGCTAAACTCCATTGTGTGTATGCTCAGAGGATTCGTCCTCTAGCTGGCCCGAGAACAGAACTGGTCAGGAGGTGAGTGTCCAGAACACCAGGTCTCTTGTGCAGGTCCATCCTGAAGTTAAGGACCAGATGATCCGTTCAACTTTGAGGTATCTAAGCAGAGATCCCTCCATATCCCAGCAAAGAAGAGAGGTTCTTGAAACTGCTGTCTGTGCCCCAGAAGAAGGTCTTGGGGTCACTTTTGGAGATAAAAACCACCTGTAGGTCTCGGGGGAGATGCTCAATCCTCGGGGCGCCCAGACAAAGTATCTAAGAGCAATAGAAAGCACGTGATCTTTGAAACAGAGCATCACCTCCTTCCTACCTGTACATTCACAGCACAGCATGCCCAGTACTTGGCACCCAGAACCCCCTGAAGTTGGACCAGCAGACCAAGACTCTGGAATTAGGTCCCTGCTGTCTTGAGGTTTTGCCCAAGGTCAGACATATTCACAGAATTAGCAAGGACATGCCAGAGTTTTTGCAGAACTCTCATTGAGGAAATGAGATGGACTAGATGTTCCTGTCCCTCTCTCTCAGGAGTTATGACAGTCACAAATGCAAGACAGAGTTGGGAGCATTGCAAGTAGTATAGTGATAGACATCTGGGCAGATGGCCTCCAGACTGGGGTGCGCTGGAAAGAAAGTCAAAGAAAGCTATTTGAGTACCACAGAGGGAGAAGCACAGAGAAAGATATATCTGCCTCGAAACCTGAAGGTGGCCTGTCTGCTGTTTAAATGTCCAGAGTCTAAAAGCAGAAGTTAGAGGAACTGTCAGCTGTCCACTTAGGGGAGAACTTGTAGGTCATACTTAAGAACCTGGTTCTCATCTTTGAGTCAGTGGTGATTAGTTACTGTCTTTGGATCGGTTAGTTATACCGGAACAATCTTAAACACAGGCATGACATGGCCACTTTTGAGTTTTAGAGAAACTGCTCTGGGCCTAAGGGTGTAGCTACGTGGTAAAGTGCATACTCAGAATGTGTGAGGCCCTGGGATCAACCCACTGAGGAAGAGGAACAGGAAGGGGGAGGAGGAGGCAGAGGAGACCATTGCTCTAAAAGCAAAAGGGTGTAAAATAGATGAATTAACCCTGGAGGTAGAGAAATAAGCTGAATAAAGGAGGTGACAGTCACAAGGCCAAACTGCAATAAACGTAGAGGAGGTTAACAGGTGTAAGAGAGACCCAGTTCCTTGAGGTGAGAAAGAAGGTCGGGGTGATGTCCAGCTCTGCCTTGAGTACCAGGATCACAGTGGTGCTGTCTATCTGAAAACTCGACCAGCTCTGGGTAGATGGCTAATTGATTATTGAATATATTGAGTAAAGGGTCTACAGGATACCAAGAAAGAGGAAATATCCCCTATGTAAATTGCAGTTTCCGGGGGTGGGGGTGGGGAGGGATGCCATAGCTATGAAAAGGCTGACTGACGGATTAGAACTTTGTGATTGGGTGGAGTTGGAGTGTTTTGAATCCGGAGCCAAATTACCCAGGGTTATCTTTAGTTTCCTCAGTAGCTATTTATTACCCATCTATTCCTGGCCTAATTTTCTTGTGTCTATCAGGTAAAACATTCTGGAATGTGTTCTAACAGAACACTAGCTTTCGCCAACCCAAAAGCTAAGAATGTCATCAGATAGTATCTGAGACCACAGCAGACTTCCCTCTCTTTGCTGTCGCACACCTACCTGATGCCCCCACCTGTTGTAGAAGTTTATTTTTAGTTGTGTATAAAATAATTGTTTAATGCATTATTGGGTGAGGGGCTGCCCTAGGTCTTGGCGTTTTATATAGTCTGCAGGTATTGGATTTCTATGGGGGGAGTTGATTGCTAATGATCTGCATATGGTATCAGTAGAACACCTAAGGAGTTCTGGATCAATAAAAACACCTGAGCTCAAACGCTCAGGGTTCCATTGTCCAGTATGGCATTGGCTGGGATAGTGGTTCCCTCTGCTGAGGTCTGGCAGGGTTTAAACAGATGAAATATGCCTCCTTGTCTTCCTTGGTGAGCTGCCACAGCAGCTTACTACCTCACCCACCAATGTATTTGAAAAGTGTCTCAGTTTGTGACTTTCTTTGATTCTGTAATCATAACAAATTATGAAACCGTCTCCACATTGCAACATGCCATTTAGGCCCATCTGAGTTCATGTTCTGGGGCTATGGTTGCTCACATTTCGCTCGACAATAAACTTCTGTCTTCGTGCTGAAAGCTGCGTTTTGCAGCAGCTGTCACAATTTCTGCCACTACTCTGTTCACTGCTCTGTTCACAGCCAGCTCCTTAAACCCAGGTCTGAGCCTTACTTGTCTCTGTAGTTCTAGGAGCTGGCACATGATTGGTGTGCCACACAGTTGGTGCTCACTGCCTGCTGTGTGGCAGGATAGGATGTACCTATGGAGGGATGACTTCGACCATGTTCAGGGTCAAGTCTTCCTTGGATGACAAAATAGTAAACAGAATTGTGCCGCAGCTCGGTCCATGGTAAAGAAACTGCTAACATTCCCTATTGGAGAGGGGGAGGGAGGGCCACAAAACTCCCCCCTAAGATTCCAGCCACCACTCCCCACTGCCCCAGTTAGAAATGCTGAAGTATGTCAGAGGGGGATGGAACTTTGCAGTACTCTTACAAATAACTCCAAATAATTCATTGATTTGCCAAGCTAGACTTGGTGGAACACTTAAAAAAGAAAAAAAAACTTCAGCTGGGGACATAGTTCAGTTGGTAGAGTGCTCACCTTGCTTACTCCAAGTTCTGTGTTCCATTCCCAGCTACACATAAACCAGGCATGGTGGCACATGCTTACAATCTCTGCTAACAACAAGCTAAGAAAATCCTTCTTGGACTCAAAACTCAAACAAGTGGATGGTATCCATCTCCCCTGACAGAGGCCTCGTGTAGGGACTGCAAATGGATGAGGCAGAATGGTGTCTGCCAGTTTAGGGTTGGGACTTGCAGTTGGATGTCTGAGGATCCCCGGACTGCACAGGCTCTGGAGCTGCCTGGGTTCAGATCCGGTCTCCATAGTTAGAGTGGGTGCTCAGAGCTGGTGCATGAGTAGACGAAAGCACTTTAGACTTCAGGAAGGGTGGAACAGGATATGGGCCTGGGGCCAAGGAAAGGGTCCAGAGACAAGCTGGCCATGTTGGACATGCCATCTGGCAGACCTGAAGCCTGCTTGAGTTCAGTTAATCCATCCCAAGCCAAACAAGATCCTGTTCCTCCACCCAGGAACTGGATTTGTGACTCAGACCTCATGGATGTGGTGCTGCTGTCACTGGAGTGGCAGTACTCTCAAGAGAGCTGAGCAGATGGTATGAGGGCACCTGGTGAGGTCAGGAGTGTTGGCCTAGCCAAAACAGGTGCCCTGGCTTCCACTCCAATAGAGCAGGAGAAGAAGAAATGGCCAGCATCCCTGCTGGAGCCCAATTTAGGAATCTCTATTCTAATTGTATCGATTCTAGCCCTGTGCAGACCTTGGCCTCTCTGCTTCCAGGAATCCCCGCTCAGTCCCCTTCCCTGGTATCACAGTAGCTGTGCCTCGCTCATCCCACATTCTGCGAAGTCCCTCACAACCTCCTTGCAAGTTAGCCTGCTAGTGGCGTGTATCTCCAGGCCTATTGAATTCTTTTTAAGGTTTTATTTTTATTTTTAATTTGCATGTGAGTGTAGAGTCTTCGGGACCAGAAGAAAGTGACTGATCCCTTGGAGCTGAAGTTACAGGCAGTTGTGCAAGAGCAGTACCTGCCCTCAACCACTGCGTACCTCCCCAGCTCAAGTCCATTTCTTAGATGGTGAACATTGCAGCCCCAAGGAGGAGGGGGCATGCACTCGTCCTCTCCAGGAGCTGGTGGCCGGCTGGGACTTAGCTCCTGCAGGGTAAGTTCCTATTCATCTCTCCCTGGCTATAATGGACTTCCCAGTAATTACTGTTCCAGGATGCTGGGCTTGCTCCCACTACAGAGCCTCCGCTTGGAAAGCTCTTCCCTCAGCTCTGCCAGGCTTGCTCATTCTCTGCTCACATCTAAGAGAGCAGCCTTTGCCCAACTGTCACCGGCCTTACACCACCCGGTTTTTTTCTCCTCCACAGCATGCCATGTGCTTAGTGTTGTGGTCTTTGATGTATGTCTACCCAATCGATCCAAATACCTTAGAACAAAGACTTTACCTCACTTATAGCTGAATCCTTACGATTCAAACACTGCACAGAACATGAGAGACACTTAATAAGCACGTGTTAAACAAATGAACAAACCCAGTGTGCCTCACTCCTGGCCCAGAACTGTTCTCTTGTCCCTTTGTGCATCCCAGAGCAGCCAAAGGAGGGAAGGGGTAGGAGGACTTGGCTCAGCCTTTAGGAAAGCATATCCTTTGCTTTCTGACTCTGACTCATGTCATGCCCCTGTCTCAGGACACCCAAAAGTATGGGAGTATCAGTAGGAACAGCATTCGCCCCCTACGTCAGATCCACACGTTCCACAGAGGATGCAGTTGAGCTAAAGGAACATGGATTAAAAGGATTCAAGTCCCAGGATCAGTGAGAAAAACAGGATGGCACTAGATGCTGAGGGCCTAAAGGAATTCGATGCCTGACTCGGGAGCCTGAGCCAAACCCTATTGCCAGCGGGCACCATCACAGTGTTCTGGGCAAAGGTGACTTATTTCAGTTTTGTATATTCTTAGTGTTTTATGCAGGTCACTTTATTCAGGGGAGTTTGGAGTGGCAGATGGAGAGTCAAGGAAATGACTTGAAGGCACTGTTGAAACGGCCAGGATGGAGACAGTAGTGGTGGGAGGAGGGATGGCTTCAAGAGCTATTTGGGACCATGGGGTATGGTAGCCCACACCCGTGGTGGAGAGAAAAGAAGATCAGCAGTTCAACCTGCATCAGTGGTTCTCAACCTTCCTGATGCTGCCGCCCTTTAGCACAGTTCCTCACTCCGTGGTGACCCCCAACCAGAAAATCATTTTTGCTGCTATTTCATAACTGTAACTTTGCCACTGCTGTGAATAATAATAAGCAGATGGTATTAGGCGACCCCAAAGGGGTCATTACCCACAGATTGAGAACTGCTGGCCTATATAATTAGTTTGAGGCTAGCCTGTGCTGTGAAAGACCCTGTCTGAAAACAAACAAGAAATACTGGAAGCAGGTATGCTTCCATTGACTGAATGGCAAGGCAAACAAGGCCGGAGTCAAGTACTGAGATCCCACTGTGGAATGTTCCTGGAGCACGCGGTGGGCAGCGGAGATGCAGGCCGGTTCCATCCCACGCACCGCCCCAGTTCACTGACCTTACCTCCCCACCTCTCATGGCTTTTCTGATCTTTGGATCCGCAAGCCTGCCTCAGGTCTCGCCCTCTACAGCACCGTTCCCCTAAGATACAGCTTTCTCGGACCATCCGATAGATGGGCCCATTTTGATTTCTCTCATGACCTAAGGATTTATCGTAATGGCCATATACACTGTTTGGTTAGAACCTGTCAGCCCTCGGCACCACAGGCTTCCTGGGGGAGGGGCTGTCGTGATTATTCCCTAATTCCCTAATGTATTAATGCTTTTGACGTTGAGCTTGGCATTTAGCGTCTCGTTAAGCACATATTAATGAATGGACTGTGCCTCGGTGAATGAGGCTCATGCAGCTGGATCTGCGGTCCGAGTGCTGTGCAGCAGCAGGTGGATACAGAGGCGACCTGTACTGAGATGGGGTGACAGGTTAAGAAGGTTCTAGAAGCGAATCTAGAAAGTGCCCAGAGAAAGAGATCTTTGTCGAGATTCCTGCTTCCTTGCAGCAAGCAGAGCCATTGGTTAGATATTCCTGTCACACTGATAGAGGTCTGAAGTTCAGATGAACTTCGTTCTGTTCTCACTCCGATGTGGGCAATAACAGACAGACCAGGAGACCAGCTAGGGATTGAAGAGCTTTCATCACTGAGTATATGTTCGGTCAGCAGAGGAAGAGCATCTGCCGCCTGGCTCAGAGATCTACAGACCTGTACAGGTTCCTAAAGGGCAGATTTTGGACCTGAATCATGGATGGGGGCGGGGGGGGGGGCTTCAGACAGAGCTCTGCCATAATCTGGGCAGTAGAGGTGTCTACCTCGCTGCCTGATGACACCCAAAGAATTTACTGATTCATTGTACGATCTTACAACTTCTCTATGGCCTGGAATCTTTCAAAATAAGCAAGAGAAAAAGCAGTGCTTTATTTTTACTTATTTGATTTTATATATATATATATATATATATATATATATATATATATATATATATATATATATATATATAAATTTTGGTGGTAAGGGGATCAAATCCAGGAAATAATTCATGCTAGGCAAGTGTTCTACCAATAAGCTACAAACCCAGTCTTAAAAAAGAAAAAAGAAAAAAAAAAGCCAGGCAGTGGTGGTGCATGCCTTTTATTCCCAGCACTCAGGTGGCAGAGGCAGGTGACTCTCTGTGAGTTTTACAGAGCTAGTTCCAGAACAGCCAGAGCTACATAGAAAAACCGCATTCACTCATCTTCCACTTAGTAGCTCCAACCAGGAAGTCACTGACCCTGCAGTGATGGAGAGGGAGCTTGCTACCTACCACTTTCACCATTGGAAGCCTTTGAATAGAGTCCATTGCTGAAGAGATCTGCTGTCCCGTGGCTCCTTGGGCATCCCAGCTTTGACTCTGGCCTCCTGAGCTGCAGGTAACCACCCGCCCCCAATTTAAGGCAAGGTCTCATGTATCCCAGGCTGGTTCAAACTCTCCGTGTAGCTGAGGGTGAGACTGAACTTCTGATTCTCCTGACTTCACCTCCCAAATGCTGGGATTTCAGGTGATCATTGCCACACCTGTTTTCCAGGGTGCTGGGGATCAAAGCCAGGCCTCCATGATTGCTAGGCAAGCACCCTACCAACTGAGACTCATCACCAGCTTGAAGTCTTGACACAATTTCTTACTAAATTGCCAGGCTAACCTAAAGTAGCTACGATCCCAGGCTTGCAAACTGCTGGCTAACATCTGTGTTTTTAAATTCTCTCCTCAGGGAAAATTAATCTGCAGGTAGAGCTTATAAACCTTCATCTAAATTAGTTAGAGAAAATAGTTTGTAAATATAATTGTTATTCTTAATAAATCAGAAATATTTTGAAAGCAAACAACAAATTACTTATTCATATATATTATATAGGCATGGGGAGTTATAGGTACTGCTTTTCTTGAAAAGGATCTTGTCTGTATCCTGTGAAAATTCACCTGGGCATCGAGGCCCTGAAAAGCATGACATCATTTTCCTTTTTCTAAAAAAAAATAAATAAAAAATGTGTGGGTCTTAACATTTATTTATTATTGTGTCTGTGTGTGGGGATGCTCAAGCCATGGTGCGTGTGTGGAGGTCAGAGGACAGCTGTGGAGCCTGTTCTCTCCTGCCTTTACACGATCCCTGGGTGTTGAACTCAGGTACTCAGACTTGTGCTACAAGTGTGCCTATCTGTTGAGCCATCTCAACAGGATTTCTGATTATCTGAGACAGTCTCAATTTGTCGTCCAGGCTGGTCTTGAACTCCTGGCAGCACTCTTCCTGCCTCAGTCTCCTAAGCACGGAGCGTGTAGGTATATGCACGTGCCACCATGGCCAGTTCAGCATGTCGCTCATACTGTGTCTTATTACGAAGCAGTTACTGGGTATGGGGCTAAGCCGTTGAGTATGTGAAGTATGCTGTAATTTATTTTATTATTTTTTTAGATGTATTTATTTTATGTATATGAATTTTTGCCTACAAATATGTATATGCAGCATGCGCATGCCTGATGCCCAATGAAGTCAGAACAGTGCTTCAGATCTCCTGGAACTAGAGTTATGTGTGTGCTGGGAATGAAACCCAGGTCGTCTGCAAGAGCAGTAAGTGTTCTTAGTTACTGAACTGTCTCTCTAGCCCCTGTATGCTGTAATTAAATATAACTATATATACATACATACAGATAGACACACGTGCATATATATGTACACATACATATGTATACACACACACACACACATATATGTCAGTTAGTTGTACCCATTACATGGTACCAAAGAAGGAGGTGAGAGTGAAGGGCTCGTCAATTAAAAGCATATACTGCTTGCTCTTGCAGAGGACCCGAGTTCCATCCCCGGTACCCACAGCAGATGGCGCAGTCACCTGTAACTCCAGCTCCAGGGGATCTTGATACAGAGGTTTACTTTTAGTTATATTTAAAATGGTTATTTTGCTGGGCAGTGGTGGCGCACGCCTTTAACCCCAGCACTCAGGAAGCAGAGGCAGGAGGATCTCTGTGAGTTCAAGGCCAGCCTGGTCTACAGAGTGAGTTCCAGGGCAGCCAGAGTTACAACAGAGAAACCCAGTCTCAAAAAAAAAAAAAAAAAAACCTGAAAATAAAAATAAAATGGTTATTTTTGTGCACTGTTGGGAAAAGGGCTGCCTAGGCCTTGGCATTTGTTTGGCTTTATGTAAAAGATGTTTGCTTGTTTGTGATCTGCACATGCTATCAATAGAATACCTGAGGAGCTCAGGCATCAATAAAAACCCCTGAGATGAGACGATCAGTGTTTCCACATTCCACATGGCAATGGCCATGATAGTGGTTCCTTCTGCTGAGGTCTGGCAGGGTTTGCACCTATGAATATGCCTTCTTGTCTTCTTGGTGACTCATACATGTGCAGACACACATACACACACACACCACACACCACACACACACTACACCACACACCACACACACACATACATACCACACTCATACACACACACCACACACACCACACACACCACACACACACATACACACACACACACACACACACCACACACACACACACACACCACACACACACATACACACACACACACACACACCACACACACACACATACACACATAGACACACACACCACACACACACATACACACATAGACACACACATACATACCACACTCACACACACACACCACACACACCACACACACCACACACACATACACACTCATACACACACACCACACACACCACACACACCACACACACCACACACACACATACACACACACACACCACACACACACACATACACACATAGACACACACACCACACACACACATACACACATAGACACACACATACACACCACACTCACACACACACACACACATACACACATATACATACACACACACACACATACGCATGCTTAAAGGTTAAAAAAAAAGGAACTTTAAATATTTTAAAACAAAATAAAAGTAAGTTTTAGGGGCTGGAGAGATGAATCAGCAATTAAGATCTTGCAGAAGACCTGAGTTTGCTTCCCAGCACCACACAGTGTTTCTCAACCATTCCTAATCCCAGTTCCAGGATCCAACTCCTTTTTCTGATCTCTGAGGGCAGCAAACATTCACATGGTGTATATACAAACACTCAGGCAAACACATACATATCAAATAAAAATAAGCAAATATCTAAAAAATCTTTTAAACGTTTCTGACATCAGCTCTATTTTACAAGTACCTTATTTCATATTGGCAACTGTTTTCCTGTTTGCTCTCACCACCCCTGTCCTCAGCATAGCCCCAGGACAGACAGAGCTAAGGCCAGAACTATTACCTTCATTTCCTGTATGGATAAGCTGGAACCCAGGTGGACAGGCCTGGTTGCACTTGTTAGAAGGATGAGGCAGAAAATTCAAGTTCAAGGCTTGCCTGAAGTCTGAGGCCAGACTAAGCAAAGAAGTGGAACCCTGTTCTCAGAAAATGAAGAAGGCCGGGACATCAGCAGAAAAGCATTTTCCATGCTCACCAGATGCAAACTTCAATCCCCTCGAACACTCAACTGAGGTTCAAATAAGGAAAGTGGCTTTTCTGAAGTCGCAGGTTTGGCAGAGGTGGTGCTGGCAGTAGCTTGACTCTTCCTCACCCCTGCTTCTCACTGCCCCCAACTTGCTCCTCATCCTGCTCTCCTCCCTGCTCTGTTTTGTGTTTCCCTCTTCCCACTCCCCCCCCTTCTTGCTTTAATCCACAAATGGAGTAAGCTTTGCAAACTGTCCATACCTTTGCTTTCTCTGGAAACTGGCCAGCCTTGGCCCCGGCCCGGCCCTGGCCCAGCCGGTCCCAGTCCCATATCACCACAGAGTTGTGCCTTGAGCAAGCCTTTTCCAGGTGTCAGGATGAAGAGATTAACTTGGGGTGACACTCTGGCTGCCAACTGGCCCCAGATAAGATAAGGGAGGGGATCAGCACAATAAATAGGCCCCAAGCTCACTCTTGACCCAGGCAATAATTGGCTGAGGTCACACCAGCTCACAAGCAGCATGGATATGCACCTGCGGTTGGTCACCCTGACCTTGGCTGCCCTGCTTGCCATGGACAGGGGTGAGTGGGCAGATCTTGGTCTTTCTGAAGCTTAGTCTTAGTAGGTGAGCTTGGGCATGGGACAGAGGCAGGTCTGGAGCTTCCTGTGAGGCCTGGGCTTTCTGCATTCCTTTTACTGCAGTAGGGAAAACAGTGGGAGAAAAGAAATGGGTTCAGTCCTGACTCTGGGCCGGAACAGCCAAGTCCTCTTTCCTTAGAACCGTAAAATAGGATGCTGTTCCAATTCAAAGCTCCACTGAACAGTAATGGACTGGAGGCTGAGGAGACAGAAGGAGCACTCAGGACTCAGGCTGGCTGTGGGGAGGTAGGAGTGCTAAGAGAGACGTGATCTTTGCCCTCGGGTTCCTGTTCTGCTTTGACAAGCTATAGTTTGGGACCCAGGACAACCATTTCAGCATATGGTGGGGTCCCTTGGGTGGGTAGACACACACACCAGAGCTAGGCTTCCTCGGGCTTGGGACACCTCAGCAGCCCCGCAGCTAAAGTCAGGTACATAGGTGTCCGGCCCTTTAACGTATGAAGGAACAAAACGAAATCAGCACTGTCCCAGCAGAGCCTAAACTTAGTGGGATGGAGGAGGGGAACGGACGGTGGATGAGTAATATCTCAGAACATGACAAAGGCTGAGAATTATGGGCCTGGGGGGTGGGGGTTGGAAGGAAGCAGCAGTCTTCAACCAGGGGAAGTCTCTCTTGGAGAGGTCCAGGTTTGAGGGAAGCTTGAAGGAATGAGGGAGTAAAGATATTTTAGACAAGAATGTTCCAATGGAGGGAACAGCCCTGCGGTAGAAACATGTGGGGAGTGGGGGGCGGGGAAGGAGGAGAGAGGCAGCTGGGAACTCTGTTGGGCAGTCCTGGGGGCTAATGTGGGAACCTGGCTTTTCCTCTGAGCGAAGGGGGAGCCAGCACCAGAATTGGAGCAGCCTCAGACCTTTAAAGAATGCTCTAGTTTGTATGTGAACAGAACAGGGACGCAGGGAGACCCATTGCCACCCACTAGACAAGAGTCATAACACTGGAAAGCAGCGTCTGGCAGGACCTCAGCCCATTGATACCATGTCCATACCTTGTGTTGGCCACAGGCCTGGCAGCCAGGTGATGAGAAACAGGTCTGCAGGCTCTGGCCAGATGCAGGCTACTTACTCCCTGCCTCTCCCCATTCCCCAAGCAGCTCTTCCACTGGGAACATTTAGGCAGCCCGCCTTGAAGGTCCTTGTATACGTGTCAGATTCAGGCCTTGGTTTGAATGAAGGGTCAAGGGCAAAGGATGCCTGGGGTTAAATACAACTTTTTCACAACCCTAGGAAGAAATTCTGGCTCCAAAGGGTTCTGCGCTTTCTTTTCTTGCGATAACTTCAGTGCTTAGTTCCTGAATATTCACTGGGTGAGCACTGATGACATATCACAGGAACCTCAAGAAACTTGGGTTCATGGGAAGGCAGTGGTAACCGAGTGAGTGGGCCAGTACTTGGCTTTGTGACAAAGCTCAGATCCAGGACTTCTCAGTGAGCTACGGAGGACAACAGGACAGCTTCTGAGCCTTCAAAGGATGAGATGACTTCATAAGAGGAGAATGAGGTGGGGGCACCTTGGGCAGATGGCCAGCATGAGCCAAAGAAGCCTCCGTTCCGGGACAGTGAGCAGTGAGGAGCCCTGGGTCCTGGGACATGGAAGACTGTATCAGATAGCAAGCCCAAGGAGCAAAGCTGGGGTTGGGGGTTCACACAGTCCCTAAACAAGTGACTCTGGATGCTGGCCAGAGGGAGAGTCATAGGAGTGATGGGAGCCAGGAAACAGTGTTCTGCCTTTTAAATGCTTGAAGGTTTTTGTTTGTTTGTTTTGCTATATAGCTCAGTCTGAGCTTGAATTTTTGATCCTTCTGCCCCTACCTCCCAAGTGCTGGATTATAGGCCTCTACCGTCACACCCACTCCGCCTTTGTAAATGCTTTTCTCCTATAGTTACAGGCCATTAAACACATAGCATTTTTACTTAGTAAATCTTATAGCTGAGCTTTGACAATGCATGCACCTGTGTGTCCTAAACCTCCCTCAAGATACAGAACACAACTGGACAAGGTGGCACACACCTATCATCCCAGGACTTGAGGCAGAAGCCAGTGGATTTCTGTGAGTTTGAGGCCAGCCTGATCTACACAGCCAAGGCTACATAGCAAGATCTTGTCTCAACAACAAACAAGATTCAGATCGTTTCCACACCTCCAGAAATTTCCCTCCTGCTAGTCCGTCCTGGTCCTTCCCTATCTCAGAGGCAGTGGTACTGCTCAGCGCCCAAAGACAATCATCCCGCACCGCCCCCCATCCCGTCCCCCTGATCTGCCTTCTGTCTCACACTGACAGATCAGTTCCAGATGTCACACGAATGGCGTCCTGATACATGGAGTCTTTTGTGTCTGTTCCTTTTGCTCAGCTAAATATTTTTGCAGTTTAGCCTCATTGAGTGGATCAGGAGCTTTCACTGTGTTTTAGCTTTAAAAAGCTTTTACTTTTAAAACTATGTATGTACTTGTGTGTTTGTGTGGGGTGTGTATGTGAGTATGTGCCAGGGCGTTGGGTGCCCTGGAGCTAGAGCTACAGCCAGTTGTGAGCTGTTCAACACAGGTGCTGTATCAGAACTCAGGTCCTCTGCAAGAGCAGCATGTGGCCTGAGCCATCGCTCCAGCCCTGTTTTCTGATTTTTTTAGACAGGGTTTCTTTATGCGTCTAGGCTGGCCTCAAATTCCTGATCCTCCCTCTCTGAGTACTGGGATTACAGGTGTCCTCCCCATGGTGGTTTGAATGAGAATGTGCTCCACAGGCTCAGACACTTGAACACTTGCTGCCCGGTTGGTGTGCCATTTGGGAAGGTTGTGGGAACTTAGTGAGGTGGAGCCTTAATGGAGGAAGTAAATCCCTGAGTGGGGGGAGCTTAGAGGAAGTACCTCCCTGGGTGGGGGTACTTAGAGGAAGTACCTCCCTGGAGGGGGGACTTGGAGGAAGTACCTCCCTGGAGGGGGGACTTGGAGGAAGTACCTCCCTGGAGGGGGGACTTGGAGGAAGTACATCCCTGGAGGGGGGTACTTGGAGGAAGTACCTCCCTGGAGGGGGGACTTGGAGGAAGTACCTCCCTGGAGGGGGGACTTGGAGGAAGTACCTCCCTGGAGGGGGGACTTGGAGGAAGTACATCCCTGGAGGGGGGTACTTGGAGGAAGTACCTCCCTGGAGGGGGGACTTGGAGGAAGTACCTCCCTGGAGGGGGGACTTGGAGGAAGTACCTCCCTGGAGGGGGGACTTGGAGGAAGTACATCCCTGGAGGGGGGTACTTGGAGGAAGTACCTCCCTGGAGGGGGGACTTGGAGGAAGTACCTCCCTGGAGGGGGGACTTGGAGGAAGTACCTCCCTGGAGGGGGGACTTGGAGGAAGTACCTCCCTGGGTGGGGGCACTTGGAGGAAGTACCTCCCTGGGTGGGGGCACTTGGAGGAAGTACCTCCCTGCGGTACGCCGAGTGTATACAGTCTCTGCTTGTGGTTGAGGGTGTGCGCTCTCAGCTGTCCTAGAGCCTACAGCTTGCTGCCGAGCTGTCGTGGCGTGATGGACTCTTATCCACTGGAACCAAAGGACAAAATAAATCTTTCTTTTTGGAGTTTTGGTCATGATGTTTTATCACAGAAAAATAATTAATACACACACCACAGCCACTGGTGCTTTCTGCTGTTTGTGTGTTGTTTTGTGACAGGGTCTTACTCTGTAGCTCTGGTTGACCTGGAACTCATTCCATAGTCCAGGCTGGTCTCAAACTTACAGTAATCCTCCTGATCTGCCTCTTGGGTGTGCTTGTTTTTCCTGCTGTGTAATAATCCACTGTACACAAGATTCACACTCTATCTGTTCTGTGGAAGGACACTTTGGCCATTTTTAGTTATGACATACAGGAGTCTGAGCAGTGTGGTGACAGGTTAGATTTATATTTTGATCCTTCATTGCCGGCCTGACAGAACACACTAGAGGTATCTTAGTTTTAGTCTCTTTTTTTCTCTCTGCCTGGGAAATCTCCAAGAAAAAGTGACATCATCCAGCCTTTCAGGGGATGTGGTGCTCTAGTGCTGGAGACAGCTTCCTGCTCCATGCAGAACTTAGTTCACCCCTGCGCAGCGTCGCATGGACCTCTCTGTGAGGGCAAGAAGAGCCCATCTCTCTGTCAGGCCCTGTGCAGCCCTTCAAGCCACTCTCCCTCCCACCTGGGCCTTACAGCCGGCTGGATTCTCTCACCCGCCCGCCATGCCCATGGTCACACTGCTTTGTGTCCTGTAAGCAGTTCAGCCAAACCTTGAGGCCGACAACTGTGTGTGTAGGGAATTAGGCTTGTCAGTCAAGGGTTCCGGAGACAGACCCAGGCCTGCACGCACGGGAAGTGTGGGAGTACTACCCACCCGGAGCAAGGAAGCTGGCTGAGTGTGACCGCGTGTCGGGTGGCCTGCAGGAAGCTTTGGCAAGGGGTGGCCTCAGCATGCTCCGGAGACATGAGGGCTGAGGTCTTGCAGCCACACCACTGTTAGGATGTGTCCATGGCACGGGAGGCAAGGTTGAGGGAGGCAGCTCCATTCTCCACAGGCAATTCCTAGGACAGGGCTGTTAGGAGAAAACAACCAGCGCTCCTGGCAGCTGGGGCTGGGACCTCAGTCCTGCGCTGAAGGCTGGGTAGCAGATACAGCATGTCCTCCCTCCACTCCTCCTTCTGTTACAGGGTGGTAAGGTGTGGTGAGTACCAAAGGCGTGTGCTCTCAATGTTTGGTACACAGCTAACTGCTGATTTTTTATATTATTATTTTATGAGACACAAAAATTCCACTGAGATCTGAGTAATTAGAAGCAGGTTTTGATCGTCGCTCCTTAATTCCAGACTTCCTGTCATTTCGTGCACTCCACCATGATGTTGGCTTTCTGGTAGCCCCACCAAATGGTTCTTGTCCTGAAGAAGTTCAGTGGGTCATGCCTGGGCCAGGTGCCCCAGGGAAGGAGGGGTCCTCAGTCCCCAAGGTCTGGCTCCCAGGGCTGACAGCCGTGCCTGGTTTTGCTCCTTTTGTCTTTCAGAGCTGCCGGTGTCAGCAGGAAGGCTTGCTTTCTCCAGAATGGTAAGTAAGGCTGTCACTCTGCAGGAGTCTCTCGTTCACTCTAGGACATCTAGACACTTTCAGCAGTCTCAAGGTGGCCAAGACGGCCTCTTGAACCTGCATTTTCCTCAGAATACCTCCTCCAGACTGAGCAGGCCCAAATTCCGGGCCTAGCCTCAGCCCCAGGATTTGCCCCAAACCTGGTCTCCAAGGTCCTTTCGTCAATCAGTGGGCACCCTTCCCCAGCACCGCAGGACACAGCACCTGCTGTACTTTGTGCAGCACAAGACAGGCCGCAGGCAAAGAGGTGACCCAGCACAATGAAGGGCCCTGCAGAGCACATCTCACCTTTCCCTCTTCGCTCTAAGTGGGCAAACACCAAGCAGCCCCCTGTGGATCCCACCCCGGGCCTCACACCCCCTGTGAGGGGGAAGGCCTCTGCGGGACTCTCAAAGCCACCTTCCCAAGTGGCAGCCTCTGCCCTACTCATTGGTCCATCAGAGCCCAGCCTCACTGGTGCCAACAAGCCAAATACCTTACATACGCGGCTTCGGCTAATCCCGTGTTTGAACACCGGTATCTGCCATTTTCACTGAGGATCTGAGTGGCTCACCCACGTTTACAGAGCTTCAGTGGCTGATCTGGGGACTTCAGTTGTTTCTTTTTTTGAAACAGGGCTTCAGGTAGCACAGCTGGCTTTCAGCTAGTTAAGCTGATAAGCCTGAACTCCTGATCCTCTGCTTCCACCTTCAGCTGCTGGGATTACAGGTGCGTGCCACCATGTCCAGCCGTAGAGCACCGGCTTTTATTGCTATCCTGCAATGCCTCCCAGACCTTCTCCTTGACCCAGCTCCAATGCCAGGCTTGACTCGTTCTCGCTTAGCCTGAGACTAATTAGCTGTAAGCCCTGCCCTCTCACAGGGCCTGAAAGACCACCTTGTAGGTGAACTGGGAAAGCTCAGTCAGTAACTGCTTGTCCTGAAAATGTGAAGAGCAGAGTTTGATCTCCATATAATCCCGGGGCTTATGAAGCATCCCTGGCTTGCTGGACAGCTGACATAGCCTCCTAGGTGAGTTCCAGGCCATGAGAGAACCTGTCCCCCCAAACAAGAAATAGCATCCAATGTTCAGTGGTCTCTGCATACACACACACATGTACTGCTGTCCCCCACCCCCACAGGTACACAAAAAATGACCATACAGCCTTGGTAAGTTCAGGAGCTCCTAAGGAGAGAGACATTTCGTAGGAATGATGGGTGGCTCTTTACTGGGATCACAATTGGACCAGAATTTCTAGTTACATCCACAGAGGAGTGTAAGAACTACTCCCCAGGAGTTTGAGGCCACAAACTTCCTACACACACACACACACACACACACACACACACACACTAGCACAGGTAGAATGTTACATACCAGAGCTCAACTTATGTATACATCCAGTATCAAGCACACACACCACAGAGTCTGAATCATTGGCTTCGTGTTCCAAGCAAAGCCTTGGGCCCCTGACCAGAATTCCACCACTTCTGTTTTCTACAGCCCATCTGTGAGCACATGGCAGAGTCCCCAAACTGCCCCCAGACACCTAACCTGATCTGTGGCACGGATGGACTCACATATAAAAATGAATGTCATCTCTGCGTGACCCGGATGTAAGTACCCTCCCCCCGTCCAACTTGCTTGGGTGGCCCCCTCTCTGGTACACACAAGTCTGAAAAGAGCAGGCTTTGACCTAATCTTCCTTCACACACAGTGACTTGGCCAAAGAAGAGTCTTCAGACATTTGTCTAACAGCTAAAAGTCACTCAAAAGTAGCACAGGGTTCCAGGTCAAAAGCCAGAAGCTGATAAGGGTGGAGGGAGGGGGCAGCAACCTGAGTTATTTACCTTGTTGTGTCCCTGACTAGATGATCCCATCCGCTCTTTCATCCCTCTAGCCAACTCTTACTGACTGAGCACTTACCATGGCTAGTCCCTGCAGCCTCTCTCGTCTCTTGGAGTTAGGCTAAGAAACGGAAGCCAAACCCACAGCCAGCCAATGGCATCACAGCCGAGTCAGATGGGAGCAGAAAAGGAGCAGGGCCAGGGAAGACTAGAGGAAGTAAAACCCAAGTTCATCTCTGCAGCACAAGAAGAAACAAGCTAGACAAAATGTAGAAGAAAGAGTTTGGAAAGATCTCTAAAGGTTAAGTTAGAGCTTAAGGAAATGCAGGAAGTTGGACATATTTGAATGTGAAGTGGGGGAGAGGTGCTAGCTAAATGAGGTGAATGGGGCCAAGCCATGATCTTGTACAATAGATCACCCAACTCTGTTCCCTCACCAGTATAACCGTCAACCAGACAGAGAGCCCAGTGAGATTATGGAGGAGAAATCTTTGGAAAATGCAAATCTAGGCAGATGTGAAAGTCTATATTGGAAGAAATAGAAGTAGGTACTCTTCTGGCTTTAAAAAAGGCCGTAATCAAGATTCGTGTAGGATACACTGGGGGGTAGAACTGATAGGCTCAGCCCATGATTGGACATGAGGGTGAAGGCAGAGAGGGGGTAAGAATTGTCCTTCCTCCCTTCCCTCTGAAACAGGATCTTTCTTGCTGTTGCCCAGATTGGCCTTGAGTTCAAGGAATCCGTGGCTTTGTCTTGTTTCAGGACTAGGCATTGAACCCAGAACCTTCTACATGCTAGGCAAGCACTCTATATCTCCATCTCTGCCCCTCGTTATTTTTAAACAGGACCTTGTTAAATTGCACAGGCCTTGACCTCATTTTCTTCTTTTTTAAAATATTTATTTATTTTATTTCATGTGCATTGGTGTGAGGGTGTCAGATCCCCTGAACTAGAGGATCTAGTTGTGATCTGCCATGTAGGAACTGGGAATTGAACTGGGGTCCTTTGGAAGAGCAACCAGTGCTCTTAACCGCTGAGCCATCTCTCCAGCCCTTGAATTCATTTTCTAAAACTCAGGACGGTCTTGAAGTTAGAATCCTTTGCCCAGCCTCCTGGGTAAGGGATTCCAGACCAATGGTTCCAGGCCTAGTACACATTTACTTATGGTCTTGGGTGCCTAGTGGTACCACTTGCTAAGATGGGGGCTGTCAGGGCAGCTTTGGGAGGTAGAGATGTTTGTGGATAGTTGGTCTCTGGTCTATCTCGGTTGGGTTGTGCAATAGGTACAAGAACAGGTAAGACAGAGGTTTGGCAGCCATCAACAAGCAGTGGTAGTTGAAACCCCAGGAAGCTGAAAGTTCTCAGGGGATGTATAAGAGTGTCAGTTTACAGGGGGATGTGCTCTCGGATCCCTGACATCTGCTCTGCATCTGGACACTTCAAGGAGGGTCTCAGCAGGGAGTCTAGAAGGGCTGGCCCTGTTTTTTAAAATCCTCCCTTATAGTTCCTAGTTAATGTCCTCATCCTTGTCTTCTTTGATTCTAGAAAAACCAAAAAGGACATCCAGATCATGAAGAATGGCGAGTGCTGAGCCCAGAGGTGCACTCAAGCTGGAGAACTGATGCTCCAGAGGCTATGATATGAAATAAAAGATGCAGCCCAAAGCCAGTGGAATGGACCAGTCTTTGGGACTCCGGGGAAGAGATGGCAGCAAGGGATGTCAGCCCTGACAGCCTCCCAGCTGAATGCTATCCAGCTGCCCTGGTGTTCCTCAACCTTGTTACATGTCCCAGTTCCCTCCTGTCTGCTTGAAGTCAGACTCTGACCCCAGGGTACTGCCCAGTGCTCCACCCAACCGGCCAGGAACCTAAGTAAGATGAGCATCCTGATGCTGCTGAGCATGTGGTTCAACAGCACCTGAATGGATTTTTCCTGGGCAGACCGGCACTTGGAGCCAGACACACACATACACGTAAGCTTGACAGGGCATGGCTGGCATTCAGGATCTGCACTGTACAACTGAAGTCCTCTTCTTCTTCTTCCTCTTTCTTTTTGGTGTTTTGATTCAGGGTTTCTCTGTGTAGCCCAACTGTCCTGGAAGTCACTCTAGAATGTCGCCTGGCCTTCATTCTGCCCTTCCAGTGCTAGGATTAAAGGTGTCCGCTACTACTGCCCAGCTGAACTGCTTCTTATAATTCTCAAACTATTTTGTTTTTTGGATTGAGACACAGTCTTAACTGTGTAGCCCAGGCTGGATTTAACTCTCAAGCCTCCCGTCCCAGCCTCCAGAATGCTGCAAACTAGGTGTTTTATTTATTAAGAAGCATTCAAACCTGGGCAATGTTCCATGCCCTGTGAGTGCTTTCCTGCACAGATCACCTGAAGAGCCCTGGATCTCTTGGTCCAGTCTCAGGTCAGCTCCTAGCACAGCAGGATGACTTTGCAGGCCTGCCCTGCGCAAGTTAATATCCGCTTTGACTGACTGACAACATCCAGACATCCCAGACTCCAGCCCCGTAGCAAACATTGAATACCTCTTTTGGTCAAAACCTGTAGAAGATTTATTGTTTATTTTTTGTTTTAAAACAGTTTTTTATTGTTTTTTATCTTAAAACAGGGTCTCTTTATGTAGCCTCGGCTGGCCTCAAACTCAAAGACCTGCCTGTCTCTGCCTCCCAAGTGTTGGGATTATGGCATTCACCAAAATTTGGTTATTTTGTGTAGGGATGTTTTACTTGCCTGTATGTCTGTCTATGCAGAGACCAGAAGAGGGCAGTGAATCGGATCCCCCAACCCCAGAACTGGGGTTACAGTTGTGAGCTGCAACGTGGGTGCTGGGAACTGAACCCAGGTCTTCCTGGAAAGCAGTCAATGCTTTTAACCACTGAGCCATCTCTTCAGCTAGAAGCCTTTGATGTGATGGTGGATAATGGAGTGTGAAGGGACCTATCCAAGTGGTAACAATTTTACTCAGGTTCAGATTCCTGCTCTAGGGGTATAAAAGGACAGAAAATGCTCTGAAATGATATCCGAGGAAAACCGGACAAGAATGGCAAAAGCCAACATCCCCGGGACCAGTGAAATGAGAAACCAAGCAGCTGCTGCTGCCTACAGGTCGCAGGGGCTTAGGCTACCTACCTGCAGGCCTTTCTACTGCTACTGATCAACTTGCTTCCCACAGGCAGGTGAACAGTGTAGGATTAAGTACTGGTTGTAAAGACACAAAACCAAAATAGTAGCAGGCTTACATATGTAGAAATTAATTTTTCTATGCAGACTGACAACTCCATGTTCCCTGTGAACTGCTACTCTGTCACCTTCGGCCTGTCTCAAAGTCTAAGTCAGCTGCTCCGACTGTGGCCATCACCTAGAGTCCAGGCCACACAGGTGAGGAAGAGCACACACCCACCTCCAAAGGCACTTCACACAAGACAGGCATAATGTGTTCATAGCATCTCTCAGCCAGGTGAGAGCAAGGAGACCAAGAGATCTAAGCCTAGTCTGTTAAACTAAAAATCAGGAGCTACTGTAGGAGGGGAAAGTGGGTGCTGTTGGCATCTGGCGGTTTCCATCTTAAGTGGGAAGTCTCACATACACACATAAAACAGACCAGCCAAGCATTCCCTCAGTGACCCCACCTAGAACGTGCCAGACGCCACACTGGAAGAAACAGGCAATTCTCCTCTTACATTTGTGGTCGCTCTGACACATAGCGTGAACCTCTACAGACTACATGGCAGGCTTTGCTTTCAAGGGGAGGGTATGGGGAGCATTGCCGGAGACAGAAACCATGGTCTTGCACGTGCCAACCAAACACTTTACCACTGAGCTATGTCTCCATCCCTTCCCAAAGACTCAGCGTATGGCGTGAAACCATGCTGCACTGGCCACTGCCAACTAGTAAAAAGATTCTTCCTCAGATCTTGGAAACAGAGGCAAAGCCTCTGAGGCTGCAGACAGCCAGGGTTCCTATCCTGAGGAAGGATCCAGGCTGGGGGAATGGTGAGGGTACAAAGAGGGGTGAGGACTAACTCTGGACAATGTTTGAGTTTCTGAAGTCCAGCTGTCTTTGGCCTTCCATGCTGCATGGCATGACTTGGCTGGTAGCTTGTCTTTTACTTTTTAGGACATGGTCTTACAAGTAGCCGAGGCTGGCTTTGAACTCAGGATCCGCCCGTCTGTTTACCAAGAGCTGGGTCCATAAGCAGATATTGCCTATAAAAAAAAATTATGGGTTCTGCTCATAATTTTCCTACTTCACTTTATCTCTTTGGAATTCCTGGTACCTTCAAATAAAAAGCAGTACTGGCCAGCACTTGGAGAATGGCTTCTCAGAAGCAGTGGTCAGGAGTGGTACTGCCTCTGTAATCCCAGCACTCGGAGGCTGACACAGGACGACAATGTGGTCCCACATTCTCTTCAAGGAAAGAACACGGAAGGGGAAAAGGAGGAGGAGGAGGAAGTAGAAGCTGCAGCGAAGGACAAGTAGGAATGCTGACTAAATAAACAACATGCAAGAAAATTCTTCCAGCTCCGAGGCTGAAGGATTCATTTGTGGAATTATACTCTCTGTTCATCCTCCCTGCGTAGGGCTGATCAAGCCCCAGGAAAGAGGGCAACTGAGAGGGGTGTCCTTTGCTTTCCTGGGGCAGAGCTGCCCTGTGAGTGAACAGGCCTATGTGGGTAGGGCCTGTGCCCATGGCCACCATGCTATACATCCGTGATCTGACCCTTAGGGCGTCTTTTCTCAACCTTTAAATAAGAATGTCTATCAGTGCTGTGAATCCCGATGCTGACAAGAGAGATTCCACGGTCAAGCACAGCTGTGGAAATTTCACATTCACCATGGAGGCAAATATACTCAGCATTCACTTGAAAATCCACTAACACTGGATAGTATGCTTGCTTGCTGTCAAAAAGACAAAGCTCCTATCCAAAGGAACTGTAGTCCAGTGTTAGAGGAAGAGGTACTCAAATGACCCCACAAATAAGCCACAGCCTTCATAAGTGCCATGAGCACAGAAAGGATGCCAGCTGGGCCTGAATAGAATCTCAAATAGGCAGGATTTCCCATGGAAGAGACTTTTAAGGGATGTCCTGAAAGATGAACAGGAGTCATCAACAAAGGAGAAGAGGAGAGTTGGTGAGAGGCTGTCCACACAGAGACAGCAGCAGGTGCAGAGACCCCCAGAGGAGTAAAGAACCCATGAATCTGGGACTGAAAGAAGACTAGAGTGGCTGAGAAGTAAGGGCTAGAAGACACAGAGGAAAGGACACGTCCTCTCTTATGAAGGTGTGAGGGAGTTTGAGACAGTGTAGCACCAGCTGGCCTTGAACTTGTGGCAATCCTGTGTCAGCCTCTCTAGTGCTAGGATTACTAGGATCGTAAGTGTAAGCCACCATGCCTGGCAAGGACTGTACGGTCTTTATTCTAAGAGGCGTGGGAGTGACTGGAGTTTTCTAAATGGAACTCTCACATATTTTAGCACCACTTAGGCTGCTCTGAGGAAAACGAACTGGAGAGAGACAGACCAGTTGCCTTGGTTGTGTTTCCTGGTGCTGTGATAAATACCCTGACAAAAGCAACTTAAGGGAAAGGGGTTTATTTGACTCATGGTTAGTCCATCATGGCAAGAAGTCACAGGAGCTTGAGGAAGTTAGTCACATTGCATCCATAGTGAAGAAGCAGAAGCAAGGATGAATGCATGCATGCTACTGCTGAGTTAGCTTTCTCCATTCATACAGTTCAGAATCCTCTGCCTAGGGCATGGTGTCACCCACAGTGGACATGTCTTCCCACCTCAGTTCAAGATAATCCCTCAAAGACATGTTCACAGGCCAACTTAATCTAGATAACCCTCAATGAAACTCCCTTCCCAGGTAATTCTAGATTGTGTCAAGTAGACGGAATTAACCTTCCAGGGACTGGAGACGGCTGCTCAGCAGTTAAGAGTATATACTGCTCTTGCAAGAAAGCTTGTGTTCAGTTCCCATCGTCCATGTCAGGCAGCTCACAACCACCTGTAACTCCAGCTCCAGAATCCAGCACCTCTGGACTCTGGCCACCTGCATGAACACGCACACAACACACACACACACATTTTATAAAAATAAATCTTAGAAAACAGAACAAAACTAATCACATCAATATAGGAGATAAACAGGAAGCTAGTGTATATGACACCATGTCAAATAGGAGGAAGACAAGTGGAGATCAAAAGCATGGGCTCTGCTTTGGAGGATGTTAGAACGCTTGCCTAACATGCACAAAGCCCTTCGTTTGATTCCCAGCTGAGAGAGAAAGGGGTCCGGAGACAGCTTGACAGTTAAGTACACTGGCTGCTCTTGCAGAGGACCTGGGTTCAATTCCCAGCATTCACACGGTACCTCACAACTGTTTGTGACTCCAGTTCCAGCAGATCCAATGCCCTCTTCTGGCCTCTGGAGCCACTAGGCACGCACATGGTACACAGATATACAAGCAGTCAAAAATATACATACATATACAATAAATGAAAAAATTTAAAAAGCACACAACACATATATGTATGCAGACAAAACATCCATACACATACAATACAGTAAATGAAATTAGAAAGAAAAGCACACAGCTCTGACTTAAAAGCCACAAGGAAACCCAGAGCTCAGAGGGTTTGGTTAACAGAAGTTGCCAGCTGGCTTCATCCCGACTTTACACAAACTACCATCTTTGCCTTCCTAAGCCATAGTTTTGAGCTAGTTTCAGGCAGAGACTCAGTTGACACTGGATTCTTAACAGTCTGGAGATTTGTTTGGAGGCAAGGTCACTCACATACTAACCACAGGGCCAATCTTAGAATGGCACCTTGAAGCCAGGCTGAGTGGCACATGCCTTTAATCCTAGCACTTGCGAGGCAAAGGCAGATCTCAGGTCAACAAAGTAAATTTCAGGACAGCCAGAGCCACACAGTGAATGTCACCTTGAAACCAAGCCTGTGGCTAGGGAGGAGCAGTGGAGGATGAGGACAAGGTCTTTAAACAACAATCCAGCCAGGAATCAGGTCACAGCAAGAGGGCAGGCACTCGTCCATATGCCAAGCTTGTATCCAACCTTCCCACCTGAATGCAGCCTCCAGGGGATTCTCGTAAGGTCGGGAATCTGAAGGCTAGGGTGCCCCCTCAACCTGAAACTCCCTCCAGATAAACGAGAGTGTTCCCAGCTCAGAAATTACCCAGATGTCAAAAGAGCTGAAGACATGTGGGTAGGGAGGCCTCTCCTAAAAATGCGGCTGCTGGCAGCACAATCACACAGAGCCAGGATGAGAAAACAGGAACTCTACTTGAGGTTGCAAAGACAGTAGTTTTTCACTGAGGACCGATGGAGGAGTCGGGACACTGACATTTGGCCGGTTGTGTCTGGTAGCCCTGGAGAAACAGTCAACCTCTTTTCTGCAAAGCTGCTCTTCAAGCTAGTACAGCTCCTTTCTGCCACACTTCATTCAGCAAAGGCCAAGTTCATAGACTGCAACCGCTCTGTCTCTTGGCAGATGTACTGCTCCACTGTGTCACACTCAGCTAGGAACACCTACAAGACAGACACAGGCAGTGAAATCCAGGGCCCTCCCAGGACAAGCCAACCATCGCCCATACAAGGTTCTTCTCAGCCATTCTGGGGAACCTGTATATTAGACTCTAAACAGGCTGTGCCTGGATGGACATGGGCTCCCAGCCTGGACTCCAAGGTTAAGAGAGCTAGGGATAGTGAAACATAGGGCCATGGTTTCTGACTGGGCCCTAGGCCAACAACCCTCCAAAAGGGGGCACTGGGCTCACCAACAGCCTTCACTGGAACTTTGCCAGCTCTATCTGCTCGCCAGTGAACTTGCCCAAACTGATGAAATCAGATACACAGGGACAGGAATTCCCTTATTGGGTTCACACTAATAAATAAACAATAACAACAGGCCATGCCTCTGTTTTGAACAGATAAACACACCAACACACAAAATACACCACAGCTTGTCATGTACTATCTTACAACTCACCTGAACCTTTTTCACCAAATTCTTCCTTTTTAGCCTGCTGTCTTTAAAATTTTCTGGTAGTACCTATGGAAGAGACAGTTGACACCAAACAATTGACATCTGCAGTGGCAATGACAGGGAACATCAGGAATCCACACAACACACCAAACAGGTCGCCAATGTAATCAAGACATGCACTTTCAGGCATCATCTCTCCAAGTCTGAATCCTATGTGGCTCCTTTACGGTTCTCATTCCTATGAACTCCCTCCCTTGGTTGCAATGTCTGGACAGTAACCTGATCCAAAACACAGATTTTGTTTTCTCACGGTTTCCTAGGTATGAATACTATTGTACCAGGAAAAGTACCTTCTGGTTTTTGTTGTTTTTTTCTTAACCCCTTTGTCACACAGAATTCCAAGCCCAGATAATTCACTCTCAAGAGTGAAGCATCAGGCTAGAGCTACCCTTACTATCATCTATTTAAAAAAAAAAACATGGGTCGCTGGGTGGTGGTAGCACACGCCTTTAATCCCAGCACTCAGGATGCAGAAGCAGGTGGATCTCTGTGGGTTTGAAACCAGCCTGGTCTATAGAGAGTTCCAGGACAGCCAGGGCTACAACAGAGAAGCTCTGTCTCAAAAAACAAAAAACAAAAACAAAAACTTAGGCTGAGTTAACACTCAAAGCTAACTAGGACATAGTACTTGGCACACAATAGTAGATCCTTGACATCCCCAAGTAACTGACTTGCCTAGGCAATAGAAGTGTAATACTGATAGATTGAAATAGATTGAAATACTGCCATTTAAAAACTAGTAGCTCTGAGCTGAGTATTTACTTACCATTGTATCAATCTCCTCTAGGATCTTCATGAACTGCTCAATTGTGGCCTTTACTTTCCTATCAAGCTTGCCGAGAGCCTCTGCTTGCAATTCCTTAGGCAAAAAACCCTGTGAAGGAATAAGGCACAATTGCAAGAGTTTCTTGAGATTCATGGAAAAGCATGCTACTACACTGGTGAAGTGACCCCGAGTTCACCATTGCTCTCACATGCCAGGCTGAATCTCAGACCTGTGTCCCTTGGAAAAGTTAGAAATGCTCGCTTTGGCTAGTCTGAGAATTTTCCACCAGGCTACAGACTTCTTTCTCACATGGCCCACCGGAGTGCTGAATGCCTCCTGAGGCCTAACTATAGTGTAGCTTTCAGTCACAAGTGTATACATGCACATGAGGGGCGGACATTAAGAGCACAGACTTAAATGCTGGGCACAATGGCACGGCATGTGGACCACCAAAGGTTGACAAGAGGTATCTTGTCATACACTCTCTATGTGGTGTTTTGAACAGGAATGGCCACCATAGGCTCATAAATTTGGATGCTTGATCCATTAGGGGGTGGCACTACTTGACAGGGATGATGAGGTGTGGCTTTGTTGGAGTAGGAGGAGGAAGTGTGGCACTAGGGGTGGCTTTGGGGTTTCAAATGTTCAAGCCAGGCCCAGTGTCTCTCTCTGTCTGCTGCTGTGGATCCAGATGTTGAACTCTCAGCTACTTCTCCAGCATCATGTCTGCCTGCATTCCGCCCTGCTTCCCACCATGATGGCAATGGATGCTAAACCTCTGACTTTAGGCCGGACCAAGTAAATGTTCTCCTTTGTAGGAGTTGCTCTGGCCATGGCGTCTCTTCACAGCAATAGGACGCTGACTACGATACTCTGTCTTATTTTTTTGAGACAGACCCCTTACTGAATCTGGAGTTTGTCAATTTAGCTAGACAGCATGGCCAGTGAATGGTAGAGAACATGTCTTTGCCTCCCCAGCTCTGGGGTTACAGAATGTGCCATCAGGTGACGTTTCCACATGGATGCTGGAAATCTGAACCCAGGTCCTGGTGCACTTTACCAGCTGAGCCATATTCCCAACTTCGGTTTAAGAGCTTACGCAGGATGCTTAAACTTCCCATGCCTCACTGTTCTCAGGCTCCAGAATGCTGAAGGGGAGACATGCAGATGCCTCCCATAACTCACGGCACGGACAGAGGCACGTGATAACAGAGGAGGACAGTATTTACTTTAGTTCTGTTTTAAGACAGGCTCTCCTGCAGTGTCAGTGGTCTCCGACTCACTGCATAGTCGATGCTGCCCCGGAACTCCTGATCGCCCATCATCTCAGAAGAGCTGGTTTCCAGGTGTACAAAACCACACCTGGCTCAAGCAGCACTGGTTAAACCATCTTACAGTTCCCTAACACCCCTGTGCCTAGTGACCAGTTAGCTGGAACCCGAGCTGAAAAGCGGAATTTCTGGAGATGGCTTTAGAAGCAGAGTGGCGAATGCAAGAAGTGCAGACATTACTTAGAAATCCAAACTCAATCCTATCAAAAATAATCATACTTGCTCAAAAAGACTTATGTCTAAAGGCATTCCAAGATGTGTCATTCCCAACAGAAAAACCGTTAGGTAAAACAACAGACAACAGAGATCAGGTTAGGTAAACCATGACACGTTCATATGTAATAAAATACGATGATTTTCAATGACACAAGAAAATGTCAATTTTTTAATCAATAAAAGAAAAAAGCTTCCAAATGTACAGCATATTAAAATTTAATTAAAATTTAGTACAATAATAAGGTGAAAAATATTTTTCAGAGTACTAGTATCTCAGGATCACAAGAAGCAACAGTAAGAGCCAGACACTGGGATATGATAGGCCTCGGTTTGAATCTTTACCTATATGTACATTTAAAACTTCTGTATAAGCATCACAAATTAATTTTATAAATAAAACACAAAGTAGGACTGGAGAGATGGCTCAATGACTAAGAGTGTGTACTGCTCTTCTAGAAGACCTGAGTTCAGTTCCTAGCAGCACGCATATGGAGGCTCACAACCCCATGTAACTCCAGCTGTGGGGGAATCTGGGACCTCTGGCCTCCCTAGCCTTCAGCACTCACATGCTCCCACCTGTGTGCACATGTGCCCATGTGAGCACGTGCGCGCGCGCGCGCGCACACACACACACACACACACGCAATACATATATAATTAAAAATGAAATAAATCTTTTTAAAAAGCCAACCGGATAACCATACCATACCACTATTTCCACATAACTCTCATAAAGGGAAGTTACCTTCTGGATGCCAATAAGCTCTTTGTTCAACTCTTCCAGGTGGTTAGCTGTCTTTTCTACAGATACCTCTAAATCTTTCAGCTTCTTTAACTCAATTTCTTCCTCTGGATTGTTCTAGCATGAAGAATAAAGTGAAGTCAGTAATCACAAAGACCAGTAGCCTCTGTCAGAAGAAAATCTGACCACAATTGGGCTAAACCATTCACCTGATGCCTCTTGGAAAGCATATCAAAGGGTTAGACAACAAGGTTTTCTATCTATAAAGTCTAGTCCAGAGAGAAGTCCAGTGAGAATCCTGATGACTTACGCAAAAGAATGGAGTCACGGCTGACCCCAACAGCTAGATTAGAGTGTAAGCGAGGGCTGGAAAGAACTCACTGCTGTTCCAGAGGACCTGGGTTCAGTTCCCAGCACCCACACGTGGTTCCAGAGAATCCAGCCTTTCTTATGGCCTCCATGGGCATCAGGCACACACATAGTGCACATACACAAATGCAGGCAAAACACTCACATACATAAGACAGGATAAATACATTGTTAAAAAAGAAATAGAGTGTAAGCAAGTTCAAGTGAATGCCACTAAGAATGCCACTTTCCAGAATGGAAAGACAGGCAGAACTCAACTAGTCCTTTGTTTTGTTTTGAGACAAGATTTCACTGGAGATCTTGAATTCTCACTCCTCCCACTCCAGCTTCCTAATGTTGGGATTACAGATGACTTGCTACCATGCCTACAAGTATGACAAATCTTTTTTCTTTTTCCTCAGGCAATGTCTCAAATAGCCCAGGGTGGCCTCAAACTTCCCTCCTGATCCAGCTGCCTCTATCTTCCCCATGCCAGAGTATAGGCACACGCCACCATGCTTGGTCTAGGACTATATTCTTTTATTTAAATGAAAATGTCACCCGTCAGTTGAATTCTACTATTTAACGTGATTGTGACAATGAAAATACTTTTATTGAACATTTCTTATATGTCAGGTACTATATGCATAGCATGCTACCTGTGCTAATTTTTTTTTAGGCCTTACGACAACCCTAAGAGGCAGGAACTGTTTTACAGATGGTGAAGCAGGTTTAATGTAGTAAAGTAACCTAAGGTCCCAATGCCCAAAGAAGGGGAACAGACTAGAATTCAGATGTGGCTCCCCATTCTTAACCAGCTCCAATTGAAGCTACTATAGCTTCCTCAAACTGAGACCACGGGTCCTGCCTGAAGCCCACACTATTCTCCCCAACTCTCCAGCGAGGCATTCTGAACATTCTCCTTTCTCTTAGCCACAGCTGGCAGCCAGGGCCAGCAGCTGCTTGCTTTGTTACACTCCCCTAAACTATTCATTCTTCATAGCCAGGGCTCAAGCCCCGTGTCCTAGAGGCTCCAAGATTGGACTTCCATTTCTTTTACTCAGCCCCTCCCCTTCCTTCAATGTACTCAGCCACCTCAACCTAAGTAAGAGACCTTCAGAAGTTCAGGAATGCCACTGTGTCACAATGCAGGGCTGGGCTCAGTGTCCATCACTCAGGCGTCACAGCCCTCACCTCTCACCAGTTAACTCTTTTTCTTGCCCCTCAGTTCTTCAGTCTGAACCTTTCCACTCCAAGAGGGTTTTCTTCTTGAAGATTTTAATAAGAAGGATAGTTAAAGGAAGGCAGGCTCCTAAAACTTGAACAAGAGTACTTACTTGTGGTATCTCCAGCTTTACAAAAAGCTCTCAAAAATCCTAGGTAAAGCCTACTCCTGGCACATTTTAAGCAGGCCAAGGATTCACCAAACACAAAAGCCATGCCATTGAGGTAGCACAGTGGTTCCTAATTCCTAGAGAGAAAGCCTAATCAACAGCATACAAACGTACAAGTACCACAGCAACCAAACTGGCGATCTCATCAGACTCCATTTAAGGAGCAAACGTGTATGAAAGATTGCGGTCATTCAATTCTGAGACATTTTGAGAAAAAGCGATTCACCTTTTCCCCAATTAACATAACTCGGCAGCCATTCTGTATCCCAAGTGCTGACAGCGGTGTTCCCGGTTCTTTCAGAGATTTTCCTGGAAAACAAAACAAAACAGAAACAAAGACAAGCCAAACTGTAACATCTGTACAACACTGAAAAGAGACTTCAGCCCGTGCACAAGAAAAAGTGGTGGGTTCAAGCCCCGCTCCCAGTATGGAGCTATTAGTATTTAAGAGCTGTGGAAGGGAGTCAGTTTTCATTAAGCTGACAGGCCCACCTCACTCCAGGGCAGACCCCACCCCCAAGATTATTTGGGCAACACAAATTAAAATCAACTGTGTTGTGGGGGAGGGGATGCAAGCAAGGGCTCCTGCACAAGTTGGGGGTTAGGGAGGACTGAAGGTGTGAAGGTAGGGTGAAAGATGGCGGAGGAACCGGATGATAAAATACATTGTGTGAAATTCTCATAAGATTGATAGAGATAGTATGTGAAAACAAAGATACAAATGTGTGATAAGATCTAATCTAAAAAAGGGGGGCTGAAGGGACGGCTACACGGTTAGGAGCACTGGCTGCTCTTCCAGCGGACCCCAGAACTGGGCATGGCGGTGCATACCTGCTCCAAGCACTCAGGAGGCAGAGGCAGGCAGATCTCTGAGAGTTCAAGCCTAGAATGGTCTATATAGCAAGTTCTAGGCCAGCACAAACTACATAATGAGACCCTACCTCAAAAACAGCCAAAATCAACCAACCAAGCAAAAGTTTCATGTTTGTTAATAAGAAAAGGATAAACTGGAATAATTTTTTTTGAAAACTATCTTTACCCGGTAATATCATTTCTAGATATTTATCCTAAATAAATAACTGGAAATGCACCAATGTAATAATTATTAAAAAGTACTCAGGGATAAAGGATTAATATAATTCATATATTTCTTTGAAAATTTTATTATTATTGTTTTATGTGCATGGGTATTTTGCCTGAATACATGCTTGTGCATCATGTGTGTGTCTGGTGCCAGTGGAGGTCAGATCCTCTGGAACTGGAGTTACTGACAGGTTTAGAGCCTCCATGTGGTGTTGGGAATTGAACCTGGGTCCTTTAGAAGAGCAGTCAGTGTGCTCTTACTGCAGCGCCATCTCTCCAGCTCCTAAAGGTTTTGTTTTAATATTGATCTTTTTTTTTTTTTTCCAGAGCTGAGGACTGAACCCAAGGACTTGTGCTTGCTAGGCAAATGCTCTACCATTGAGCTAAATCCCCAGCCCCTATTGTGTATTGTTTTTTTCCTTTTTTTAAGACAGGGTTTCTCTGATCTAACTCTGTAGACACCTGCCTCTGCCTCTGGAGTGCTGGGATTAAAGGTGTATGCCACTACCACTCAACCAGATTTTTTTTTTTAATTATCTGTACGTGTGTGCATCTGTGTGGGTATGTGCGTGTGAATGCAGCTGCTATTTCCCTACCCCCAATAGATAATTTCTGTATAATAAAAGATTTTTTTTAGTCATAAAAGCTCTCTTTATTCCTCAGGATACTTCAATGAATGCTGGTACACTCTGGTTATAAGAAAGAAAAATTTAAGTGCATGGGTTGAGGACAGGGCTTAGTGGTTTGGTACTTACCTAGCAAGTTTGATTGATCCACAGCATCATTTAAAAAAAGTAGCACCTTTCTCCAGGGGACATTTTCTTCTTTGTGCTTTCTATTTTGAAACTTAATCTTTTTCTCCACTTTTTCCTTCCTTCTCCTTCCCCTCCCTACCTCCCCATTCCCTTCCTTCTTTCTGACAGGGTCTGACTATATTACCCAGGCTGGCATGGAGCTGGTCTCCAGAGTACTTGGGGTTACAGGCTACCATACTCAAATGTGAAAAATAAATTTCCATAGTCTTTATAATTTAGAAATTACATTTTTCAAAAAGAAAAAGACAAGGGGCATGGTAGTATATATATTACATCCCAAGATGGCTTGGGCTTTAGGAAAGCACTGCCCTCCCACCCAGAAAAAAGAGGAAAAGACCTACACTATGACATGTAAGTAGAAACACTTCCTATTACTATAGCCATAAGCTATCACTGGGTTACCCTGCCACAGTGTTGATTATTAAATTCTTTACAATGACGGAAACGGGAAGGCAGAGGCTATAGGTGGGGAGGAGCCAGTGCCTCAGAAACCAGCATCAGCAGCACCACCCATGCACTCTGCCTATCCAGGCTTCCCTTAAGTTTGTTCAAAACCTCTTTAATCAGTTAAGTACTGGCAACAGCAGTATCTCTGCTGTTATACTAACAGAAACCAAACACTGGGCAACTAAGGCAACATCTACATTCTCATGAAATCTCAGTGATTTCAATACAATTGTGCAGAAGTAGTAGGGAGTCCCACATGAACATACAATGGGGAAAGGATCTAGCCTAGCCAGAGAAGGCTGCTCATGTTTCCTCAAAGAAGTTGACATTTCTTGTCATAATGTGACTTCACCTCTGATCCTCATCCAGATGTTTGCAAGCTCTAGTGGAGGGCATGTACTTTATAAGTATCTGTTGACTAGACGAATGAAAGAAAATAGTTCTGGTTTAAAAATTGAAGGATGGAGGCTGGAGAGATGGCTCAGTGGTTAAGAGCATTTGTTGCTCTTGTGGAGGACCCGGGTCCAACTCCTAGTACCTACCTACATGGGGGCTAAAACCATCTGTAACTCCCATTTCAGGGAAGCTGACACCCTTCCTGGCCTTCCCGGGCACTCCACACACATAGTACACAGATACGTATGCAGGCAAAATGCCCATACACACACACCTACACAGAAAACTGAAAGTCAGCATTAGGTAGGACTAAGCAGCTTAATCTGTCCCTTGGCCATAAGTACTCAAAGATAAATGAAGAATACCTACCCTTAAATATGAGCTTCTGAAAAGGAAGTGGAACTCCTGTAGCCTCTTCAACAAGCTGAGCCAGGTCTTGGACAATTGGTTCACTATGACCCTGCTGGGGGGTTACAAGGAGGTCATACCTCTCATTGCCTAGAGAGAAAGAAAAGCATTCAATGGTGATAGCCTTTCACATAAACCTAAACACAAGCTGAAGTCAAACAAACAAGCAACCTAAATACAAGCTTCCTTACTGAGCTGAGGATTGAATTCAGTGTGTTGGGCTTGCTAGGCAAGTGCTCTGACTCCTGAGCTATGTCCCCAGCTAGTGTGACACCTGCATTCAAGGCACAGCTCTTATGCTACCTATTACAAAGCTTTCCTTTGGGACCTTCTCAAGGATTTGTTTCTTCTAACATAAAAAAACTAGTTTAATGATAGTGACATTTTAAGCAATTATACATAATGAACTATTCCATGCACTATCTTAAAACCCCAGGTATCAGTCCAATTAAGACTTGCTTGGGGAAACCTTCAACTGGTAGAGTCAGAATTTCACCTTAGATCCAGCTGATTCCAAGCCCTACCCTCTCCAACACAAGCTGCCTGCCTCCTGCCGCCTGGCTGTCTTATTGTCTCTATTGCATTGGTCTTGTCTCCCCCATGTCACCAGCAAGGGACTCTTTTCCTCCAAGTCTTTCTCACTGGGCACACCTAAGTACACCATAGTTAGTGCTTAGTAAAGAAAAACGAATGAATCCAATCTAACAACGGAGAATTTTTTTTAAAACACAGGTGCCAAGTCTTTTCTAAAGAGGTGGAGTGCAAGTCCCGCTTATCAGACTGCTCTCTCAACTGATCCAGGGTCAGAGGGAGCTCCAGTTCCCAACTGTGCTTCACAGACCAGAAACCAGAGGCCTAAGAAGAGACATGTCTCAAGATAACTTAAAACTGCTGGACATGGAATCATAGTTTCCAGCTGGCAAAGTATGGGAGTCTTTCCTATCTGGTTCTAAGGAAATTTCTCTCATGGATTCAGCTTTCTCCTGTACTTTCCAGTGTTTCATTCTGTGTTAACTTCACTAGGTGTCCAGAAAGTAACTCTTGGACGCACGGTACACTGAACCTGCGGATATGTGACATCCAACACAGAAAATACTCAATAAATAATGAACAGCCCGGACACGCACCAAGTACATGTCCAGAACCACAGAAGTTCCACACACAAGATGGCCAAATACAAGCCTGACACAAAAATCCACAATTACTGGCGGCACACACTTCCAGAGGATCCAACAAAAGTCCAAGGACAAAACACACCGGCCACACGGAAAGATGTCCTGGCACTCCAGGCAATAACCATCCCATGGACACAGCCAAGAACACATGCTTCCTTCCCCGGGACTACAGGTGGCCAAACACAGACCCCAACACGACCCATGGAGCCCACCCCGGCGCTCACTGTGGGTGACGGTCACGCTGAGCCCCGCTGTTTCCATGTCCTCAGTCTGGACCATCTCATCAGTTGTCTGGGCCATGTTCTCGGTCTGGGTCACCTCTTCGACCACAGCCACTTCGTCCGTCTGGGTCGCCTCCTCGATCAAGATCACCTCTTCCACTGGGGTCTCCTCGTTGGTTTCGATCAAGCTGTTGCTGTAGGTTACTCTCTTACCCCTGATAGAGTCCCTGCTGTTGACCACCTTCTCGCTCTGAGAAGAGCGGGGACGGACTTTCTTCTTCACCCGCGGCCTGCAAGCGCCGGCGGCGGCGCCCCTGGTGGATCGGTCATGGTCATGGCCGCAGGCTGCACATGAACACTGAGAGGGAGGAGAGCCGCGTTCGACCCGGGGCTCCGACTGGCGCAGCTCCCGGTCGGACCGAGGGGCGCGCAGCCGGGGTCCCAGCGGCTCCCGGTCGCCTCGCAGTCTCCGCGTGCTGCCGCGATCAGCCAGGCCCGCGTTTGTTCACCGCCCAGCGGTGGCTACCCAGCGCGCGGTCCTGCAACCCCGCCCTACTACCCACCGGCTCCGCTCCATCTATTGGCCACACCCTCGGATCTGACCCCTCTCCAGGCCCCGCCCTATCCACCCAGTCGCGTCTAGGCCCCACCCACCCTACGGAGGCCCCGCCCCTCCTAAGCACCGCCTTCAGCAGTTTTTCCGCCTCTCCCAGAGCTCGGTGCTCCTTCTCTGGAAGGCGGAGCTGAAAACCCGGAAAAAGGATCGGGAAACTCCAGCGAGCATTGTGCGCTTGCGCATCGGGGGACCGGAAACTGATACCGGAGCGACTACGCTTCCGTTTCTGGTTTTCCTCCAGTGTTTGGGTTTCTTCGCCGCCGGCCAAGATGAATCGATTCTTCGGAAAAGCGAAACCCAAGGCTCCGCCACCCAGCCTGACTGACTGCATTGGCACGGTGGGCATTTGACTTTGCATACCTAGATTCAAGGCCTCTGACACTCCGACCTGCCCATCCCGAATTCCGCCAGTCCTTTCCTGGTCCGGGCCCTTTAAACCTGTCTTCTGCATCCCCACCCCTTTCATCCCTGTTTTCCAGGTCATTCCTGACCCCACAAAGGAGACCCTCTTCATCACTACCTCACCCTTACTGCATTTAACCCTCTCTGGGGCCCGCTGCGCCCCATCCCTTCTTTCTCGCTTTGGTTCTCACATTCCAACCTGCCCTAGGTCCATACACCGCACTTCGTCCAACCCGGACTTTTACGAATCCTTTTTCATTACTTTTCCCTCGCTCATGTCAGGGTTAACATATCTGAACCTCAGTCTGGATCTGAGTAGCACAAAATTCTGAACCTCGGCCCCTCTAGATTAAAACTGATCTCGGAAATGGAATTAGGTCTAATCTTGGCCTGTATCCACTGGCTCATTCCATATATCCTCAGGTTGAGTCCCCAAACTGACTAGTCTACCACTTGGGAAACATCAATCATCCCCAAACTGTTTGAGGGATCTGTGTCGGGAACTGGGGGGTGGGAGAGAGTTATGAAAGCTCTCCAGTGGTTCTGGCTGGGTTCCCCAGCCCTAAATCACCGTTTTCCATCCCGTGCTATATCCTTCCTTTTATTTTCTTTCTTTGTCTGTATTCCTTCCTCTCCCCATCCCTTCCCGTGTAAATATATTACAATAATTTACCACTGCATTTGACGGTTTCCTCCAAGGTGGATAGCAGGGCAGAATCCATTGACAAAAAGATTTCCCGGTTGGATGCTGAGCTAGTGAAATACAAGGACCAAATCAAGAAGATGAGAGAGGGTCCTGCCAAGGTAAGGTTGGTGGCAACTGTGTACTGTGACAGTCGAATTTAAACATTTGTAGGGAATGGTGAAGACACAGAAAAAATAGAATCTGGTCAATAGAAAATATAGGTGATGAAGCTGTGTCCTTCAGGAAAGAGAGACTATGGCCAAGATACAAGAGGGAGGCTGGGTTTTAATATGGTAGATAGAAGATGCCAGTCACATGTCCAGATGCATAGAATGGGAATTAGCTTGCTGGGAGGGCGGGTCTCATTGGAGAGGAAGGCGTGGTTGTTGTCAGGCTGGTCAGGTTGGGATAGAGCAAATACAATGAATGGCATGCTGGGGAAAAGTACAGAATTAGCATGTAAGACCAGTACTCTGATACCATTACTGCTTAACAAATGACCTTGAAAGTCCCTTATTTTCTGCTTCTTTAGGTAAGGACATAACATTGTGTTTAGGCACATAGATTATGGATATATAGCTATCTTGTTATTTTTTTTCCAACTCCGTCATCTACAAACAGTGTAAGCCAGTGCATCACTCAGCATCAATTTTCTCATTTGTTAAGCGGAGATAACACATATATTATAGTGTGAAGATAAAACTACAAGCCATCTACGTGGCTACGTGTAGAATACAGTAGTAGTGGTAAATGTGCATGAAGAGCCAACAGAGAAAGGAAACAAAGGTTGACGTAGAGCAACGGTTCTCAGCCTTCCTAGTGCTGTGACCCTTTAACACAGCTCCTCATGCTGCCGTGACCCCAACCATAAAGTTATTTTCATTGCTTCTTCATAACTAATTTTGCTACTGTTATGAATCGTAATGTACATATCTGATATGCAGATGGTCTTAGGTGGCCTCTGTGAAAGGGTCATTTGACCTCCCAAAGGGGTCGTGACCCACAGGTTGAGAACTGCTGTGGAAGTTCTTAGCTTCTACAAGAGAGAGCTTGGTGGGGTTGTTGTAAATTGTTTCTGATGTGGGGACATGACAGAGACGAGCGCGTGTGTGTATGACTTGAATGCCGTTGGAGATGCGTGGCGGGCACCGCTAGGGCTGGAAGTGCCAATAACACGCATCAGGAAACGGGAGAGTTCAGGACACTGAGATGTGGGGTGTAAAAGGCGCCCAGGCTTACCGACCGACATTAGAGTTACCTGTGCTCAGAGGGGAAGAGTGAACCCAAGCAGCTCTGTGTCTGCCATTTTGAAGACGAACGCAATAGATGTGTGAGTTTGAGCATCTGGGAGACTTCTTGTGCTATACATGTTCCCTTTTATTAAGTCTGTTTTTCTCCTCAGAACATGGTCAAACAGAAAGCCCTGCGGGTTTTAAAGCAAAAGCGGATGTAAGTCTTACACACCATCTCCTTTCTTAGAACAGTTTTAGCCAAAAGCAAAAAGGTCTTCCATTCTTTCTGGCTTTCATACCATTTTCTAAGTATTCTTTATTTTATTACAAATTTCCAAAAGCTTTCAATATCTCGTGTCACTAACTTACGTTTAGGTAGCCACATGGTACTGTGCATGTTATTTTAGCCGGCCAGGTCTATACAATTTGGTTTTCCTATGTTTATGGTTAGTGTCCTCTTTTTGAATTTGTGTGTGAAGTTAGGAGTTATAAGGATTCGTTCTCTCTCATCAAAATAAATTTAAAGGTCCTCATGTTGTTTTTGATTACTATGTCCTAGTGTTTGTGCAAAACCCAATTAATATCTGGTGTTCACCCATGTGGACTGCTCGGCCTATGAGATCATCTGTGGAGTTGTAGAAGCTAGGCATACTCAGCTTGCAGGAAACCAGAAAACTTATTGACAGCTTTATTCCTATTTTAAAATGACTTTATAATATATCAAATGTTACAAAGATGTAAAAAGAAAAATAAAAGTTTTTTTTTTCTTTAAGATTTAATCTCATTGGAAAAAATTAATAATGCCTAGAATGGCCAAGATGTGTTAAAACTATTACCTTCTTACTGGCAATTGGTATTTTGGTTTTCTTAGGGAAGGAATACAAGTTGGCTGTGTAATCCTAGCTTTTGGGAGGTAGAGGAAAAAGGATCAGGAGTTCAACATGAGCCTTGGTTACATAGGAAAATCAAGGCTAGCCTTGGCTACATAAGATCCTTCTATATATATATATATATATATATATATATATATATAAATATAAATAAATAAATAAATAAATAAATAAATAAATAAATAGCTGAGCGTGGTATAAGATCCTTCTCTAAATAAATAAATAAATAAATAAATAAATGAATAACTGAGCGTGGTAGCACATACCTGTAAACCTAGTATTTGGTGTGTGGAGGCAAGAAGATCAGCGATTCAAAGCTACACTTGGCTAGTAAATTCTAGCTCACCTGGACTACATGAATCCCTGCCTCAAAAATGATGATGATGATGATGATGATAATAATAATAATAATACAATCCAAAAAGAAAAGGAATACAGATTTATTGCAGAAACTTGAATATGAAGCAGAAAATTTAAAAAATTATCTAGATTCTTAGAAAACTGAAATTCTAATGTGTCTGTATAAGCCATCCTTTTTTTACTTAAAACTATACTTTTTTTCCCTTTTCTATTTACCCAAGGCTGGCCTCCAGCTCCAATCCCTCCCTTACCTCCCAAGTGCTGGGATTACAACCATGTGCCACCATGCCTACCTTAATGGAATGATCTGCCATTTGTCTGAATCGTGAAGCACCTATTTTTGTTGGGCTAGTTACATGGTTTCCAAATGTTGTGTAAAGATCATGGTGGAGGGGCCGAGGAGGTGGCTCAGCAGTTAAGAGCACTGGCTGGTCTTCCAGAGGACACAAGTTCAATTTCCAGCACCCACGTGGCAGCTCACAACTGTCTGTAACTCCTGTTCCAGGGGATCTGAGACCCTCACACAGACATACATGCAGGCAAAACACCAATGCACTTAAAATAATAAAATATTTTTTTAAAAAGATCAATTGTGGCATAAGTCTTTGACATAATATTTTGATAGAAAACTTTATTTTAAAGAGTATTTTGAGAATCAGACATTAAATTAAGTCAGATGGACAACTTAATTATGAATACAGGGTTAATAAAGTGTCCTCAAGGATACTTAGAGTCTATCTGAAAACATTTAGCTATATGTATGAAGAGCCTTAAAAAAACAGTCTTACCCTTTGCCCCAGGAGTTCCACTTCTGAGAATTCACCTCGGGAAATAATTAGAAAAATATAAATAACACACAGTAAGGTATAGAGCAAGGCCAGGAGCGGTCCCACGCCTGCGTTGCCAGCGTCCGGAAGCAGAGGTAAGGGTCGCACGACAGATTTGAGGCCGGCCAGGACTACAAGACCTTTTTTCAAAAAAATAGAAAAAAGAAGCAAATACTATGTTGTTAAGTGGGAATAGTTAACAGTCAAATACATGCAAAGGAGAAAGACTTGGAGGGATTTAGTGCGTAGTTTTTGAATGATTGCAGTTTTGTTTTGTTTAAAGAAAATGCCCTTATTTAGTGTTAAGTCTACTTTCTTCCTAAGATTTCCATCTGGCTCACATCTCTGATTCTCACTTGACACCAAACAGGTATGAGCAGCAGCGAGACAACCTTGCCCAACAGTCTTTTAACATGGAGCAGGCTAATTACACCATCCAGTCACTGAAGGACACCAAGACTACGGTATGCCCAAAGCACCTTTTCCCATTTTAATTTTCTAATCTCATACACTTTCCCATGGTTTTTAAAAGATGGTTCAGCAAACATGACTTTATATGTCTGGATGTTTTGCCGGCATGTATGTCTGTGTATCTTGTGTGCTTAGTGCCAGAGGATGTCAGAAGAGAGCATCAGATATACCGGATCTGAAGTTACAGATGGTTATAAAAATGTGTGTGGCTGGGAATGGAACCCGGGTTCTCTGCAAGAGCAACAAATGATCTTAACCACTGAGTCATCTCTCCAGCCCAAACATGACTTCTCAAGACAGTGTATTTTCTGGGCTGGGAATATTGGACTCAAATCCTCGGTACTTCAAAATAAATGCATTGTGCTTTCTTAGGTTGATGCTATGAAATTGGGAGTGAAGGAAATGAAGAAGGCATACAAGCAAGTGAAAATCGACCAGATTGAGGTGAGCTGTCTATCTGCTGCTTTTTGCAAGATGTGACCTTGTTATTGCAAGGTTGAGAATAAACATTTGTGGCAAGAAATGCACAGAGAAGGGATGAAATTCTGGGGCTTGTGGAGTGACTTCAGGAAAGACAGAAGGATACTACAGGTCTCAGTTTCCTTGTTGCTAACGCAAAGATACCAGAACCACACACAGTTATTACACAGGTGAAATAAGTGAGCAGTCTCTGAGGATTGTCCCATTAAAAGCAGAAGGATCTTGCCACGTAGCCCAAGCTGGCTTTGAATTTATGGATGCTCACAACCAGCTTTAGCCTTCTCGGTGCTAAGACTAGAGGCCTGTAGCACAAATGTTAAATGAAGATGTGTGTGTAAAGTGGTTAACAAAATTTCTGGCGGTTAGTCCTCTTTCCTAGTATTTCTAGTAATTTTCATTACATTTTGGTAATTGTTAGCTCCTTGAAGTTAGCATGTCCTTTAGGGTTTTGATTTTAGTCAGGAAGGAAAAGCCTGTGAATGTGGCTGCTCTGGTAGTGTCAGGTGAACATCCCACATGTCAGGCGGAGGTAGCAGGGAGTGGCCTGCTAAGGAAAAGGCTTCCTCTCTTACTAGAACGTCTCTTTCTTTGAAGGAAGGGATTTGGTTTTGTTCATTCAGTCTTTTTCCCCCTTGCCTTGAATGACACCTGACCATACTTGGGGCCCAGGGCGTGTTTAATGGCAGAAGGCAGTAGCATACTGTTGGTCTTGTCAAGCAGTACTTGCTGAGCGAGCAGTTGCTATGGCCAGGCGTTCCTCTGCTTCACAAAGGTATTCTCTGGTCATCTCAGTCTCTAGGAGGCATGAAGGGCATTGCTCCCCTGATGTATTTTTTCCATTTCCCTCAATCAGTTCCAGTCATTCGCCGTCTCTGCTTGCATAGCACTAGGCATTGTTAGAGCTCTCAGGAAACTCACTGAGAAAGCTTGTGTGTACAGTACCATTTACAGCTTACTATTGACTAAAATATGAAAAGCAATTTTATTCTCTATGTTTAGGGCTCTTTGTAGTGTTGTTTTGTTTTTGTGACAAGATCTTCTTTTGTAGCCCAGGCTAGCCTGCTTCTTTATGTATGTTGGTCTTCTCCTGCCTCAGCCTCCCAAATGCTGGATCACGGACTCGTGTTGCCTTACCCAGCTCTCACTGCGGTTACAATGAGAGCTACTTAATATGAACATAAGAGAGGTTTGACCATTCTGGCTTCTTTTCTTTCTTTTTTAAGATTTTAATTTTGGGCCAGGAGGTGGCACACGCCTTTAATCCCAGCGCTCAGGAGGCAGAGGCAGGTGGATCTCTGTGAGTTCAAGGTCAGCCTGATCTCCAGAGTGAGTTCCAGGACAGCCAGAGTTACCACAGAGGAACCCTGCCTCGAAAACACCAAAAAACAAACAAAACTTAAAAAAAGATTTCAGTTTTCTCTGTAATTCTGTATATGTATATGTCTGTGCATGGGTTTATGCATGTGTGTGCGGTCTCTTCTGGAGCCAGAGAGGGAGTTAGACCCTCGGGGTAAGCCACGTACCTGCGAGCTCCTCTGACATGGGTGCCGGAGACTGCACTCAGGCCGCTGGAGGAGCGGCACATGCTCTTAGTCACCAAACTGCCTTTCCAGCTTAGGTTTTGCTTTGTTTTTGAGACAGGATTTCCTGTAGCCCAGGCTCTTCCGGAACTTACTGTATTTCCTAGACCAGCCTTGTACTTGTGGCAGTCCTCCTGCCTCAGCCTCCACAGTACTAGCATTACGTGTATAGACCATCACATTCACCTTCATTCTGACTCTTCAGATGTCTCCTCATCTCCTTTCCATTGTATCCATCCCTGCCCGTAATAGATGGCCAACATGGCAGACCCCTTTAACACATATGTGTCTTTCCGCTAAGCTATAAACTTTGAAATCTTAGGTTTATTTTTCTAATGTAATTGTAAAACATTTTCATTGTTTTATAGCTCAAACTTTTAAAATTTTTTGTTTGTGTGTATAGCTGTTTTGGACTAGATGTAGTGGTTCAAACTTTTTGTCCTAGCATCAGGAGACTGAGGCAAGATCTCTGTGAGTTTGAGGTCAGCCTGGTCTACAGAGTGAGTTCCAGGACAAACAGCGCTGTGTAGAGAGACCCTGTCTCTAAAAACAACACAAAACAACACAAAACAAAAAAGAGCATTTTTATTTTAAGTATATGTGTATATATAGTGTCTGCTTTTTATGCATGAGTGCAGAGCCCATGTTGGCCCGCAGAGGGTAACAGATTCAGGACCTAGAAGTATAGGTGGTTGTGAGCTACCTGATGGGGCTGCTGGGAACTGAACTCGGTTCTTTAGCAAGAGGAGTACCCACTTCTAACCACTAAGCCATCTTTGTCTATCCTGCCCACTCCCTTTTTAAGTCTTTTGATCTTTATTTCCCAGCACATTAGAGCATCTGTGCTTTTTAGATTAGTGCTTCTACTTGTGTTGCTTTTGTTTATGCAGTATTGAATTTAAAGGTAGATTAACCTGATGCTTTGTGTGGTGGCTTTTTTTTTTTCTTTCTCTGTCTATTCTAGACTCTATAACTAAAAACCCTGTTCATAGGCTGCATTGTGGTTGCAGGCCTGTGATCTCAAGAGTAGGAAGGCAGAGGCAAAAGAATCACAAGTTCAAGACTGGCCTAGACCACAAACCAAGACCTTCATCATAAAAAAAAAAAAAAATAAAAATAAAAAGCAATCTTACCTAATGATTTGGTAAGTCCCCTCCCCTTTTTTTTGGAGACAAGGTGTGACTGGTCTAGAATTTATAACAGTCCTCCTGTCTCAGCCTCAAAGTGTTAGGAATCCCATGCCTACCTAGGGAGACTTCTTGGTATAAAACATCATAAACTTGATTTGAATCCTTCTTCTGTGACTTTCCACTCCTTAGTTATTTTTTTACCAGTGCTTCTCTGTAGCAAGATGGCTCATGGCAGTTTGACATTCAGAAATGCAGAAAAGCATTCTACTTTGTATTCTTTACACTTTTATATGGAGACACAAACTAGGCTGCCAGGAAGGAATTTACAAATGACTTTGTTGCTCTGGAAACTGTGTGTGTTGCAGGGGGGGGAGGGAGGAAGACAGTCTCTGCAAACATCACAACCAGTAGAGTAACAATCCAGGAGAGGCAAGAAGGAATTCAGTTCAATACAACTCAGTGGTCAATGTTGGTTCAGACTCTGAGAATCTGACACTGAGTAGAAAAAAGTTTCCTGGTGATAATTAACTCAATCCTGTGTGCACAACAAAGCTTAAGACATGACTACATCGAAACTCTTGTAAAGTACAAGTGACATCTTCCGTAAAGTTAGGTTCTATAGATTAACTAAGGAAGCAGGCACAAGTTAAACAATGCTTAGATAAGGGTCCGGGGGGAGAATAGCTCTACAGATTGACTAAGATACACAGGCTCAAGATGAGGGTCTAGGGGAGCCTCTTGGCCTGGCCATACAGACAGCACAGAGGACACGAGGCTATTAACCACCTTCACTCCCAGCCTTCTGGGCAGAAAGCAGGTCATAGGTCTCTCCCTTTGAAGAAACCACCAACCCTGTGTGTTTAACACTCCTGATTTCCCCAGTACTTATCTGAGAGCACAGATACTTACAGGAATTTCCTACAGGAAATTCTGGTGCTGAGTGGGCCCTGCTGTATTTTGAGCAGGGTTCTTATCCCTCCTGTATATGAAGAACACAGCAATATTTGGCTTACTCTGTGTGTGTCTGTGTGTGTGCGCATATCAAATAATGGCTCTTAATGATCCCATTTTTTAAAAAAAGATTTACTTACATGCATGTGTGTACACAGTGTGTATGCCTGGTACCTTTGCAGGCCAGAAGGGGCATCAGATTCCCTGTAACTGGAGTTATAGATGATTGTGAGCTTCATATATGGGTTCTGGGAACAGAACCCAGGCCCTCTGCAAGAGCAGCAGGTGCTTTTTACTGCTGAAGCATTTCTCCAGCTATCTATCTCCCTCCGTGCATGTGTTTGGTTTTGGTTTTCCAAGACAAGGTTTCTCTGTGTGGCCCTAGCTGTCCTGTAACTCACTCTGTAGACCAGGCTAGCCTGGAACTCAAGACCAAGTGCTGGGATTAAAGATGTGTTCCACATTGGAGGGGGGGCTCTAAATTATGCATGTGTGTCTGTAAGGGTGTATGCATGTGAGTACAGTTGTCCTTAGAGGCCAGAAGAGTGACTCGGGTCCCCTGGAGCTGGAGCTACTGCCTCGCACATGTGCACTGGGAACCAAGCTCAGATCCATTCAAGAATAGTATGTGGTCTCAACCATGAGCCGTCTCTCTAGCCCAATAATCTCATTTTTTAAATGAGAAAAATAGGGCGGAGGGTAGAATTCAGTGGTAGAGCACTTGCTGGCCATAATCAAGACTCTGGGTTCCATCCATAGGGGGCGGCTTAGATTTTTTTTCTTTATTAGTACTTGCCTGTGTGTGTGTCTGTGCATCACCTGCCCACAGTGGCCAGAAGAAGACATCAGACCCTTGGGACTGGAATCACAGACAGTTGTGAGCCATGTGGGCACTGGAAATCAAGCCCAGGAGAGCAGCCAGTGCTCTCAACCTCTAAACCATCTTAACCAGCTCCAAATACTTCTCAATAAGTGGTACAAGACTTGTAACTACTCAGTGTTAGAGTACTTGCCTAGCGTTCAGTCTCCAGTACCACCACCAAGAGAATCAGTTCCAAGTACTGAGAAAAAAGAAATGTGGAAACCAGAAGTTGGGCCTGGTAGCATAAACCTGTAGTCCCAGAACATGGGAGGTGGAGGCAGGAGAATGAGGAATTTATGGTCATTAGTACAAAATGCATTTGAAGCCAAACTGGGCCACATGAGATTCTGTCTAAAAAAAATTCAGAGTCCTTTGGAGCATATGTGCTCAGCCGACTACAGCCAGTTTCGAGCTAACTAGAAACTAGTTTTAGGGAGGTGAACTGATGTTACTGAGAACTGGTTATACAATTGACATTTTTTAATATCTCGTTTTGGGCCAGCAAGATAGTTCAGCAGGTTAATGGACTTGCCACACCCACGTGGTAAAAGGGAACCAACTCCTACAGGGTGTCCTCTGACTCCTTGTGCACATGTACACACAACATGCATGCATCTGAATAAATAAATTAATTAATTTTAAAATCAAGTTTTAATTCTCATTTCTAAGATTCAAAGAAAAATGTACAGGACAAGAGTTAAGCAGAGGACGATAATAGAAAAACCTCGTGGGAAACCCATTTGGGGACCCTTACCTGCTGCAGGAATCTGTTGTTTACTTCTCAGTAAAACTCCAAATTTTGCTTATATTTCAAAAAATAAAAGAGGGGGCTGGAGAGAGGGATCAGCGGTTGAGCACATACTGCTCTTACAGAAGATCAGAGTTTGGGTCCCTCAGCCGCCTATACCTCCAGCTCAGGGGATCTGTCAGCTTCTTCTGGCCTCCTCAGGCACAAACATAGGCACACAAATGAAAATAACAATAAAATAAAGAAAAGAGTCTAGAGAAGGGGCCACAGGTGTCATGTCAGGCAGAGAAGGTTGAAGAAAAGCCCTGAAACAGCCCAGGAAACAGGCCAAGGAGATGGCTAAGGAGGAGAAGGCTTCCAGGTGGAAACAGAACAAGGAGCAACAGAAACTCAGGAGGTAGGAGCCAAGGCTGATAGGAATTCAGAAATCTGGCAAAAAGTAAGCTGTTGCTTACACCTAGGCCGACAGCGACCCCTTTCCATTCCTATTAAACATCCTCTGCCACCTATTGCAAGAATTAAATGTTATACCAGAGCCTGCTGCGCATTATCGTAAACTGTGGTCTGAAGGACGTCATACAGGGACTCAGTGTCTCTAGGTTTCACTCATCTATTCCTGCCTCAACTGTGAATTTAAAGTAAATTGAGTCTGGATCTTGCCAGAGCCTGCTGTCCCTCCTCTGAATTATGTGTTAAATTAAACCAATTCATTTAAAAGGCAGAAAGGAAAAAGAAAAGAAAGGAAAGAAAGAGAAAGAAAAGTGAACCCTGTTTTATATATTTCTATAGGATTTACAAGACCAGCTGGAAGATATGATGGAAGATGCAAATGAAATCCAGGAAGCCCTGGGTCGTAGCTACGGCACCCCGGAATTAGATGAGGATGACCTGGAAGCAGGTAAGTGCTATGCAATGTGCATTAACTTCAGAGCCTGACAGGAGCAACTGCCTCTTTTTTTCAAATGTTGGTTAAAATTTCTATCAGGATGCTGGGCATGGTGGCACATACCCGTAATTCCAGCACCCCAAAGGCAGAAGCAAGCAGATCTCTGTGAGTTCAAGGCTGGCCTGGTCTACGTGGAGAGTTCAGGACAGCCAGAGCGATGTAGAGGGACCCTGTCTCAAACAAAAACATACAGAACATACAAAAACAACATAAAAACCAAAAAAACAGTTGCCATCAGGATTCCCAAGGAGTCGGTTCACGTCAGTGAAGGCACAGCGCGGGGGCTGTAACCTAATAATAGTAAGGAACGAGCATGAGACCTATGGGATGAGGAGGTGATTGCCCTGAGAAAGTGGGAAGGGCACTGAGTGGGCTTAGGGAACAAAAGCTACTGCTCCACACTGAGAAGTAAGGGTGGCCTAGACTAGTGTGGTGTCAGCAGATACAGAGAGAAGTGCACCCCTGATTGGTGTGGAAGAAGAGGGAGGTGTCACGGTGGTTGTCAGATCTAGCATGCTGAACCAAGCCTTACTGAACTTTCTGAGGCTCTCTCTCAGACTCTTCATTTCCCCTCCCTCCCTCTTTGTTCTTTCCATGTGCTGTTTTTGCCTAGAGCATTTTTTTCCGTTAACTTAATTCTTGAGTTTTCCTTAATGACTGTATACCTGCTATTGTCATTCCTTCAGTTATCCTACAGCCTGACTTCATCTGATGGTCACGTGACATTCAATAGTCCTGTGCTTCTTTGCACTGCCTTTTCTTTTTCTCTCTATTTAATATTTGTGCTAGAATTATCTAGTTTGAGTTAGCCATCTCAGAAACATAGCCTTGTAATCAAGTCTGGGAGCCTGTAAACCTGTGGAGAACGGATTGACTGTGTTGTTTTTCATAAATGGTATACACTAGTTTACTTGAATTTTTCTTATAATGGTAATCTTTCATTTTGCAACTAGAAATTAATCCCTTTCCCAAGGTGGGTGGCTCTTAGAGTTCTAGGCCAGCTAGCATTACATAGTGAACCCCTGTGTCAAAAAATAAAAAGATTAAGACAGAAATGGGTCCCTTTCCCTTTGCCTTATATTTGCTCATTACAAATCATTTGGCAAACTTTTGACACGAGAGGCCGTTTTCTCTTTACATTGTTCTATAATGTAGTCTGTTTAACTTCAGAGTTGGATGCACTGGGTGATGAGCTTCTGGCCGATGAAGATAGTTCTTACTTGGACGAAGCAGCATCTGCACCTGCAATTCCAGAAGGTGTTCCCACTGACACAAAAAACAAGGTATTGTTTTCCCTTAAGTTTTATACTTTCGTTACTGCCTATGGTTTAAACAATCCAACAGATAATTAACTATTGTGTCCATAGAGTGGGACTCTCTAAGGTTTGTGTAATTTATGTGGATGAGTTTTTTTTGTTTGTTTTGTTTTTGTTTTTGTTTTTGTTTTTCAAGACAGGGCTTCTCTGTTGTAACTCTGGCTGTCCTGGAACTCACTCTGTAGACCAGGCTGGCCTCGAACTCACAGAGATCCACCTGCCTCTGCCTCCTAAGTGCTGGGATTAAAGGTGTGCGCCACCACCGCCTGACTATGTGCGTGAGTTTCGTCTGCATGTATGTATGTGCACTGTGTATTTCCATGCAACAGGTAAAAGTTGTATGTCCAACAATCTCGAATCTAAAATATAGTCTTAAGTTTAACAGCCCTGATCATTATTTTAGGACCCTTGAAAGTCCAGTTTTTCTGCACTGGGAACTAATAAGGTACATAAATGATGCCACTAGGCTAAAATATATTTTGTTTTGTTTTTCCTGGTACTGGAGGCCGTATGCCTGGTGCAAGCACTCTTCCACTGGAGATGTATCTTTTTTTGAGACAGGATCTCATGAACTTACAGGCCTCTCTCTTTAGAGGCCAAGACACTGGGCCAACTGTCTTTATACAATGGCAGTTTGTATGATATATATATATCCAACCTGTCAGCTAGCACTGGATACTATTTACAGGCTTTATCATTTTCTAGGAAAGCATTGTTGATACATGTGAGTCTTTCTTAGTGGAAGTATATGTGTGTGTGTGTGTGTGTGTGTGTGTGTGTGTGTGTGTGTGTGTGTGTGTGTACACGTGTGTGTGGTGCTGGGAATTTATCTTAGGGCCTTACACGTTAGGTAAGCACATTATACTGAGTTATATTCCCAGTCTTTTCCTTGTTTTGTTTAATTAATTTAGAGACAAGGTCTCAGGTATCCTGTATTCCTAAGATAAGCAATCTTTTGACCTTAGCCTTTCAAGTTTCTGAGCCTATAGGCAACCCACTTCTCTGCTTTGGAGTGGTTGTATTAAAGAGAGTCCTTCTCCTGAACTGGCTCAATAGTTGAGTGCTTTCTGCTCTGGCAGAGGACCTGGGTTCATTTCCCAGCACCCACATATTGGCTCACAGTCATCTGTAACTCCAGTTCCAGGGAATCCAACACTCTCTTCTGACCTTCACAGACACAAGACATGAACATGGTGCACAGATATAAATACAGGCAAAACTCACACATATAAAATAAATAAGTATTGAGAGAGAGAGAGAAGGGGAGAGAGGAGAATGGGAGTCCCACTCCAGACATAATAGTTAATTATTCATTGAATTGTTTAAACTATGAATTACAAAATTTAAGTATAAAACTTAATAAGTAAGGCTGGAGATGTAGCTCACAAAGCCCTGGATCCAATCCCCAGCATCTCATTCATCTATAATCCCAGTACTGGGGAGAGAGAGGCAGGAAGTTCAAAGGCCGTCCTTGGCTACAGAGTGAGTTGGAAGCCAACCTGAGACACTGAGATACAATCTGAAGATCCTAATTCAGTAAAAGAAGAGAATCAGGATTTCTGACATTGTGACAGATCATTTAGGCTGTTTTGAGCGTTTTGACCACCAGCCCATGATGGAACCACCCACAACGGCTGGGCCCTCCCCCATCAATCACTAATTGAGAAAATACCCTACAGGCTTGCCTACAACCCGATTTTATGGAAGCATTTTCTCAATTGAGGATCCCTCCTTTTGCTGATTCTAACTGGTATCACATTGACGAACTAGCCAGCACAGCTCTGAACATCACTTTCCTTTTCTATAAATGTGAGGAGCAAGAATGAGGGGCAGAGAGTTTTGTGGGCCTTCATAGACGTCTCTGTAAATGTGCTTCTTTTTGTACCCCACCTCCTTCCGTTAGCTCAGAGTAGGTGGTCTCCACTCTGTCTTCTACCCACTCCATTCCACCACCTCTCTGACTTCTTAAAAGTCCCAGGTGCACAAGTTATGCTTTAAATAATTATATAACTATGTAGTAGTTAGTGATTATGCTGAAGCTATTTTTGTGAACACAAGTGTAACTTGCCTTCTCAGTTTCCTAGTAACAAGTCCCTGAAACAAATGCTGTCTTAACACAGGGCCTCTCACATACTGGGCAAGTATTCTTCCACACTGTGCTGTGTCTCCAGCTATTCCTTTAATAAGACACTAGTCACTGTGAAGATGGAACTCTTTCTTTTTTTCTCTTTTTTTGGTTTTTCGAGGCAGTGTATCCCTAGCTGTCCTGGAACTCACTCTGTAGACAAGGCTGGCCTGAAATTCAAGAGATCCATCTGCCTCTGCCTCTGCCTCTGCCTCCTGAGTGCTGGGATAAAAGGTGTACGCCACCACCAGCCAATGAAGATGGAACTCTTAACTCATATAAAGCGTGGTGTGGGAAGTGACTGAGACAATCCCCATCAAGGATCTGCCCATCTATAGAAAGATACTGACGCACTTAAAGGGTGAAAGTGAAAATCATGTGTGTAGAGGCAAGGGCTCCTTTGCACCACCACCCCCCCACCATCCAGCCACCTCTGCCCTTTCCGGCTTCCTCTTGTATGTTTCTTCCTCTTCCTGTCTTCACCCTGCAGAGGACCTCCCCTCTAATCCGTGTTAGTTCTTTTCCTGACTCATGACGCCCCTTTGCCTTTCCTGAAAGGCTCATTGTCAGCTTCTGAGTGGGCTTCTGGTTTTGATTGATGAAACACTCAGACATGACTTTTGACTACTAAACGTAGTCACTTTACCAAGTCAAAGAGCAGCACTGACCCTCAGTGTCCTTTGCAGGATGGAGTGCTGGTGGATGAATTTGGACTGCCGCAGATCCCAGCTTCGTAGACTCGCAGCATTCCAGCGCACGACGTGAAAATATGTATTCTGGGACTAGGAAATATTTCCCAACCTGCCAAACACATTTAGGTTTTTTTCCTTTCTTTGAAGGAAAAGCTAATTACACTGCTTCTGTATTTTTATTTTTCCGTTAAGAAATTCATTGCTTGGGGGAAGCTTTCTTTTACTAAAATTTGATTTTTTTTTTCTTTTTTAGGAAAGACTAACTGAAAAGTATCTTTAACTTTGTTATGACTTGTTTTCGTTCATTAACAATGATTTGAAATAAAACCAAGGAGACGAGAATCTCTAAATTCTATGGTAGTATAAGTACAGTCTCAGTGTGACTTGATACATTGATAAGATAAAGATTATTGATGAGATTATTGAGACTATTGATAGTATGCTTCAAAATATTGTCTGTTGTGGTGTTATAGGTGGGTTTAGTGATGGCCTTTTTGATAGGTTTTGCTGTGTCACGTGAGCAAGTCATTACTGTCTAATGTTGGGATGAACCGTCACTACTGTATCATGAGTTGCTATTTTGATTCCATGGTTCCCTCAGTATTATAGCCTGACTTGTAATGAATAATGAATATTTCTTGATATTTAATGTATAGGACATTTATTTATACTCAATAAATATTTTTCAAAAGGATATAATTGTAATATTACTTTAGCCTGAAACCTCCACTACAGAAACCAAACTTAACCAGTGGCATTGTGATAGGAAGAAAAGAGCAGAAAGTATCTTGGCATGGCTTTTGGGTAAATCGTTTATTACTGTTTCTTATTGGTATACCAGTTGTACCCACCTCACAGGGCTCTCATGAGGAGTAAGGGATCAAGTAGTCGTAAGTATTTGGTTAACTTTGACGTGCTATTCTCCCATGAGGAATTAACAATAAAAAAGAAGACTCAGAACTTCATCCTTTCCTTGTGAGCCACCTAAACTGCCGCTGCGTATAGTAAGTCCGGCAGCTACCTGGTTTCAGGGCCTTTGATTAATTATTATTTTTACTTTTCTGTGTATAAATGTGTAAAGGGTTTTTCTTTTAAAAGGAGGTGTGTGGCTATCTTCTGCTGACTGGGTCTGGGCTGACGAAGACTGCAGCAGTTCCTAAGCTCTGTAGCTAAGCTTTGAAGTCTTTGTAACTGTTAATCTTTCTCTGGTAACTGGAGTAATGGAACTCCACCCCCTCCAGTTCAGCTCCCACACAGCAGTAACTGAGAAAGATCTAAAATGTAACCTTTTAAAAACCTCTGTTAGTTCCACTTTATCTAAGCCTTATTTCTTTCTGCCTGCTTTTCTATCATTAGTTTCTGAAGTTCACTTTTTCTGACACCACCCAGCAATTCTGGTGCTCACTCTTCTCCCGTCTTTACCGTCTTTACCCCAACTGTTGTTTTCAACAGACAGTGTCTCTCTTATAAACCTCCTTCCAAGCTGTTCCCAGAAGTCCAAGTAGCATGTTAAGGAAGGCTTCACAGCATAAAAAGCCTGCTAGCAAAGTGTTCCTTTATATGGATGTTATGCCTGAATGCACATCTGTACACCATGTGTGTGCAGTACCTCAGAGAGTTACAGATGGTTGTGAGCTGCCATTTGGGTGCTGGGAATTGAACCTGGGTCCTCTACATGAGCAGCCGGTGCTCTTGACACTGAGCCATCTCTCCAGCCCCCAACTTCAGGGTCTTTACTGATCTCTCTGTGATTGTTAATCTTGATTGTCAGCCTGCTGAGATTTAGGGTCACCTAGGAGACAAGCCTCTGAGCATGCCTGTGAGATTATCTAGATTATGTCAACTGAGGTGGAAAGCCCACCCTAACTGTTGGTGGCATGATTCTATGGGGTGGGGTCCTGGGCTGATTGAAAAGGAGAAAACAAGCTAAGCTCAGCACTCATCACTTCCTGCTTCCTGAGTCCTGATAGTGTGACCAGCTGCCTCAAGCTTCTGCCACTGTGACATCCCCACCATGACGGACTGTATCCTCAAACTGTGAGCCAAAATCAATCCTGCTTTTTTAAGTTGTTGGTCAAATATTGTGTCACAGCGACCAGGCAAGTAGCTAAGACGTTTTCCTTCTTTTCTCACCCAACTGTTAATCCATTCCCTCTCCAACCTAGCTTGGCAACTCATGCTGTAATGTATACTAGCTTTTCACGTGTCTGTAGATCAAACCAGTAAATGTATATTAAATACTAGCTGTTTTGAACTCCATAACAGCCCAGGGACTGTCAGGAGCAATCACAGCTCCTCCCTCCAAAAGCCCACTGTCTAGTTAAAAGTGGGGATAAGGCACAGCTGTAATCGCTCTCCTGTGCCCACAAGCCTCACCTTCTCAAGGAGCCTTCCATGGGAGCAAACGTTCCACGCTTATCATAGCCTCCTTGAAGCCTTTCGTTGGTTTTCTTCTTTGTCTGAATTTTTCTACGCATCTTAGTCTCTTCTATCAACTCTTCTTTCTTGGCACCTGGAGTGTTCTTCTGTAGTTACAATGTATATAGACTCTTGGACAATCTCATGCCTAGGAATTTCAGTGATTACATATGTACTGATGATTCAAAATAATTGTCAGTAGCCTTACCCTCCTATTCTTACTTTCAATTCTGGGTGTTTCCATTTTAATGTGTTTGGTGGTTAGCTTTAATTTTCAATTCGACCCAACATAGAATCCCAAAGGAAGAGAATCTTAATGAGGAATTGCCTACAGTGGGCTGGTAGGCGTGTCTATTGGATTGTCTTGAGTTAATTAATATGGGAAGACCCAGGCCTCTGTGGGGAAATCATAAAGGCCATAGAGATAAGCAGGGATCCTGAAATGTATGAACTGAGAAACTGATCAGAGCACAACCAACCCAAAGTAAGCACGTATGCTTTTTCTATTCTCTGTGCTCCGGACTGTGAATACGGTATGGCTACTGTGGGGAATTACTGTTGTGACCTGGAACCATGAGCTCAGATAAACTTCTTTCTCCCTAAGTTGCTTTTTGTCAGGGTATTTTATCACAACAACAGAAATGAAACTTGAACAATATCCAACAGTCTCCAAAATCTAACACATCCAAATGACACCGTTGCCTTGGGATCGCCTCTCAGCAAACATCCCTTTTTCCTTTCGTTTCTCCCTTTTGAATGGGGTTTTGCTCTGTTGTCAAGTTGGTTATTCTCCTTTATTTCTTGTCTGAGCCTGTTTTCTGAAGTACCACAGATTGGGTAGATAAGAAGCAATATGTTTATTTGGCTCATAGTTCTGGAAGCTGGGAAATCCATGATTGAGGGGTTGTGTCTGGTGAGGGCCTTTTGGCTACATCGTAACATGGAGGAAAGCATGGTGAAATTGTAATAGAGACAGTTTGAAAACAAATAAAACCTCCACCCCTGTTAGTCATAACCAACCCTCTCCTCCTACAATGGCCTTACTCCATTCTTGAGAGTTAATGACCTGGTCACCTCTTAAAAGGTCCCAGCTTCTAATACTGTTACACAATGGCAAATTAAATTTCAACATGAGTTAGAGGGTTATTCATATCTATGTATTGCCAACTTTAATGTTTCTATTTAACAACTTTACAAATGAACATTTCATCTTTAGTATTAGTGTTAACACTTTCGTTGGTTTAGTAAAAAGCAAATTCATGACCTTGCATGGCCTAATCTGAGGCTTCTCAGTGGATTCTCATAGAGACATTGTCTCTCAGGAAGCAACGATGCAATCCAGAGCACACTCCCTAAAGTTCCTGCGTGACTTACATGGTTTTATCAAATAGGGTTTGTGATGTTCTCTGTTCCCTTTGGGGGATATGTTCTTCCATTCCCGTAACAAGTCTCAAGAGAAAACGCCCAGGCTGTGGCTGTGGGTTAACCCTTGTCTATAAAGACTTCTCTACAGTGCCTCCGTTCTGCAAAAGAAAAAGATTGATTTTAAAAGCAGGCTCAGTTGCCTTTTCTGTGCTTTGGTCTCCAAATTTATTCTTGAGTTTCTGAAGTAACATTAACCTTTGTGATATTGTTTCATTTCTTTTAGAAAGGTGAGTTTCTTGAGTGAACAGGGAAGTCATCTTTTATCAAAACTGGATTATAAGCTTTCTGTCCTCCCCTTGATAGCTTCGTCCTCGGCGGCCTCAGTAGCCACACTTCACCCACCGCCCAGGTCTTGTCGGTTTTCATTTTGGATGGGTCACATTTGGCTGTGAGGCATTCTACCTAAGTCTTCACTGTTGGCTGTGTCACTCATTTCTCCTGCTGTCTGTTCCCTCTACAGCTCCCTGAAATCGCCTTTTCTGTGCTATAGTGTAGTGTTCCTCAGGATTCCAGTTTTCATCCACCTTACTTTCTTTGCTCGATGTTATTTAGTGACATTAGCTATCCTGTGGCCTTCACTACTAACCTTCAAACTTAGGCTTCTAGCTCAGGGTTTTTGTTTTTTTTTGTCTGTTTTTGTTTAATTTTTTTTGAGAATGTTATATGTGAGTACACCCATTCCCCCATCTCCCTGCTTTAACTCCTCCTGTCTCCCTTCACTGTCCTGAATTCATGACCTCTTGTATAATGAGCACATGCACATATATGTATAACCTACTAAGTCCATTTAGTGTTGGTCACGTGTATATGTGATTAGGATTGCACACGGGTGATTGAATAACCTGTCAGGGGCTCATCCCTGGAGACAACTGACTCTTCCTTCTTCAGCAGCCATTGGCTGCCATAGCTCATCTATTGGCGGAGCCTTGTGAGATTTCCTCCATTCGTGTTGGTGTGCCACCTAGAGTTATCATTATGTGGGTCTTGTTTAGGCATATTGTAACGATTTCATGAGTGCAACATCCCCCATCCTGTCTAGAAGATACTGTCTCATGGCAAGCATCCATCCTTATTTTTGATCTTAAAACCCTCTGCTGCCTCTGTTGAGATGTTCTCAGAGCCCTCTGTGTAGAGATTGTATGGTAGATGCACCCACTGGGACAGGTACCCCACGGTCACTTAATCTTAACCAGTTGTGGATCCCTGGTAGTTTCTGTCAGCTGCAGATACCCAGCTCTTTGGCAGACTCACACAAGCGCCTCACAGTCACATGGCAAAGACAGCCCATGTCTTTCTCTAGACCCAAATCTCTGCTGTTTTCCCTTCCAGCTAGTGAAACCATTATCCTACTGTCCAAATAGAATGCTCTAGAATTGTTTTCAATGCCTATACTTTGCTTCATCCTGCATAGCCAATAAATCGTTAAGCCTTGCTTTAAAAAATATCATGTTATTTATTTATTGAGTGGGGGTATGTGCACATGTGCCACAGTGTGCATGCAGAGGAGGACAATTTGCACACCCACATCGTGGGTCCTAGAGATTGAACTCTGGCCATCAGGCTTAGCAGGAAATACCTTTATCCTCTAAGTTATTCGTCTGACCCCAATCCTTGCTTTTAATTCCTAAATGTTTCTCAAGTGCAGTTCCCTTCTCAGTATACACTGGTCTAGGTATGTCTCGTATCAACTTTTGGACTGAATGACCTGCTTTCTCTACATGCACAATTTTACTTCCTTGAATTCATCAATCATGTACAACTAATCTTTCTGATATATATCTGACTTAATATCACTAACAGATCCCTGACATCACAATTGCCTGTAACGTAATGCCCTCTTCTGGCTTCCAAGAACACCTGGATACATGTGGTACATGTGGTACATGGTATGTGGTACATATATACACTCAGACATGCATGCTTGCATGTGTACACACACATTATTAAATAAAGTAAAATCCATTATCAAGAAAAACACAGCAACCCCAACAGTAAAATGTAGGCAGCAGATATGAATAAGGAGCTTAAAAGAGGAAATCCATAAAGCCTTGAGGAAATGTTCAAGCTTGGGACTGGCAATAAGGCTCATTAGGTAACAGAACTTGTTCCTAAGACTGATGACCTGAGTTCAGTCCCCAGACCTGTATGGTGAAAGGCGGGAACCAAATCTCACAAGTGTTCTCTGACCTCCACACACATATGCACACACATGCACACACATGCATTCCGCCCAATACATTAAAGAAATGTTCCAGTTCAACCAGATGTGTTGTATACCAATATTCACAGCAGTTGAGAGACTAAGAAAGATCATGAGATTGAAGGCCTAACTTGACTTTATAATGAGACCAGTTTTTTAAAAATGTTCAAACTCAATAATTTAAATAAAATCAAACATAAGATGTATAGTTGGTTAATCTGGTGTCGTTAGCCCAGGGGTAGTTGGACAATATGTGGTTCAATAACGACAAGGAAGATACTCTTCATTATCGAGCCCGATTTCTCTATGGCAGAGGAAACAGCCTCTGAACCTCTGGGCTGAACCTCTAGACCCCAATTATAGTTGTTGGTCTGTCTTGCATGGGTCAGTAAATAACAGACAATTCTCCGAGATACAAGCCAAAACTACCTAGGTAGAGGGCTTCAGACTCCAGAGACTAAGCCCTGGACTGACAACAACGGACTGAACTGCTGAGCCCCTCAGCCTATTTGCCCAAGTGATTTCTTGACTGAAAACTTGAAAACAATGTCTTCTTTTGCATTAGTGAACAGAATCCTATAATCCAGTTCCCCAAACTCCAGGCTTGCAGACCTGTTGCCACTAAGAGAAGGTCAAAACTGAGAGACATGGTGTTAGCAAATTTCTTTATTAGTTACTGAGGAGGAATCACAGAAATTTTTTTATTAGCATTTCATTAGCATTAATACAGAGGACAGGATAATCTGAGCATCAATTGCTTAGACAGTAACTGGTTCCTCAGACTAACATTCTTTCTACATTCTAAAAAGCTACACCCAGAACGCTAGATCACACAGGACATTGAAAGTGATCCTTATTAGAGTAGCCATGCTGCCAGATCAGAGGATCAAAAGATCAAATGTTCTGCATTCCAGAAAGGTGGATCATACCGAAAGCTGGATCACTAAAGGTGATCTTTACTAGAGTAGCCACGCTGCCAGATCGAGAGATTAAATGCCCGTTCCACTCCTTTATTCTATCTAGTAATGCCATGTTGTGGTATAATTCAGGGAAAATTAGGATATACAAAATCGGATTTTTACCTTGCATTTGCTTATTTCTGAAAGCTATTCTTCAAGAATTGTGTGTGTTGAACCATGAGCATTTTCTCAAAGATTAGAATGCTGAATATCAGAAAAGGGCATACACAGGCCTGGTCTGCAATAGATTGCTACCAATGGAGATTGTATCAAAGAGCTACATAGAGATTGATGCAGTGTTTCCTGACTAACTTTGAATGTCCTGCTCTTGGGGGATAGCCTGTCAATTTCTGATTGTTTAGTTTAAGCCATCAAGCCTATATTGTGGATGGAAGAGGATGCTTGCTCCCCTGTCAGTCATTTTGGGAAAGCCTTGGATGAAGCAGGAGAAAATTTTTTCTACTCTGCAGGTTGTCAAGTCAAACACAGCTTTTGCTTTAAAGACATAAATGATATTTTATATTCAGGACCAATGTGAGTGACCATGATCTGAGAACACAGAATACCTGAATGGTATTCTATTGTAGAAGAGGTTACAGGAATTTTTATAGCTGCAGAATGAAAGAAGTCAATGCTTTGATCCAGTACAGTAGTGGGGACACAGGTGACAGACTGGGAAAACTGTTAGAGTTCAGATGTTGTATCATTCTTATCTTTGGTTTGGTTGAAGCTAGTGGTCTGCAAAGTTTAACAATACATTCCAAAGGTTTTACAGTTACAAAAATGTTAATTCAGATATGGAGGTTGGCAGTAAACAGCCATTAAAGGGACTAAGGATAACACAATCAGAAAACTTGAGTCTGCAGGACCTTCAACATAGATGTGGCTTCTTTAGAGTTCACAGAGATCATTGCAGAACTTTGTGACATGGTCATGGAGGTGAGAATTAAACCAGAGCTCTGCCACATGTACAATTTCTGGGTGTGGACAGATAAGATCATTTGGGCTCTTAGGCTAGTTCATTTTGGTGTCAATGATAAATTGCCACCTCCATTTGACTGTGTAATTTTCAAGCCTTTGTTCAAAGTTTGCCAAACATTATACCTTGGTCTCTGCTGTGCTCTGGGGATCTAGGGTGCGATGTCATTTAACAAGTGATTGAGAGCAGGTAGCATGTGACATGATGAATTCCAAAGATGCCATTTGAGAGTCTGCAGCTCCCCCACCCTACCCCCAACACATACACAAATTCCATTCTCTCCCCTCTCCTCTCCCTCTTCCTATCTCTCTAGTGGTCTCACTACCGCAAGTTATACAAATACAACAAATATGTCGTGCCCCACCTTTCTGAGTCAATTTTTCAAACATAATAAATTCCTAAAGAATTCCCCGATTTGCTGGGTTAGGGACAGGCTAAGCTAGCCAATAAAAAGAGCTTTTTAGTCTGTAGGCTTTAGAAGGAAGTACAAAGTCCTGTGGCCTAAGTGGTCACAGACATAGTGGAGAATGTTTATTTGAAACAGGGTCTTACTATGTTGCCCTGGCTAGCCTGGAAATCACTATGTAGACCGGGTTGGCCTCAAACTGACAAGAGAACCGCTGCCTCTGCTGCCAGACTGCTGAGATTAAAGGCCTGGTCACCACACCTGGCCTTGGCTATTTTTTTAAATACTAGAAACAAAAACAAATCTTAAGTAAACTAAAACCTTACATTTGTATTTCTAGCTGGGAGTGGTACGACTATAACGGAGACTATAGCTGAGACAAGGACGATCCTATTTCAAGGCCAACCTGGGGCTACATCGTGACAACCTGCTCCTCCCGCGCCCCCCCCAAAAAAACCAACAAAAACACCCAATAACTCCAAACTTTCTCCCTCAGTTGGTGTTCATTAGTATTTGTTAGCTGCCTACGGTTTTGTGGTTCATTTGCAATTAGCTCTTTAGGTATGGTTTTACTTAACGGCTAGGAAGCCCAGGATGGCCTGGAACTCCCCGCCCCCACCTCCCAAGGCCAGCGCCGCCACCGCCGGCAGGTAACCCTTCCCAGTGTGCAGCGGGTCCCCGTCGCTGCGCATGATCACTCCAGCCCCGTCCCCCGGGGGCCCCCCATGTATCTTAAGGCCATCTGAAGCTGCGCAGACGGAAGGACGAGAGGAAGAGGGTTCGCGGCCGGGGACAGTGCCTCTCAAAAGGCAAACGGCACGCACGCCCGAGCCCGGCCCGGCGACCCCGCTTCCGCCCGGCGAGGCGCACTTGTCTGACGTCCCAAAGGCGCCATCCCACTGTACTTGGGCGGTGCCACCGCGGCGGGCCGCTCGCGCATGAGCGAACAGTCTCTCGGCGCCGGAAGTCCGGGACACGTGACCCGGTGACTGCGCTCGCTCGGTGGCGGGGCTCGCTCGAGCTCCTGCGCACGGGATGGCGGAGGCGCCGCCGGTCTCAGGTACTGTCCGGTGCCCGCGCGGGACCTCAGGGTGTGGCGGTTTAGTCGGCGAGGAGATCGGAAGGGAGCGGGCCCGAGGTGGCGAGGCGCGCGTGCCTCGGGACAGTGGCTCGCTGGGGCCAAGCCGCGCGCGCGGCACGCTCGGCGCCCTCCTCCATCTTCCCAGGGCGGTGGAGCTCGGCCCCGGGCTTCCGAGGGGAACGGCGGGCCCGCTCCCCACGCGGCTCCGGGCGGCCCTCCCGAGGCGACGCGGCGTCCGGCGGCGGACGTCGGCCGTCTCCTTGGCGGCCCTCGCGCCCAGCGAGTTTGCGCGCGCTGCTCGGGGCGTGTTCTCGTCTCGGAGGGGCGGCGTCCGCGCGGCAGGTCCAGCCTGGAGCGGTTCGAAATCCCGAGTCTCGGTCTCCTCGTCCGTCGGTTTGGAGTCCGTAAGCTAGTTCCGGGATTCCACCTGTCCCTAGTGGTTGGCTCACTCTTCCCCCTCGGGCCACCCTGTGGTTGGACAGCCCCATTTCGCTGTGTATATAAGTTATTTCCATTTTCTTGATGGTGTATTGGTAAATCCGGGGTCTCAAGTGTTGTGGACAACAATAAAAAACATTTTGCAATGGGGATATTAGTGCACAATTACGTAATTGTAAACATGAATCAAGAGGCTGGAGCGGTGGTACCGTGTTTAGGAACACTAGCTCCTTTCCCAGAAGAGCCGCGTTCTTTTCGCACAACCACCTGTAACTCCAGCTGTAGGGGATCTGATGCCCTCTTCCGGCCACCGAGGGCATCCTCACGCACGTGGCATATATTCTGCCCCTCCTCTGTTGCGCGTGTGTGTATACACAACACACACTCACTCACTGGCGCACATCTTTAATCCCAGCACTGGGGACAGCCTGGCCTACATACTCTCAGGCTAGCAGAGATTATATAGTGATACCCTGTCTCAGAAGGGCAGGGTGGGAGGGGGAGAAGCAGTGGTTTCTTTTATTGTCAACAGCTTACTCTAATGTTACGATATAATGTAACATTATATCCAGCCTGATGTACTGAGCGAGTTCCAAGACAGCCAGGGCTGTTAACACACAGAAAACCTGTTTCGAAAAACAAACAAATAAGTAAATATAAGTAAAGATATATTTGTCACATCCCACTACATAGATTTGACTTCATGGCCTGCCCTTCATGAAAATCAGCACAGCATTGCGGGAAAATCGGTCCGGCTTTGATTTGACTTGTAGTTTGTGTCTAACAAATTGATGGGGCCCTAGTAAGACTGTATATACTTGTGTACTGGGTGACAGGTAAGGTGTGTGTATTCCTACCTCAGTTTAAAGAGTGGAAGAACACACTGCACTGATGTACCCTAGTCTTGACTTGGATATAAAAATCATCTTGGGGTGAAAAACGAGGCAGATATGTTGTTGTTCTCTCCCTCTAAACTGCATCTGTTGGTCTTATCCTCAGAGTCACCCCTGACTCATTTACATACCGTTAGAAATTTGCAGCAGAGTCCAGTGAGGGCCAGTTGTGACTCAGTTTTAGCCTCTGGGGCTATGACTTAGGTTACTGCCTCCACTCCCCAGAGCATCTGCTGAGTCCCCTTTTTGGAGAAATCCCTACTTCCTTGTGTCTGTAGTCTTTGTTCACACTTAGCATCACCTGTAGCTCATACACTCCCTAAGTTCTTGAAACCATGACTAGTACAGGACAAATCTTTTTTTTTTTTTTTTCCCCATGATCAAACTTTATAGTGGCAACTTTGTGGACAACACTGCCGGTTGAATTCCTTTCATGTTACTGTGTTTTGTTGGGTCTCTGGTACCCCTTACTTGCACTATGATGCCTTGGTAAGAAGACATCTCACTTAATGGAGAAACTTCCATTTAAAATAATGAAACAAGCGTCTGACTTGTGCCATGGCAGAGTTTCCTGATTCATGTGCCCCTTTTCCCTTCCTTGTGTCTCTAAGGTCTTTCAGAGGCCTTCGGTCTAGTGAAAACACAGTCGTGTGTGGCCAGGTACAGCACTGTCTGGGTGTGTTCACTGCTGCTCAGTGTGAACATCCTTTACCAGGCTATCAGGCAGCTTTACAAGCCTTTTTTTCTAGCCCCTCTATCCATCCTTCAAGCAGGAGAGAGCTGTATAGCACCTCTTAGTACAGTTTACCCATTCCCACTTTTAAATTTGTCTCGTGTTTCCACAATACCTCAGCCACTCTTGATTTGTCTTATCCTCTTGCCATTTTATGAGGCCCTCCACCCCACCCTCGGAACACTACCATCTGTGAGAGTATTTAGGACAAATCCTGGATCAAATGAGAGGTATCTTTGTGGCCTTTGTGATTCCCCAGTTCTTCACTATGTTTCTATGGTATCGCTGCCTTGCCTCTGTCAGTGTGCAATGTTAAGTACAAGCACAAGGTCAATGCTACATGTCCTAAGTTAGAATTCTGAGCCTGCCTTTGAAGTGCCTGTGGCCTTGGGCAAGTTACTCTGCTGTAGTTTTCTCATCAGGGATGTGAGGATTAAATAAGTTAATGGTGCTAGAGAGATCGCCCGGCTGTTAAGAGCACTTTCTGCTCTTCCAGAGGACTCAAGTTTGGTTCTTAGCACCCACACCAGGTGACTCACAACTGTCTGTAACCAGCTCCAGGGGATCTGATAACTTTTCTTGCCTCAGGACACCCACACACACACACTTCAAACTCAATAAAGAAGTTAACATGTGCAAAGTGTTTAGAAGACTGTATGGTATACAGTACCAATAAGTGTCGGGCCTTATTATTAAACTTGAAATCCATAGGCTTTGCAGTATACCTATTGGAGTCTGTTCAGATAGTAGCTCTAAGAGCAATAATAAGGCACCATTGTAACCACTGTAGGGTGTTACTGACTTGCTTTACTTAGGGAACTGGAGCTAAGTAGCAGTTAGAGCATAATAAAGCAGGACATGATAGTTCACAGCTATGATTACATCACTCAGAAGGTTGAGGCAAGAGGATTGTAGTTTTAAAGCCAGCCTGGGCTATATAGTGAATTTGAAGGTAGCTTGGGCTACATGGGAGGCCTTTTCTCAAAAGGTAGAAGATAGATGATTTAAAACAAACAATAAATGGTAATCAAGGACTTGAAAATTCATGTCTTACAGAAGCTATTGATTGCTACTATAATTCTGACTTTGTCACTGACTGGTTTTGTGTCGTTAGGCAGATAAGTTTCTCTTTTCTCCCTCTCCCTCCCTCCCCCCAGCAGTGTTTTACTGTGTAGCCTGGCTATCCTGGAACTCACTCTGTAGACTAAGCTGGCTTCAAACTCACAAGAGATCCAGAGACCCGCCAGCCTCTTCCTCCTGAGTGCTGGTATAAGAGTACGCATCACCATGCCCCTGCCCTGGCAGGTTATGTCTTTGGGCTTCAGGAAATGAGCTGGCTATACGCAGAGTCACCTTTTGGGGAAAATGAGTGGCCTGAAGATAGAAATAAGGTTAAATCTTTCTGGAATTTTAGAACTTATTGTGGGAGTTACATATGAAAAACCCAAATTATATTCTTAGGGGGAAGAGACAGACTAGCATACTCACTGTGCTAATATTATCTGTATGGGATCTTTTCGATGCCATATGTCCTTTGACATCAACATTGTTATCCTTTATTATAGATGTGGAAACTAAAGCTAAGGGTGGTCAGGTGATAGCCTTAAGTTCATTCAGACTTTAAACGTTTTTAGCTGATTTCAAAGCCTGTTTGCTTGCTATTATGCAATGTTACATTAGTGTTTTGAAAGACCACATGGAACTTCTGACCAATATCTCATCCCTAAACCTGACCTTTATTTTTTAATTGAGATAAAGTCTCACTCTGGAACCTGGGCTAGTCTCAAACTTGTGACCCTCCTGCCCAGGCCTCTCCAAGTGCTGGGATTAGAGCATGTACCAACATGCTTTGTCCTTCCAAGGTTTTGTTTTTGGTTATAGGTTCTCACGTGGCTTGGGCTCTCCTTGGACTGGAATTCCAAGTGAGGGGATTACCAGTGGGTACTGCCATGCCTGGCTTTGGCTCTCCTAAGATTTTTGGATAAATGTGTACTCATAGTGCTAGATGGCTTAGGCCATCAGTAGTTGTCAATGTGGCCACTAGACATGGGATACTCAAAGTCCTACAGACAACTTAGAGCCTGACACTTTCATAAGAGATCTCATTAGGCCTGTTTAATACAGTGTTTGTTTAGGAAAATAATTTTCTAGTTGTGCCTTTTAGAGTCTTATGGGCATCGTAAATAGCATTAATTTCTTACTGGATGTTCTTGTTTCCTAGGCACTTTTAAATTCAATACGGACGCTGCTGAGTTCGTTCCTCAGGAGAGAAAAAATTCTGGTCTAAATTGTGGGACCCAAAGAAGACTAGACTCTAATAGGATTGGCAGAAGAAATTATAATTCCTCGCCTCCCTGTCACCTTCCTAGGCAGACCCCTTACAATGACATCTCTGCTGTCCCTCAGCATGGCTATGCCTCTGGAAGCAAACCTAAGAGTCAACAGGTTTTTTTCCAATCTTCTAATAAACCACTCAAGAACCATGGCCTTCAAAATCAGCCATGGCAGAAACTGAGGAATGAAAAGCACCAAGGCAGAGTCAAGAAAGCACAAGGGCTCCCTGACCAGACCTCAGATACATCTAGCTTAGAAAGCGTGGCCAGATCAGAGGGTGGGACAAACCCTAGAGAGCACAGCCCTTCCGAGAGTGAGAAAGGAGTGGTTATTGCAGATCCCAGGGGAGCAAAACCCAAAAAAGCGGCACAGCTTATATACAACTATGGCAGAGGACCGAAGGCTAAAGGGAAGATCAGATGCGAGTGGGGTAATAGAATGAGCCCCAAGTCTGAGGATGAAAATAGCAGACCTGTGGGGTCCCATACTGACTCTGCAGATGCACCCTGCAGAAAAGCTGTAGTAGATGGATGTGTGTCCAGACGGAATGAGCAGAGAAGATACCCACAGAAAAGACCTCCCTGGGAAGTGGAGGGGGCCAGACCACGGCCTGGCAGGAACCCACCAAAACAGGAGAATCAGCGGCATATAAATGCAGGGCCCAAAAACAGCATGGCCCCCATCCCAAAGGATAATCTCAGAGAAAGACCAACAAAGTCGACCTGTGACACTGCGAATTTAGTGGGTGTCAGCAAGTCTTCCAGAAGGGTTGATGAAGAGGAAAATGCTGTGAGGAGACAGGACCCTCAAGTGCTGTCTCCTTTCCCCAGAGCCAAGCAGAGCCACGCGCTGAAGAGTGTTGAATCACATAGAGGTCTGTGGAGGCTGGGGGACGTTGCTTGTCATCAATTTTTAAGCAGTACATTTACATAATTTAGAAAAAAGAGCAGTGAAGTCTCTACCTTAATTTAGCATCTGCTGGGGTTCTGCCACTACCCACTGCTTCCTCACTTGGTAACCTCTTATTTTTTTCTTGTTTACTTGTTCGTTGTTTGAGGCAGGTTGCAAGCACTCTACCACTGAGCTATATCCCCAAATACTTATTTTGAGACCCAGTCTTTAAGCTACCCAGGGTAGCTTAAACTTGAACTTGTGGCCCTCTGCCTCAGTATCCTGAGTAGCTGGTATTACAAACCTGCACCACCAAGCCCAGCACTGTTTTGGTTACTTATTTTCCTCCAATAATGATTTTCTAAGGGCTGTAAATGGAGATAGAGATGATACAGGTATCTGGTTATAAGATTCTCTTTTGAGTTCGGATAGCAGAAGCAGGACATGTAGCATCTTTTGCCTCTGCTGACTATAGCCTGTCCCGTCTCATCTGATTTGTCTGCCTCCTTGCAACAGTCCTGTCTCATGTCTTCATTCTCTTTTCAGCTTATCTTGCTCCATCAGTGAGCTCCTCATTCCTCTGTTCTCTGGCTCTCCTCAGCAGTCCCATCTTCTGTTGTCTACTCTGCCACTTCGTCCCAGATTCCTTCCTGTTTTGTCTTTCTGAGCTGTCTTCCTCCCCTTAACTCACTGGTAAACTTCTCTGTCGTTTGCTTTATTTTTATTTTCAGGTTTTTTTTGTTTGTTTGTTTTTTAATGCGTGAATGGCTGTTTTATCTGTATGTGTGTCTGAGCTGTGTTGTCTATCCTGTGCCCATGAAGGCCAGAGAGGGAGGGAGTCAGATCCCTAGAACTGAAGTTACAGCTGATTGTAAGCCACCAATGCTGGGAATCAATCCCGAATCCTCCGGAATAAGTAGACAGTGCCCTTAAGCACTAAGCCATCTCTCCAGTTCCTTGTTTTTGTTTTTGAGACAGGATCTCTCTATGTAGCCCCTGGCTAGCCTAGAACTTGCTATGTAGACTTATGCTGGCCTTAATTCACAGGAATCTGCCTGCCTCGTAAGTGTTGGTGTTACAGGCGTTCACCCTCACAACCAGTTAAAGATTGTGTGTGTGTGTATACACACCTGAGTGTATGTATGTGCATCACTTGTGTGTGCAGAGAAGCCCTCTGAGGCCAGAAGGGCATCAGAGTCCCTGGAACTGAAGTTACAGGTGATCATGAATTGCCATGGGGTTTCCAGGAACTGACTCTAAGCAAGATTTGTACACCACTAAGCCATCTCTTCAAGAGTAAACTCGTTTTAGACAGGATCTCACTATGCATCCCTGGCTGGCTTGATAATCCATATGTAAACTAAGCTGGCCTAGAACTCCTAGAGTTCTTCCAAGTGCTAGGATTAAAGGCTTGTGCTCCAGTTCCACTAGTAAATTCTATTGTTTCAAAAGCTAATCCAGTTACATATCCAGGGAGCTTTTTCTTACCCTTCCAGTATTTACCTTTTCTAGTCCTTAGCAAGCATGTCTTTTGTATCATTATACATACTTCTGTTTCCGAATTTATTACAAGAAACCATAATTTGTTTACATGACAGTGCTACTAGTCTTAGACTAGTTAAAAAGATACTTTCTTTACTTTTTTAAAATCTCCCTATGTAGCCCTGGCCACTCTGTGCTAGGATTAAAGGAATGCACCACCACACCAGCTTTCTTTATTTCTTTGTTTGTTTGTTTTTGGGTTTTGTTTTGTTTTGCTTTTGAGATGGGGTCCCCTGTGTCACCCTAGCCTGGAACCTATGTAGACCAGGCTGACCTTGAACTAATAAACATCTTCCTTTCTCTGCCCTGATTGCCAGGATTAGGCGTGGGCCACTATCCTTGGCCTAGATGCCACAGCTATCTTTTTCCCCCTTGGTTTCCTTCTATTTTTCTTGTGGTGCTCTTGCCTCATACAGCTCTTGGAACGTGGTTGTTAGGTCTTATGTTGAACTGAATGAAAACTTTCCTGTAAGTACATTCTATCCTTTGGTTCAGAATTTATCTTCTGAAGAAGCTCTGTTCTCTCTCCTCATAGTTACCATCCTGCATTCTTCTTTGAAAATAAGCCTTTACAGTAGTTGAAGACATCCCTCATATTGAACTGAGTTTGTATTTCATGAAGGCAAAGAGCTAGGTATGGCAGCAAGTATATCTTTAGTCCTAGCGCTGGGGGAGAAGACTTAAGTTTGAGGACAAGGTTGACCTGCAAGACCCTCTGTGTGTGTTGGGGTTGGGGAGGGGATGACTTCAGGACATAAATAAGCTCTTCCTCATGAACTTTCACCATATTGGTCTCCTTTTGGTTTCGTGTGAGACTTTGATCTAATCTTTGAGTCTGCCATCTGCCCGGGGCCTGTTTTTTACTAAGCTCTCCTCCCCCTACCCCATCCCCACGTTATTTCTCTGTGTAGCCCAAGCTGGCATGGAACTCAAAGATCCACCTGCCCCCCTAGTGCTAGGATTAGAGGAGTGTGCCACCACTACCAGCTTTCACTGAGCTCCAGCCCTTTTTGCAACTCAACATGTATATAAAGCAAAGAGGTTTGTTTTTGAGACAGGATCTGACTATGTAGCCCAGGTTGGCTACTAATTCTTGATCCTTCTACCTCAGCGTCTTGAGTGCTGAGATTTCAGGGTAAGTAGCTTGAGTTATATCAGCTTCAAGAACAGCTGCCTTCACTTTCAGTGTGATAACCTACTGAAGTCCCTACCCTTAACAGGTAAGTTATTTTAGATCCACCCCCAGATGAGATCAGTTCTTACCTTCTCACCTCCTGTTTCTTTGTCGCTCTTTCCCCCTGCGCTGGGGATTAAATCTCCAGACTCATGAATATGGATAGCACTTCACCACTGAGTTAGAATTTGCCCACCAGCCCACCTCCTCTTTTGCTGTGCTGGCACTAGGGTTTGAGCCTAAGATCCATGCCAGTCCAGCACTCCCACTTTGTGTTGGTGTGTGACTGCAATTGTGTCTGCTGCTCTCAGAGGCCAGAGGAGAGTGTCAGGTGACCAACTCCATCACTTCTTTCCTCATTTGTTTAGAAATAGAGAATTTGATAAGAAAGGGGAAGCACTCCTGAGAATGGACCAGTGAGGAGAAAGGCGGCCTTTTTTTTTTTTTAAAGATGGGTCTCAGGTAGCCCTGACTTGAATTGACCACACAGTTATAACGAGAATGGCCTTGAACGTCTGGTGGTCTTACCCCCATTCTGGAGTGCTAGGATTACAGGAGGGCACCATGGCGCCTGATTCCATACTAGAGCTCTAATCCAGAGCCTGATGCAACCTAGGCAAGCACTTTACCCACTGAGCTATGTTGTTGGCCCCTTACATTTTATTTGTTTAGATAAGGTTTTACTTTCTGCATAGTCCTGGTTGGCTTGGAACTCTATGTAGACCAAAACTGTTCCTGCCACCCAAGTGTTGGGATTGAAGGTGGGTGCCACCACTCCTTGTTCCATGTGTATACGAGTGTGTGTGTGCATATTTTACCCACATACAGCTACTGTCAGTTTACATCTGTCCAAAGAACAGTCCTCCAGAGTTTTATTTTTTTATGATCATGCTATACCATCACACAAAATTAGCAATACTTTCATGAATTTATCTAGCCCACAGTCAACAGTCAGTTCCCTTGATTATCTCGAAAAGGTCTTTTTACTCTTGAAACTTGAAACTTTTAGTTTTCTGTCTTTTTGTTTGTTTTGTTTTTGTTTTTTGAGACAGAGTTTCTCTGTTGTAACTCTGGCTATCTTGGAACTTTGCTCTATAGGCCAGACTGGCCTTGAACTCATAGATCTGCCTGCCTCTGCCCCCTCTAAGCACTAGGATGATAGGTGTGCACCACCACTGCCCAGCTGGTGTGTTTTATTATTGTGAGTGTCCACTATGTCCAAGGTACCACTAATAAAAATGAAGGAGTCCATTCGGTATACAGCTAGATAATAAGCAATATAATACATGGTTCACCAGATCTATTTTGTTTTCTTTTTATAAAAGAGGGACTGACTATGTGACCTAGGTGGGAGAACCTCAGAGTCTTTTTCTCCAGTCTCAGCACCCTGAGTGCTGGGAGTACAGGAATGTACCATCATGTGAAGAAAAATACAGTGTAGAAGAATAGATTATGTTCAGGGAGTGAATTGTAATTTTTGTGAGTGGGGCTGAAGAATGCTTCGTGAAGTCACATTTTGAGTAAGTACTCAAGTGGGTGAGGGCTGAGCCTTGTAAATATTTAGGGCAAGTCTTTAGGCAGAAGATTTAAAGAGCATAAAGGCCCCAGTCAGGAGTCTACCTTACAGGAGTCCATCTTACAGTGTGAGAACTAGGAAAGAGGTCAGTGTGGGGTATGAAGAGGAGCAGGACTTGGAGGAGGATTTGAGCTTTTACAGACATAAGAACAAGGTGCATTTTATGGTGTGTTCACCATGACATGAGAAGCTGTATTAAAGGGTTACAGCATTAGGAAGTTTGAAAAAGACTGGAAAGTGGAGATGGCTCAGCACTTCAGAGCACTGGCTGCTTCTATAGAGGACTCAAGTTGAGTTCCGGCACCCACATGACCACTCTCATCTGGCCTCTGAGGGCCCCAGGTACACTTGTGGTACACATGTAGGCAAAACATTCATACACATAGAGACAGATGATAAATTTATGATCCTCCTGCGTGAGTCTGTGAAGTAGCTGGAATTGCTGGCTTATAGCCACCAGGCTAGGCTTAATTTGCAGTTTGCAGCTCTTGTTGCTGTGATCCAAAGTAGGAAGACTAGTAACGAGGGTACTATAACAATTCAGGTAAATAGAAAATCTCTTAGATCAGAATGAGAGCAGCAGAAATTAGATTTTAGACATATTCTGAAGGTGGCTGGCATAAGGTGGAATGTGGGAGAGAAAGCCTTTGTAAAGGACTTTTCAGTAACTTGTAGGGGTCAGTAGCCATCCATCAATACATATGTATGTATCTTACTGGGCCAACTTTACCTCAACTGGATTATAAAATGGTAGTTATAAGATAGTTGTGGTGGTACATGCCTTCAGTCAAAAGCCCTCTGGAGGTTGAAGCAGGAGGACTGAGGTAGCCAGAACAGCATAACAAGACTGCCTGAACAACAACAAAAACGTTACTTATTAATACTCTTTAAGAGTAATGAACCCCAGGGCTGGAGAGATGGGTTAACAGTTAAGAGCACTGCCTGCTCTTCCAGAGGTCCTGAGTTCAATTCCCAGCAACCACATGGTGGCTCACAACCATCTATAATGGGGTCTGATACTCTCTTCTGGCATGTAGCTGTACATGCAGTCAGAGCCCTCATAAATAAAAATCTTCAAGAAGCCGGGTGGTGGTGCATGCCTTTAATCCCAGCGCTTGCAAGGCTGAGGCAGGTGGATCTGAATCCAAGGCCAGCCTGGTCTACCAGCAAGTTCCCCCGACAGCCAGGGCTACACAGTGAGATTCTTGTCTGGAAAAACAAGGGGATGGGGTAAAGGAGTAATGACTAAGACACTAGCTGGGTGTGCTAGCATTTGAGAAGTGGCGATAGGAAAAGGAGTTCAATACATACCATGTCTCAAAAACTAAGTTAAGTAAATAAAATGACAGTCTTCAGGGTAAAGACCAAAACAACAGATGAGGCTATACTCTGGGAAACCTGTATGGCCAGTATTAATAATAAAGCCTTTTTTAAAAAACAAAAGTCGGGCAGTGGTGGTGCCCGCCTTTAATCCCAGCACTCAGGAGGGAGGGGTAGATAGTTTGAGGCCAACCTGATCTACAGAGTGAGTTCCAGGACGCCAGAGTTAGAACAGAAACTCTGTCTTGAAAAACAACAAAAACAGGGCTGTAATACTCCTAGGCTTGTTCAGTACTTATTATTTATTATTTTATTTGATGTTTTGAAACAAAGCTTCATTAAATGAAATCTTGAGCTCGAGAGAGGAGTCTCCTGTATCCTGGGACTACAGGCCTGAGCTACAGCTCTGAATAATCTGGGTGGATTTGGGAGAATGTTTCTTCTTTTGGTCTGTGTTAGAATATCCTCTCAAATGACTTGGTTCTTTATTGACTAAAGTGAAGAATGATTTTCTATGTTTCAGTTTGTTTGTTTGTTTGTTTAATAGGTTCCCTAATTGAACAGCTAACTACAGAGAAATATGAGTGTATGGTGTGCTGTGAACTGGTTCAAGTCACAGCCCCAGTGTGGAGCTGTCAGAGCTGTTTTCACGTCTTTCATTTGAACTGCATAAAGAAGTGGGCACGGTCTCCAGCGTCTCATGCAGGTCATTCATTTCTATTTCTTGAGTTGTTTTTACTCACTGCTTTGGTAACTTCAGGTTGTAGTTGAACACACTTTTAATCCCAGCACTCAGGAGACAGAGGCGGATCTCTATGAGTTCAAGGTCAGTCTGATCTGCAGAGTGAGTTCCAGGACACCACTGGCTCAAAAATGAAAGAAAAGAAACTCTTTCCTCTAAGCATTTTATCTATGGTAGAATGGTACCTTATTCTCATGTTTATGACTAAATTTAAGTTGTAAGTCTTAAATAAACTAGCTAAGCATAACAACATGAAAATATTTGCAGTATAATAATGAATCGATAATTTTTATTGAAAATGGTAAGTTTAATTGGAATGGCAACTATAAAAGCATTTGTGAACTCCTGATAATGGCATAAAGGGGAAAGATAATGTCTACCAAGCCTGAATTTCATGTCCAAGAACCACATGGTAGGAGAGAAACAACTCCAGAAAGTTGTCCTCTGACCCTCTATGTGTGTCATGACTCAAGAGTATACACACAAAGGAAAATGGAATACAAAAATGACTTGAAAAAGCATTCATTACTGAGTGTAGTGGTGTACACCTTTAATCCCAACACTTGGGATTCAAAGGCAGGCGTATCTGAGCTTGAGGCCAGCCTGGTCTACATAGCAGGTTTCAGGATAGCCAGAGCTACATAGTAAGATACTGCCCCCCACCCTGCCAAAAGAAAAAAAAGATATGTATATAGTTTGCTTAGATATTTATATAAGTTGTTTAATTTATCCTCAAGATAATAGGTTCTTTCTGCATTCACAAATCTCTTTCAGTATATCAAGTCTTTGTAGCCTAAATATAGTCTTTAGTTTCAAAGTATTCAGCACTGTGATTTTTTCTTTTAATAGAACTTCATTCAGAAGTAAAGCAATAGGACAAAACTAATACACTGTGGGGGAGCAAGAGCCTGGATTTGTTTCTTAAGTGTCTGATAATATTGGGCATTTTAAATTCTAACTACTTGAATGGTGTGAATGCCTATAGGTTTACTTTTTTTTTTTTTCCCCTCTTCAGACAAGGTCTCACTATCTAGACCAGGCTGGCCTCAAACTCACAGAGATCCTGCCTCCGCCTCCAGAATGTTGGGATTAAGAGGGTGTGCCACTATACTTGGCCAGATTTAAAATTTTTAAATTACTGTGTTGCTTTTTCAGGAGGATGCAAAGGATTAAGCCTAGCTCCTTGTATAGACAAATTATGGTCCCTCCACTGAGCTATATCCATATCCAACTTAGGCTTGGAAAGAAATTGTATTTGATTTTGTTTTGTTTTGTTTTTGACAGATGGACAGAGTGGTTGGAGGTGCCCTGCATGTCAGAATGTTTCTGCACATGTTCCTAACACCTATACTTGTTTCTGTGGTAAGTTTGTTTACATACACTGGAACACTTTTTACTCAGACGTACCTTAGTGGTCTCGGCACTTGTTTCGGGAGCTGTAAGAGGCTATAATGTACTCCTGTATTCCATCACCAGGTGGAGTCATGGGCCTTAGTGCTCTTGACAGACTGTGTGGAGGTGGGCCTTCTCATGGTGCCAAGCAGGCTCATGCTGGCTTGAAGCTGTGATGCTCTGGGTCTTAGTGTGACATAAGAGCCATCAGTTGGCAGAGGAAGATATTGATGTGGGTTCCCTCTCAGTGCTAGCTGTAACAGCTATGACATTTCTAGATTTAAGCAGCATGAGTCAAGATAGTGTTTAATTTAAGAAATCAACCATTTGTCTTTATAATGGAGAGATTTTTCTATAAACTGGTAATACAGACCATCTATAGAATGCTTTTTCCTGGTTTTGTCTGTTTTGAGACAGGGTTTCTCTGTTGTAACCCTGGCTGTCCTGGAACTCACCCTGTAGACCAGGCTGGACTTGTACTCACAGAGATCACCTGCTCTGCCATCCAAGTGATGGGATCAAAGGTGTGCGCCACCTGCCCAGCCCTCTTTCCCTGTTTTTAATGGCAGCAGCTTCCTATGATGGAGATGCTGATTCCTACTGCTGGTTCATTTCCTCTATGCCTTTTTTCCCTCCTTTTAGTGACTAATCCCTAATTGATTTTTCTCTTGTTAGCCTGTTTCTCCCTTTGAACAATTATGTTTGCATTTGCCTTTGTTACCTCGCTGAAATTATATTCAGAAGTCATCCACGACCCCAGCTATATGGGCTGATGTATAAATTCTTAACTTTCTTGGCAGCATGACTCTCTTGACACCTTTGACCATCCCCTTCATAAAAGAACTAGCTGTTCTACTTCTTTTTGTACACCATCACTTTCCTAACCAATTTACTCACATTCCTCTTTTTTCATGATGACTAACCATTATTTAATCCCTTGCTTCCTTCACTAGCAAACATGTTCCCCCTCTCACCCTCTTTATGGTTCTTGGGTCAAACCCAGGGCCTCACATATCCTAGGAAAGCACTCTGCCATTGAGCTATAGCCCGGCTCCCCTTTTCATTAAATTCTCATTTAACAACAACTACTTTTCATTAAATATCTTACTTCAAATGTCCCCCTTCCCCAAGGAAGCTCCTTTTGTTAACCCTTTCTCACTTTGGCTTCTCTTAATGTGGAATCTGCTGTTTGAATGTGTTTTATTACCAAAATTTGAGTCTTGGATAAGGGAATGAATATTTTTGAGTGTTCTACTGGAAAGGTAACATGAATTAGAAATAAGAGGTCACTGGGAAGTCAGGCAGATAAAAATAATAGCAAGTCTTAATTCTTTTAAAGGATATGCATTTATTTATTTAGGCCTTTTTTTGGGATAGAGATTTACTCTATAGCCCAAACTACAGGGAAATCTCAGTGTGGTGAGATTTGTGTGGTGACACTGGCTTTGAAATTGCAGCCCTTCTATGCCTACTGTGAAACCTTAGAGCCAGGCTCCTCTGTCTTTCCATCTGACAGCCTCTTCCTGGTTCACTCCAGAGCTGCTGTCCCTTCATTTGCCCACAATCTCAGCTTCCTCCATGGTGCTGGGATAGATCCTGGGGCATGGAACATAGTAAGGAAGTGCCCTATCACTGAGCTGTACCCAGTGCTCTTATTTCCTTCCGGTCATTACCACAGATAAGACTTTATCAGTTTATTTAAAGGATCTATCAGTGGTTTATCTAGTAAGTATTTAAAAAAATAGTGTCTTAAAAAATAGATTGTGTTCAGCGGTCAAAATGGCATTTTCATAGGTAAAAAATGACTTTTTTTTCCCCTTCAGGTAATCTTGACCTTAAGATTTTCATGCTCAGTAGAGTGATGAGTAGCTTTACAGCCAGCTTTTTGTTTTAGGATGTAACATAACAGTTGTCGTACTGCTGAAAACCACATTTAGGTTTCACACTCTAGCTATACTGCGCTAGGAGTTGAGAATATGGTTGAAATGTATAGCATTGACTATCTCATCTGATATGTTTTAGGCAAAGTGAAGAATCCTGAATGGAGCAGAAATGAAATTCCACATAGTTGTGGTGAGGTTTGTAGAAAGAAACAGCCTGGCCAGGACTGTCCCCATTCCTGTAACCTGTAAGTTGGACTTCTGGGATTCCTGGCGGGTGTGCTTTGCTAGTGGCTTTAAGTACACAAACTGTTAACATTTAACTAGATGGGGTAAGGTGATGGGAGCCATTTGCTGAGCACTGAATCTTTAGCAGGCACAGTGATGTGTAGGTAGGCTCATTTCCACTTTATAAATGAGGCTCAGAAAGGCTAAGCATCATGCCCAGTATTGCAGTGCTAGGAATGATGGAACTGGCTTTCCAAAGCCAGTGATCCTTCCACTGTTTTGTACTGTTGGCTCTAAAAAGAAAAGGGTTTCAGATACTTCATAGGTGTGTGTAGCCTGTGGATAGCCAAGGGAAGGCATTTGCTAGCATCTTTTATGATAGTACTTTGAGGATGGGAGGAACACTTGCTTTTCTTTTTCACAAAATTCTGTTACCCATATGATTAATCAGACATTCCTCCAGTTGCCTTTAATCCCCAAAGGATTACATTTGCTATTATTTAGAATGCCCTTCCTCAGTACAAATTGCAGACAGCTGTGAGCTGTCATATGGGTGCTAGGAACTCCGAACTCATGAACTCAGGTCCTCTGGAGAAACAGCAAGTGCTCCTTACTACTTAGCTATCTCTATAGCTTGGAGATTCTAGTTTTTTGTTTGTTTAAAAAAGATGTGAAAGGAGAAGTGTGGAGAGGGATGCAAACTGGGGAAGAGGACAAGAGAAGGCAATGGTGTGAAAATACACGGTACACTGTATGGAGATGTCATAAAGAAATCATCTTATTTTTTTGACTTTATTATTTGTGCGTGTGCATGCCTGCATGTGCAGGCCACAGCACATGTGGAAAACAGGAGCACTTTATGCAGTCAGTACTGTCCTTCCACCATTACGTGGGTCTGGGGATGAAATTCAGTGGGTTTCCAGGCTCAGAGCAAGCACCTTAAGTGCTAAGCCATTTCCACTGCCCTGTTTTGTGTTTTGAGACAATATCTCATGCTATAGCCCTGGCTGCCCTCAGCCACTCAGTTATCCTCCTGCCTCAGCGTCCTGAATGCTAGGATTGTGTGAACCACTATACCCAGTTTTGTGCATATATCCATTTTTTTTTAAAGCCCCTACCCAACTTACAGAGATCTCAAAGTAGGGTTAAGTGAGCTGGCTTATGGATAAAGGTGCTTGCTCCCAAGTCTGATAACGGCACAGCTTGCCCTCTGACCTCCACATGGGCACCTTGGACCGTGTACATGTTTAAACACACCCAGGGGAATGTAATTTGTTTTTAAGTTTTAAAAATATTGGAAGTGAAATTTCTCTTTTTTCCTGCCCTCCCACCAGCGCCCCCTCCCTCACCCATCTGCCAGCCCCCATCCTTGGGTTCCGTTTTTCCAGACATGGTATTTCTATGTGATAGCTCTGTCCTGGAACTTACTTTGTAGACCAGGCTGGCCTCAAACACATAGAGATCTTGCTTCTGCCTTCCTGTGCCCACCGCCCAGCATAAGTGGAATCTCTTAACCAGTTTATAGTTGACTTTGGTTCTTCATAAAGAGACAGTATTTAGCTGAATATCCGTAAATTTATTTTGTAATTTTTTTTCTTATTCTAGCTTCTGTTAAAAAAAAAAAAATTCTGTTCAGATGTCTAGCTGTAACCCAGAGCGTATCACTGAGCTCGTCCCCTATGCGGGGACTGTGCCACCTCATCTTCTGTTCTGTCAGCATGCTGTGCTGTGCGTGTGTCAGCCTTCTCGCTGTTCTCATTGTCAGCCCAGTGCCTGCTTATTACTTCACCAGTTGACGTGAACATTTCTGTACTCCTCAAGGACTTAGTAGATGTGCTATTGCTCTCGCCCGTGGGAGAATCCAGCCTAGGGTCTCCCAAATGCTAGGCAAGTGCTCTACCACTGTAAGGGGCAAGATATTTTTATACATATATACTACTATTGTTGGACCAAGGCCATATATTTTAAAATGTCATCTTTGACAAACTCAAACAAAACCATATTTTGAGTTGGGCTTTACTTTTGTCTTTCTAAAATGATTGTGTTATTCTCAAATGATAATGCTGTTGACTTTTTCTGCATAAGAATATTATTTATTTTTGATTTTTTTGAAATAGTCTTATATAACTTTAGCCCTCCTAAATCTCATGTAGATCAGGCTGATGTCAGTATCTCAGTGATCCTGTTTAAGTAGCTTTCAAGAAATACTAAGACATTCGACAGTAGGCTTATTCATTCTGCCCTGGTTTGCTTTTGTTGCTGTGATTCAAAAAAAAAAAATTGGACTAAAACCAAATTGGAAGCCAAGGGAAGAGCTTAAGCAGGAACTTGGAAGCAGGAACTAAAGCAGAGCACAGGAGGAACACTGCTCACTGGCTCCCTTCCCTATTCATATTTAGCCAGCTTTCTTATACAACCCAGGACCACGTGGCAGGGTGGTACTGCCCACAATGGATAGGCCCTTCCCATCAGTCGTCAGTGTCCCCAGACACGTTCGTGGACACTTGGATGGAGACAGCTCCTCAGATGAGTTCCTAGTCCATGTTGTGCCGAGGGGAAAAAGATTAGCTATTACATGGCCACATTTACAGTCGCATAGCTGGGGCAGTTTTGCTTTAGTTTGGTACATAGAAATAGTTCATTCATTGCAGCTTTTTCTTTTCCCCCAGTCTCTGCCATCCTGGACCCTGCCCACCCTGCCCTGCTTTTACGACTAAGACATGTGAATGTGGACGGACCAGGTAAAGTTAGAATTGGACTGAAGAACTCGGTTTCCATATACATGATTTACTTGTGAATGTCTGACGTAATTTAGTAAGCAGATAGAAGTGAATCGTAGGTATAAGTCATTCCTTGGTATCCCTAGGGACTTGGTCCAGGGCCTCTGGGAATAAAAGCCAATAAGCCAGTAAAATCAGAATATTTGTTAGAGCAAACTAAAATCAAAGTTCTGTTGGGTATCTTGTAAGTATTATGGCTGTATGCAATGTAAACGTGCTTGATCCCAGGAAGCTGGTATTGTGCTTCTAGTCTGAGTGTATCAGATCTGGGCATGCTGTTGATTCGTTTCTTCCCTATTTGTAAGAGGAGGAACTCTAGGCAGAATGAGAGTAGAGCCCAGATCTGACCTAGGGAGGAAGAGTCTTGCATGCCGCTCAATGGAAATTACTTGAAATTACCTAGGACAAATTAGAAAACAGCAAAGAGAGAAAGGCAGGATAGAAAATCAGAGCAAGGGGGAAAAGTGGAAGCAAGGGGGAGAATAATTAAAAAATGTCAGAGGGGCTGGCGAGATTGCTCAGTGATTATGAGTACAGTATTGTGGACACTGGAGAACAGTCCCAGCAGCACCTATGTTGGGCAGCACACAGCTGCTTGTTGTCATAGCCTCTCTGGCCTCGATGGACACCTTCATACATGTTCACAAACACTCTTGCATACATGTACACATGAAATTTACAATAATGAAAAATGAGAGGAAACACTTAGAAAAGGTTGGTACAGCGAATTCAAGAGACGTTTACTGGGTATTGCGGGAGGGTTGGGCTTTACTATTTTGTCTGTAAAGTGATGTGTTTGTGTCTATCTTTATAGGCACATAGTTCGCTGTGGTCAGGCTGTCTCAGTCCACTGTTCTAACACATGTGAGAATATTTTGAACTGTGGTCAGCATCACTGTGCTGAGCTGTGCCATGGGGGTCAATGCCAGCCTTGCCGGATCATATTGAACCAGGGTAAGTGGTATCAACACCCGTTAGCAGTGCTCGTGGACTTTTCTGAATTCTTTGGTGTGTCGATTGTATTACAACAAAACTGCTTCACAGAAGCTTGCACTAGAGAGAAGGTCCGGGAGTGAGGATCAGAAACCAGCTCATAGTGAGGAGTCTGTACTTAATTAGACACAGACCAAATGCTGACAAGGGTAGAGACAGTGTTGACAGATGCATACAGTGCGACGGTCACTTTGAACAACTGTTTGTCAGTTTCTCATAAGTTAAGCATATGTGTGTGTTAAGACCCAGCCTTTCCGCTCTGAAAGGCTTGTACAGGAGTATGTGTTTCTAGAAATCTCAAACTGGAAATAACCCAAATGTCATTAACTGGAGGAAGGAACAGATAACTTAGATCTTTGTTGTTGTTGTGGCTGCCTAGGTTGTTCTCAGATTCCTAAGGTTCTGCTTTACCTTCCCAAGAAGCTGGGGCTAAGAAGTGTACCATTAAATAGTATTGTGTAGTCATTTTGTCAAGTGGTGATTCTTCTAGGACCTTATCCTAAAATTTAAGGACTATTGCGTGTCCATCGAATGCTAAACATACTGATTAAGGCTGGCACTCTTCACAGTGACCCTACAAGTGCTGGTACCATCTTGTAGTTGTGTCTCTTGTGCTGTGAATACCCACAGCCTTTTGGTATGTACTGAGATCATTTCCTGATTGGATAGAGTTTTGTTTTCATTGTAGTTATTTTTCTGCCTCCACCCCACCATGTATATGATAGTGTGGTATATGTCATGCACGTGATAAGCGTGTTCACATGTGTTTGGTCACCAGTATGTTTGGACTGATGTCAGGTGTATGCAAGTGGAGGCCTGGAAATAGACACTGGGTGCCTTCCTTGATCACTCTCTACTTTATTATTTTAAATTTTATTCACTCATTCATTCACTTTTTGTGTGTGAAGGTGTGAGTGTGTGGACATGTGCCATAAAGCCTGTGTAGAGAGATCAGAGGACACCTTGAGAGAGCCTATGTAGAGAGATCAGAGGACACCTTGAGAGAGCCTGTGTAGAGAGATCAGAGGACACCTTGAGAGAGTCCGTTCTCTCTTTTTACCACGAGTTCCAGGGGTGCAGTTATCAGACTTGGTAGTGGGCATCTTTACCTGCTGAGCCGTCTCCTCAGCTTACTCTCCACAGTATGCATTGAGTCTCGGTCTCCCAGCTGAATCTGGAGCTCACTGATTGTCTAGTATGGTAGCTCGCTTGCTCTGGGGATCCCATTTCTGCCTCCTGAACACTGGGATTATAGGTGGCTGCCACAGGCGCCCAGCTTTTTGTGAAGGTTCTGGGAATTATAACTCTGGGCTCCTTGCTTGTTTGGCAAGTGCTTTCTCCCCACCCCAGTGTTCTGCCTGTTGATGAACTCTTCTTATTTACAGTTGTATGTTCATTACCTCTGACGAAAAGCCTCTGTTCTGTTTGAGTGGGAACAAAGCAGAGAGAAAAGGCATGATGGCTTACACTGTAACCCTGCCTTGAGAGGCTGTGACACGAAGAATGAGTCTTTAAGGCCTGAGCTACCTTAACAAGTTTGTAGCAGTAAATCTACAATCTTTTGCCCTCAATTTAGGGAAAGAGAAAGAAAGGATAGAAACAAGCGGCCTTGATACAGAATAAGAGAAAGGTAGAAATCTTTACAGCCTCTTTTTAGGCTGTCCTAAGCTTGAAGAGGACAGTCTCAGCTCACTATCTATAAACTCAATCTCTGCAACCTTTGTTCTTTTAAGAATCAACACAGTAAGGACAGCAACCCAACCGACAGCAACCCAGCCAACGCCCTTCCTAACTCTCAGGGCTTCAGACTTTTTATACCCTAAGCCAAAAGTTCCCATATACCCATGCTGCACCCAATCCCCAAAACAAGTTACAGGTTCCAGAACGAATACACCTAACCAAATTATAGCCACCTGCATCAAGCATTCCAAATCCAACTCATAAACAACTACCACACTTGGGGTGGGAACACAAACCCAAATGTTCCACTACACTAGTTCAGGCCAGCCTGGGCTACCAAGCCAGTCCCTGCCTCAAAAGAAAATAAAAAGGGAAAGAGAAGAAACAAGACTTAGCAAAGAAAAGGCCTCACAGACCCTCCTTGTTGCTACAGTTCATTAATTTCAAAGTATTAATTGTTCCCTATGTCTATATTAATTCACCCAACAAATATTTGTGTGATGAGAATTTTAGAGTATTGGAAAAAGACGTACAAATTCTTACTAGAAGATGAAAGTCTTTTTTTTTTTTTTTTTAATGTGTATGGGTGTTTTGCCTGCAAGTGTTTGTTTGTGTACCACTTACATGCCTAGTGCCCAAGAAGCCAGAAGACATTGGATTTGTGGAACTAGGGGGTTGTGAGCTGGGATGCTTGTTGGGAAGGGTTTTTTATTGTTGGAATAGATGGAAAGAGATAGAGCAGAGAGAGAAGAAAGATGGAGAAGGGAAGCTCTTTTGTGATGGTCCGGGGACCACACAATGCCAAAGGGAGAAACCTCCCTGTAGAGGTGGTGCAGTCCTGAAGGGAGACTTTCCCAACAGGACTGATGAGTTGCTCAGCCCAGCAGAGCTGAGGTGAAGTGTCCAGCTCTGCCTCTCCTCGCCTTGCCTCCTGGAGATGATGCAGTTCTGAAGGGAGAGTATCCCAACAGGACCAAGGAGCTTCTGGCCAGGTGTCCCCAAGGTTGCAACTCTGTAGGGAAATATCCCAGGCGAGCTGTTCTTCTTTCTTCTGTCCGATGTTCTCAGCAGGCCAGTGACTCTGCTCAGAAGAGAAACAGCAAAAACTGAGGGTTGCTCAGTCATTTTTAAAGGGTTCTGAAGGGGATGGAGCTATCAACATGCCCTGCAATTGGTGGAGTTTCTTTGGCCTGTGATTGGTGGAATTCTCAGTCCAGAGAGGGTTGGGGCCCCCCAGCTCAGTTTGGGGAGGTTGTCAGCCAGGAGCACTGATGGCTGTTAAGTTCCATCTGTAAGGGGAGGAGTCATCCAGGAGGGAGCACAGTCCTCAATCAGGTCCTCCTTCCATTTGACAGTTAGCCAGCTGGGGGGTTGGGCCTGGCAAGGGGGTGGAGCTAAGGCAGAGCTTCCTTCACAGGGCTGTGGAGGCTGATCATAGATGAATGTGGAAAGGCATGTCAGAGCTTCTCACAGAAAGTGGGAGTCCCACACTGTAGATTGGAGGGGGGCAGAACCCCTCAGAGGGAGCCCTGGGCTGTGGGCTATGTCTGGTCAGGGGTAGGGACAGAGCTCTCGAGCCCAGAGCTCTGCTGTGGACTCTGCTTGTTGCAGAATACTAACGATGCTCACACATGAGTGTGCTGGGGAGTTGAACCTGGGTCTTCTGAGAAAGCAACCAGTACTTTTAACCACTGAGTCATCTCTCCAGAATTGGAATGTTTAATTTTAAAATGTAAAAGTTTATGTTTCAGTGACTTGAGGCTTTTCTCTTCCTCTGCTAGTGGAAGTTGATTCTGTTTAATATACTGTTTATTTTATGGATATGACCTTTTAACTGGTTCTCACTATGTAGCCCTGTCTCTCCTACGACTTGCTATTAAACCAGGCTGGTCTGATGTTGGTTTTCTGTGCCAGTAGATAACCTAAATTGTCCTTAGAAAGAAATTACCATTAATGAGTTGCACAGAATTTCAGTTTTGTTTCTACTCCTTTGGTCACCATTTATCATTTGGGCAAAGTATTCTTGCATAGATTAATTTGTGATAAATATCCATTGTGAGAAAATGTCACGTGATACTTATGTAATTTAATGAAAATTAACCCTTATGGTGACATTATAGTATCCATATTATTAATCTTATACTATAATAATGTTTTTCAACAGCAGACACATTTTTGAAAGCATTTTATGTGAACCCTAATATTTATATATCAAATCCATATTGCTTGTGTTGAAGTGGAGATGGGAAATCTAGGTATCAGTCCGTCTGCTGCTACGGTCAGCTCAGCTTACCGTACGACATATGACCCAGGGGGCCTCGCAGTCATCACTGAACTGTGTCATCTTAGCATGAGGCAGTCTGTTTTGCAGGATATGCTACAGAGACACTAAGAAATATTGGCAGAGAGGCACAAATTTATTATTTATTCCCATGTAAAGCTCTTAGGCAGTTTGAGAGCTGCTGTATAAACCACATTAATTTCTGCATGTCTGATCTATACTTGTGCACATTTGTAGATTGTTGGAAATGTTTTTTAAGCGTGGATATGTTACTCAGTTTCTTCTAAATTGTGTCCTCAAGTGTGCTATTGTGGCAGCACCTCCCGAGATGTGTTGTGTGGAACAGATGTGGGAAAGTCTGATGGATTTGGGGACTTCAGCTGTTTAAAGATATGTGGCAAGTAAGTTTTTACATTTCTTTTAATAATTAAAGTTTCTTTTAGTTTCATTTTCTGTAAGTTATGTAATTGTTGTTTTTCTTAATAGGGACTTGAAATGTGGGAGCCATACATGTTCTCAAGTGTGCCACCCTCAGCCCTGTCAACCTTGTCCACGGCTCCCCCATTTGGTGCGATGTTGCCCTTGTGGCCAAACACCTCTCAGTCAGTTGCTGGAACTTGGAAGTAATGGTCGGAAAACATGCATGGATCCTGTCCCTTCGTGTGGAAAAGTGTGTGGCAAACCCTTGTCCTGTGGTTCCTCAGGTAACTTAGTTGACATGATATTTTTTAGGGCTGGTGAGAGACTGCCCACTCTTCCAGGGGACCTGGGTTCAATTCCCAGCATGCAGGTGGTAGATCACAGTAGTTCCAGGGATCTGATGCCCTCTTCTGGCTCCATGGACACTAGGCTCACACATGCTGCACACAGACACGAAGGCAAAGCATCCATACACATAAAATACAAACAAGATTTTTTAAATGAATGTAAATGCTTAGCAGAAATGAAGCTTTGACCAAGTAGAGTTTTTAATAAATGCCACTCCTAAGAGCAGAGGTTCTTACAACTATAATGATCGGATTTGGATGGTACTTTTTTTCTTTTTTACTAAAAGTACACTTGTGAAAATACAGATTTCCCAAGTGATCTCTCCAGTTTTATTATAACATTGTCAGTTCTCTTAGCAGCCTACTCTGGTACAAATGCAATATACGCTTTTACTAATCCAACATTTCACAAGTGTTTAAATGTCATTTTTTGTAATAGGAACATGTTAAACATGGATGGGATACTTCAGAACACTGAAATTCTAAGTGTTATGAAATCTCAACCAGTTAATGCCAAGTCTTCTGTATAGCTGAGGATAACACCTTTTGAGCATTATTTTAGATAAATACTTTCTCCCTTCAAGACAAGGGTCTTACTGTATAGCCCTGGCTAGCCTGGCACTAGGTAGCTCAACCTGCTGTCAGATTGGTAGCTGTCTTCCTACGGCCTCTCCAAGGCTGGGCTGACAGGAGCCACCATACCTGGATCATGCTATCTTTTGAAAAACCAGTAACAGAACTCCCAACACTTGGGAGTTCTGAGGACCCTTTAAAAAATAATAGATTCTCGTAATTAAAAGTAATGCATTAGACAAGCTAGTTCACTAGAAAGGAACCAGGGAAAGAGATGTCTAAAAGGAGCCTTTTTGAAGTTCTGGCTGCTCTTTTCCTGACCCATTGCTATCTTGGGAGATGTACTAACAAACAGCATTTCTCTTTGTAGCCCTAGCTGTCCTGGAACTTGCTCTGTAGAACAGGCTGGCCTTGAACTGGCAATGCATCATAAATTAATTGGTTAGTTGGTTTGAGGCAGAGTCTCACTATGTAGTTCTGGCTGTCATAGAACTCTCTAGACCAAGCTACACTCAAACTCACAGAGATCTGCCAGCCTGTCTTCCTGAGTGCTGTGATTAAAGGCATGTGCCACCACACCTGGCTTAAATATAAATAATTGTAATTTTAAAAAATTAACATAAGAGATACTGACTTTGTGTAGTGAGATATTTAGTAGAGCTATTGCACCTAGCATAAATACTGGAATGATAACATCTTAAGTGCACTTAAGCTTTAAAGAAATCTTTGTAAATACTCAGTGATTGTTTTAGTGAGTGTTTTCTGAGATTTATTTGTTGATGGAAATTTAGTAGAACCATTGTACCTGGTATAAACCCCTGGTTTAGTATTAGTATTGTTAGAAGTGGTTTGGGTCGTAAAGAACTATTTGTTTTTAGAATTGTAAATGGAGGAATTTTATTCCCTTTGCAAGACCTCAGTCACAAGATGTGCCTGGCAAACCAGGAAGTCTTGGATTATTAAGGACTGTAAACAGTGCCCAGTTAAAGGTTGAGATCAAAGAGGTGATAGTATTTCTTTAGGAATTTTAGACAGACTTAGACCTCTGAGACCAAGAGTAAAATTAGTTAAAAGGTTCTTCCCAGCAGATAAAGTATTTGCTCAAGGAAAAGGGTTCCAGAGACAACAAGTAGAGGAGAGGGAAAGACTCTTCCCAATAGAGAAGAGGGTCGTGTTTAATGAAGGGCCTAAGGCACCTTCTTATGTAAGAATTGAGGAAGGGTTGCCTAAGGCCATATTCCTGTGCTGGAAATAATCAATATCCTCAGGGTTATGTTGAAATTGATAGGAGTCTACAGACATGACAGATCCGAGGCGATGAAAGGAAGCAGTGGTGACATGGAATGCATTCACCCTCTTTGAGCTGCTCAGAATATAATTATTCTGCAAGACTGGAAGGACTTAGTGACAACTATATTAGAAGCGGAGCCTCAGTTGCAATGGCTTACTCATGGAGAAAGGAAGCAGCAGCCATGGAGCAGCAAAACTGCTAGAGGAGTGAACATACTGAGCGGTCGATTGCTAGATGAGGTCAGTGTGCTGCCTGGGGTAAGATTGAAGAGCCGGGGGGCGGGGGCAGAAAGATTTGCCTCATTCATAAAATCACGCAAAGCTCAAGGGTAGCCCGCGTGGACTTTTTTTTTTCTTTTTTTTTTTCAAAAATTAACTTCAACCATATGTAGAGCAGTGTCAGTTCCAGATGTGAGATGAGTGTTGAGTCAGTGTCAGAAAGCCCCTGGGAAGCAAAGGGTGCTCCTTTAGATAAGGGAATTAGGGCCATGCTGGCTTTGGATCTTCTGCTTACTTTGCCACTCTCACTGTCTTTTCAAAAGGAAATGTTTCTTTTGAGAATAATAAGAGAAAGGAGTTTCAAGCGCTGGGAGGCTCCTGGAGGTGTGTAAGAAGCGTAAACATTGGACTAGTGAATGCATATCACAAGAGACTTACCATTGGGAAACCAGATAAAGGGCTTAGCTGGAGGCCTGGGAGCAAGCAATAGGAGCCACTAGTATCCTTTCTGCAATGGTAGCTCATCAACCTCCAATACTGAGGTTGGTGCATGCTGCTTCAGGTAGTGCTCTATTGTCTCCACAGATTCCTTGTTATAAAATAGCCACTGGTTTGTATGGTCTTCTCCCCTCAGGGACAGTAGGGTTAATTTTAGGAAGGAAGTAGCTTAATTATCTCACAGATTTATTGTACATTTAGTAATTATTGATGAAGATCACAAGGGAGAATTAAAATTATGATTTGGTTCTGGGCTCAGTCCTTCATTATGCAGAGTTGTTAAAGGGTCGGTTAAAAGGAAATGGAGTAAAGATAAAGGAAAAATAGCTTACTAAATGTTTTGCACTAATTAGACAACATTGTAATTGGTTTCAGACAGCTCCTCATGTGCTGTTAAAACTAGTGGTATGAAGCAAGTAATGAGGGCTCCAAGATTTGGACTTCATAATTTTATTCCAAATGCCCTAGAGCCATTACAGAGTGAGGAGTCAGATACAGCTCAGTTTTAGGTAAAGGCAGAAAGTGAAGGGACAGACATTCCAACTAGGAGCAGAGGAAAATGTCTCCCGAGAAGGATGAAAATCAGGCCAGAATGATGTGAGAGAATCTCCACTTCACTGGGGACAGACTTAAGACAGAGAGTTGAGGAATTGACTGCACAGTGGTGAGAATTACAATGCAAGTAGCAAGGTCTCTTGAGACGAAATATGAATGAATCAAAGGGATTTTTCCAGACAGACTAAAAGAGAATATTTACTCAACAAAGAGATAGCTTTTCCTCAGCCAAGTGCCTTTTTCTTCTAGAAAAGATAGAAAAATTGAATCAAGGGCCCATCGCACCACCTTATGATGAAGCTGCAGAATAAGAATGCTGCCCCTGGCATTCCCAATTACTGTACAACAAATACTTGCCAGTCATCAACATCCTCAGGGTTGATTGGCCACCTACAGAAAGAAAAGAACTGAGATGATTTAAAGACAGTGGTGGCATATGGAATTGAATTACCCTACATGAGACAATTTTGAATAATTGGGCTACTCAAAATAGAATCATTCCCCAAGACTGGAAGGCTTTGGTAACAGCTGTACTAGAAGCTCAATTGCAGTGGCCTACAGAAGCAACAGCCATGGAACAGTGTAACTGGGCTAGAAGAGTGGATATACTAAAAAATAAGTTGCTAGGTGAGGATCTGTGTGCTGGATTGCAAAGACGGGTTCAGTTTGAGATGCCACTATAGTATAAAGATGTTTAGTGGCTTTAAGAGACTGGGATAAGGTTGAGCCAGGATAGAGATCCGTATCATTTACAAAAATTACACAAGGCTTGGGAAGCCTTCATTGATTTTTTTTTTTTCCCAAAGATTTAACTTCAGCTATAAATAGAGCAATATCAGATCCAGATGTGAATCAAGTGTAATGGGTTAATGACTTTTTAAATGGGTTTTTCTTTTAGAAAGGTGTGGGTGTGTGGCTGTTTTCTGCTGTTTGGGTCCGGGCTCTGTCTTAAGCTTTCAAGCCTTTGTGACTGTTACTTTTCCTCCGGCACATTTACTCCACCCCTCTGTTCCCAGCTGAAAGATTTCTAACTTGTAGCATTTTTAAACCTCAGCCCAAAGGGTTAAGAAGGAAAGGAAAACCAAAAGAGAAACCTTTACAGCCATTTTCTGGCTGTCTTAATCTGTCTAACCCTGGGAACTGAACTAACTTAACCCACCTCTGGTTCAGCTTCTCCTGGCAGTGCAATTACTGAAAAAGATTAAATTGTAACTTTTCTAAAACCCCAGTTCATTTTATCTGAGCCTATTTCTGCCTGCTTTCCCATCATCAGCTTCTAGAGTTCACTTCTCCCCTGACACCATCCCAAATAGGTGCTCATTCCACCTGTCTCTACTGTAACTGTCTTTTAACTGTCACTCTCTCTTATATACCTCCCTCCAGGCTGTTCCCAGAAGTCCAAGCATCATGTAACCATAAGGGGGAAGGGCTTTACCTTTATACTCTTTGGCTTTTGAATGCAAATACAGAATGCCAAAAGGCTGTTGGCCTTTAGAAGCACAAGCAGCCCCTTTGGGTGAATGGATCAGCGCTATCCATGATAGTGGGCCCACTTGTAATGCACTATAATTGGACAGATCTTAGCTAAAGGCCCTAGGTCTTAGCACACCTGATGCTTTAACTGAGGGAAACAAGGACATTTTCAAAAGGAGGGTAGACTAGCCATTTCTAAGGACAATATTTTTACTGTAAACCCAAAAGAAAGCCCCAGCCACTGAAGTATGTAGGAGGTGTAGAAAGTATCAGCATTGAACTAATGAATGTAGATCAACAAGAGATGTGCAAAGTAATCCTCTGCCATCAGGAAACTTGATAAGGGGCTAAGCTTGGGACTGAGCAACAAATAATATAAGCTTCTCATTTACTGTCAGCAGTGGAATCAGCAGAGCCACCAGGGGAACCTAGGCTCAGTATTGGAGGTGTAATGCGTGCTTCTGCAGTCAGAGCTGCTCTAGACTTAGCCACGGGTAGACATCTCATACTGTCCCCACAAATTTCATGTTATAAAATAACCACTGAGGTTTATGGACCTCGGCCTCTGGGGACATTAGGAATAATTTTAGGAAGGAGTAGCTTAACACCCCAGGAATTTATCATACATCCAGGAATTATAGATTAAGATTTCAAGGGAGAAACTAAAATTATGGCTCATGAAAGAAGGCGATGCAGTTAGATGCTGGTGATAGGATTGCTCAGCTGTTACTGCTCCAGTATGTCAAGGGCAAGGCAAATCCATTAGATAGAACAGGAGGGTTTAGAAGTACTGGGAAAGGGGATTTTGGCAAACTCTTATTAATGATGAAAGACCAAAATTGAAGTCACAAGTAGATGAAGCATTGAAATTAAAGGTATGGTGGACACTGAGGCTGATGTATCTATAATCTTACAAGATTCTTGGCATCCAGATTGACCCCTTCAACAAGTGTCTACACAATTCCACAATTCTTAGGGTTTGGAATGTTATCTAAGGTAAACAAACTGTAAGATGGGTTAATTGTGTACTACCTGATGGACTAGAATAGATATTAAAGCCTTGTGTAGTTGATATAGCCATAAATTTGTGGGGAAGAGGTCTATTAAAACAGTGGAGGATTCAGATTAATCTTTCAATCTCAGAAACAGCTCCTAAAATAATGTTTAAAATGTAACATTCTCCTAGTAAAGGTAATGAAAAGGGTTATCAAGGAAAATCACAGGCTATACAGGTTGTCCAAATTTATAAGGGGCTGCTGATACCGTACCAGTTGCCCTACCTTTAAAATGGTTGACTAACAGGCCTGTATGGGTAGCGCAGTGGCCCTTAAATAAACAAAAAAAGCAGCTAATACAGAAACAGTTAAAGGCTTGAAATATTAAAGAGTCTACGAGCCTCTGGAACTCTCCTATATTTGTCATTAAAAAGAAATCTGGAAAATGGAGGGTGTTAACTGCCCTGAGAGATAGGGAGTAATCCAACCCATGAGTCCGGTACAGCCCAGAATTCTCTTATCTTTATTACCTAAGGGTTAGCCTATAATAGTTCTTAATCTAAAGGACTACTTCTTGGCTGTTCCCTTAAAGGAACAGGATAAGGAAGAATTTGCTTTCATAGAGCCTACTTGTAATAATGCTCAACCTGTTAAAATATATGTGTGTGTATGTATATACACACACATATATATGTATACATACATACATATATATACACTTGTGTGTGTGTGTGTGTGTGTGTGTGTGTGTGTAGTCTCATCTGGAGGAGGTGGCACATGCCTTTAATCTTAGCACTCAGGAGGCAGGGGAAGGCGGATCTCTGAGTTAGAAGAGGCCAGCCTTGTCTACAGATTGAATTCCAGGACAGATACAGTTACAACAGAGAAGCTCTGTCTTAAAAAAATACACACACATACACATATATATTAATGGAAAGTCCTTCCCCAGGAAACGTTAGATAGCCCAATCTTACGTCTAAATTTTGTGCACCAACCCCTAGACATAATTTGTGAACAATTTCCCCAGTCTATTTTTATCATTATATGGATGATATCTTGTTGGCTGATTTTGGTACAGCTACCTTAGAAAGAATATTTAAAGAAACAAAAAGGATTTTGTCTTGCTGGGGATTACAGATTGCTCATGGAAAAATACAGAGAGGAGATTCTATCAACTATCTAGGATTTAAATTAAGTCAACAAAAAATTCAACAACAAAAGCACAGATCAGAAGAGATCAGTTACACACTCTTTATGATTTTCAAAAATTATTGAAAGATACCAACTGGCTACAGCCTACCATTGGATTGACTACTCAAGAGTAAGTTTGATTACAAAGTGATTACAAGGTGATTTGTATTTAAACAACAACAAGCAGCTAAAGCAGAGAGACAGTTGGCTCAGGTAGAGCAGAGACTGCAGGATACCTGTGTGAACCGTTTAGACATCAAACTTAGTTTACCTTCTACTCATTCCCCTACTGGGTCTGATATGCAAAGGAAGGATAATATTTTAGAATGAATCTTCTTAGCACACAAATAAAGTAAAAAGCTGAAGACTTATATACAGAAAATTTCTGATTTCATTGTAAAGGGAAGAATAAGATTTCATCAATTATCAGGAACAGACCCAACAGAAAATGTAGTGCCTTATATACTAATATTGAGATTAGGCAATTATGGGTAATTAATGAAAATTGGCAAAGAGCTTGTAGCAGTTATTTAGAAAAAATTAACAATAAATATTCCAAAAGTAAGCAGCTTCAATTTATAAAAAGAACTAATTGGGTTCTCCCCCATATAGTAAAAGGGATACATTCTATACTGATGCAAACAAATTAGGAATGGCAGGTTATAAGTTATAAAGTAATGTCATCCAAAGGTCATGTGCTTCAGTTCAAAACTCAGAGCTGTATGCTGTTTGCTTATATGGTCTTATTAGAGTTTTCAGTATCTCTTAAAATAATTACTGGTTCTCAGTATCCTGGAAGGGTTGTTTTACATATAGAAAGTACTGAAAATTTTCCTGGTAATTCAGAATTAACCTTGTTAATTATGTAATTGCAACAGGCAATTCAAGACAAATATGTCACACATATTCGATCTCATTCTTGATTGTCTGGCCCATTAGCACAAGGAAATGATGAAACTGACCAATTATTAGTAGAAATTGTGCTAAAAACCCCAGAATTTCATAAAAAGCATCATGTTAATAGTAAAGGCTTAAAGAAATTTCCACAAGCTCAAGGATTTTTAATGTTCCCACTTGTTCTTTGTATAACCAAGCTCTCTTAGCCATGGAAAGTAATCCTAATGATACCAAAGAAATGAAATCTGGCAGATGGATGTGTTTGATTGTGCAGAATTTGGGAGACTAAAATTTGTACACCATTCCACTGATATATATATTTCAATGGGCATCTGCCTTGAGTTCTGAAAAGGCTGACTCTGTAATTACACATTTATTAGAAGTTGTGGCTCTCATGGGGATACATTTACACATTAAAACTGATAATTATACTCTCTTTGTGTGTCTCTGGTAAAATGAAGCATTTGTTTACATATTATAACATAAGGCATATTGCAGCTATACCATACAGTCTCACAGTACAAGCAACTGTGGAAAGATCTAACAGCACTTCAGAGGAGATGCTCGCAAAACAGAAAGGCGATATGAGATTTCCCAGAGATAGATTACATAATGTTTTGCTAACTTTAAATTTTTTGAATGCCAATGAGGCAGGAACAACAACTCCTGATATACACTGTTTTGTGGATAAGGACCTTTTAACATCAAAATGGAACCAGGGGATGTGTTACATTGGAATCAAGGCAATGTTTATATTTCCATCCACAGACAAAATGGTATGGTATCCACAGAGGAAAAGCTATGGATACTGTCAAAATTGATAAAGATTCAATCTAAGTAGGAGTAGCCTCCTGAATTCCTTGGCTGCTGACATGGAAGGCATGACTCAAAAGATGGAAGACACATAGACAGTGATTCAGATGATGCAGGTGGCTGATCCCTCAACAGGGAAACTGGCTGAGGAAGGAGGACTCAGTCCTTCATAGTCTGTCACACTTACATCTTAAAATATCCTGTTTATTCTTTATCAAACCCATGCGTGAAAGAAGTGATAGTTCCGACGGCTGGGAAACTTTTGAATGATATAACCTTGTTCCTTGCTATACTGCTGTGCTAAATGTACTGGTAACATGGATCAATCATACTGGGCTTATTCCTAATCCTTCGATTACCAAGGGGGTAAGTTGGGGAGATAATGGATCTTCCTGTAGTGGTCAATGAATCTTTAGCTACCTGGTCCTTATGACCATAGAGGACCTGCTAAGCCTATGGAGGAGGACAAGGAATTCCTACTCATTTGAGTACTGGGATGCAATGTTCAAACATAACCTATCAAGTTTGACCATCTGTAGTTAATCATAATACCACCAAGGATTTTTGTAACAAAGTTTATATGCTTAATGCATCTGGATTTAGGCGATAAGAAATTAATGCTACCAGTCCTATACATTTGCTGCCTTGTATAATCTGGATTACTAATAGATAATATGATTGGATACATTGGTAGCAGTGTAGAGGGAGAACCCTCCTGTGCTTATCAATATCTTCCAGGGAGGAGTCATTGATTAGAGCCCTTATGGCTCACTTTCCCCCACCCTACACCCTCACCCCCCCAGGAAAATATTCTCTCTCAGATTTGAAGTGACAATGGTATGACTCAAATGGGACTGTGGGAATCCATTCACTGGAATGGGTATGGAATGTCTGTTCCACTCTTACAATATGGCAACTCAGTTCATCCTCTTTAAACATAGAAAGGAAGATTAAACCATAATAGTGATATGTTTATACCCTGTTCTTTACTTTAAATCAGATTTGCTCTTTTGTAGCTTGTGTTCCGGTACCATATTTTCTATTGAAAGGTCCTGTGCAATGGCACCAAATAACTAGATCACTTCCGAGTGCTGTACTCTTAGTGTCTTTGAATGTCGCCTCTGAAAGTTTACACATCCTTAGAGCAAGGCCAATTGTCTAGATGTCAGTGAGCGAGGCTGTTGGCTGTGGTAAGATTCACCTGTGGTGATTCTAGTGCAGAAGCTTGCTGAAAGGGTGCTAAGAAAAACTTGTCAGATGATTGAACTAATTATAGCTGTGGTTGTAGGAATTCTTACATTTACTGCTGCTCTAGATGGACTGGCTCTTCATAAAGAAGTTCAACTTTTTGAATTTATTAAAGACTGGCATGAGCATTCTGCAAAACTTTGGATTTAACAAAATAAGATACAGTGAAATAGCTGAGCTGAGACACCCTGCCATACTAATGGGAGGTCAGTTAGACATCTCGAGGGAACAAATACAATTAAAATGTGACTGAATGTCACTTCTTACTGTATTACACCTTTCAGGCTTAGTGATAGCAAATATGATCGGGAAAAGGATAAATGCATTTGTGGGGTCACTCTAATTCTTCTCAGTTCATTCATGATTTACAAGAAGCTAACGGATGTTCTGGAAAGCCTTGCAGGTACTTTGGCTTTACTTAATCCTGTGCATGACTTAAGATATATTTTTTTGTCCTAGTGCTTGTTATCCTTGTCTTTATTCTGTTAACACAACAAATCTGCATAAGACTAAAACTGCACAGTAGTCAAAAGGCTGTTTCTGAAGTAAGACCGCATAATTTTCAACCTAATTACATTAGCTTAAACAAAAGAGGATGGTTTGTTGTAGTAAGGCGCAGTGTCACTTTGATGAAATCTTTGTATATGTTCTGTGAATATTTAGTGAGTGCTTCCTGACATTTAGTTGTTGAGAAGTTGATGGAGCCCCCAACTACCTGGTATTAACCTGGTTGAAATCTTTGTTAAAAGTACCTTGGGCCAGAAGCACTCTTTGTATTGTAAATGGAGGAATTTTATGGCCTTTGTGGATTTCAGTGACAAGGTTTTCCTGGCACATCTGGAGTTTTGGGTTTGTTGAGAACTGTTAACAAAAGGCTGAGACCACAAAAGTGGTCATTTTCCTTCAGGAAACAAACTTTATATCTGAAGTTCTGATATGTAAAGTTAATAGCCTTTGTGTGACATCCAATAAAAGTACTTCTGACAGGGAGCTCAATGCCCAGTTCTTTGAGATTATTAGACTCTGCTCTCATTAGAACCTATGCTTCTTGGAGTGGCCCTCTGATTCTTTGGCATTCCCACGTGTGACTTAGTTTACCAACACTCTGGTATAGGATAAATCAGGACAGTCCCAGTCTCCATTCTCCCCCCACCCCCATTCCTCACACACACACACACACACACACACACAAACCCAGTCCTAGAACTCCAGCTTGGTGAGGGACACTTTGAGAAGTGCCTTTCATGTTGCTAAGCTGTGCTCAGTCGCTGATATGAAGGCCTGGGCTCCCTTGGTCTTCTTAGTGGGTTCCACATGAAAACAGCAAGGAGGATAGGTGCAAAGAGGACCCTAGGTACCTAGGAGCAGTGTGTTTGACACACAGTGGCCTCTGCTCTACAAGGGCTTCTGCACAACTTGCTCTGTACTGGGCACAGCTCATGCTGGGACACTGAATTCCGGCAGGCAGAGTGGAGAAAACCCAGTGCTATGAGCAAATAGATGTGTATGTACCCTGAGAAGGCCTAGAGCTCCACCTGTCATTCCTGAGAGCAAATTAACGGATGTTGTCCCCCTCCAGAGAGGACAGCTTGGTGAAAAAGACTGTGGATGGATTTCGCCTTCCACTCATCTGTAATATTGGTATAGTGTACATGCTGTGCAATGTAGGTTTGATTCAGTTATTACCGAGACAATCTGAAGTTATTTTTCTTTGATTCTTATACTTGTTTTTACTGTGATAACTCTACTGACTTTGAAATGAATTCTGATTTATCTGCATAAGTCTGTGAAACAGCATGATAGAGAAAAGGCTGTTTTCACCGTAATCTTGAATGTAATTTTAAACAAAAGGGGAAGATGTAGTAGGAAATCTAGTAGAGCTGTTGCACCTAGCATAAACATTGTAGTGATGGGTCTTCTTAGGTGCCCCTAGGCTTTAAGGAAATCTTTGTAAATACTCAGTGATTGTTTAGTGAGTGTTTTCTGAGATTTATTTGTTGTAGGGAATTTAATAGAGCCATTGTACCTGGTATAAACCCCTGGTTTAGTATCTGTTGTTAGAAGTGAAGAATTCTTTTTATTTAAAGAAGTTTTGTTTTTGGAATTATAAATGGAGGAATTTTATGCCCTTGGAAGACCTCTGTCAAAAGATGTGCCTGGCAAACCAGGAAGTCTGGATTATTGAGGACTGTAAATAGTGCTCAGTAAAAGCTGAGACTGCAGAGGTGATGATATTTCTTCAGGAAACAAAGATTAAATCAGGAGTTCTCCTTCGAGTGACATCCAATAATGGTGCAAGGCAGTTCTGGGCTGAGTCCTTTGAGTCTGACCCCCTGCTTCAAAAAGTGTCTTTGTCATTTCTCAGCACTGCAAAAATAAAAACAACTCTGGTTGACCTTCCATGAGCCTCTGAAAGAGGAGTTGTCCTGGGTGTGGTATGGTGGTACATACCTGTTGTTCTAGCACTCAGGCCAAGAGGAAGGACGGATTATGAGTTTGAGACTGGGTATTCTTGAGACAGGGTATTGTTAAGGTAGCCCAAAAGAATTTGCCCTAAATCTAGTTAGCTATCAAGTAGATGCAGGCTGTCCATTATCTGTGCCTTCAACATCCCCAACTGATGGAATTACGGGTTTGGGCTTCAGAATTATCTGTGATCCCTATTTCATCGAAGTCATCCATGATTAAATTCAAGGGAGATCTGCGTCTAACATAAGACTTGGGACCTAAGGCAAAGGTCAAAAAATCTGTGCTTTGCCTCAGCAGATAGCATGTGTGCAAAACATCCCAGTGACTGATGGTAAGAAAGTGCCCAGTCTACTGGAGGAAGGAAAGCCAAGGAAGGAGCACTGGCTGCCTCCTCCTTCCCTCAGCTCTGATTCTGGAGTTACTAGCAGGAGAGGTGGAAAGCAGTGTTGTTGGTGAATTTGGCAGAGTCAAGTAAGTTACTGCAGTTTTCACTCCTGGCTCTTTTCCTTTTTCTTTTGAAGATTTCATCCACACCTGTGAAAAGCTCTGCCATGAAGGAGATTGTGGGCCATGCTCCCGCACATCAGTTATTTCCTGCAGATGCTCTTTCAAAACAAAGGTAATCTACAAAATGTTAAGATCATTGTCACCATTGCCTTTTTCAATGGTAATTGTAGACGGGAAGTACCAAAATAACCCAGTTCCGCTCAGTGTATGACTAACTGGATCCACCAACGTACACTGGCACATGTTCCCACTACACACCATTTTTAGGATAGACTGAAAGGATACAGACTCATGGTTCGGGGGCCAGTCCAGGGGTGAGGCAGCTCTACCAAGTGCAGATGTGAAGAAAGGTACAAAGAACTGCTGTGGTTTAGCCAAATGAGAACTGGACACAGTCCACAGAATTCCTCACTTGAGAGTTTAGACAGCTGCTAACGTCACCAACACAACCACTTAATTCTCATTTAAGTTGAAGGTCAGTGGCCCCCAAGACCACTCACAGCGTGATAATTTGGAATTCCCTCAAAACTGTCACAGTCATGGTTGCAGTTTTATTATCAGGAAAGGACACACATTAAAATTAGTCAGTTGAAGAAACATGTAGGCTAGAACCCAAGAAAGGACCAAATGTGAAGCTTCACTTGTCCTTTCCCATGGAGTTTGACAGCATTACCCTCTCAGATCCGTGTGACAATATAGAGAGGAAGCTGGCACAAGCGTTCTTCACAAGTGTTCAGGATGTTCATTTTCATGCTAGTATGATTGACCACGGACAAAGCCAGCTGTCTCCAGAGTTCTGTGGATACTGTGACCCAAAGCCTCAACCCTCAGACTGTCGGGTGTAGCCAGCCTGCTTCTGTGTCATATGCTTAGACTGTCCACTTGATACAAGCCATAGACAAATACTGGCATTTGGCTGAACAGTTCCTCTTGAAAGCCAAGTTCTGAAGCCAGAATTCAGCCTCTGATTTCAGTCCTGGGTACTGTGTTTGGGCTTTGTGTTATAAAGAGACATTTGACCAGTTTAGAGAAGAGGCATGAAGTCTTCTAACTAAGGTGCTGTCCTGCTCCTCTACCAGGAAGTCATCATGCACTTGATGAGTAAGCACTCACCGTGACTTTCTCTGAAGAGCATAGGCTTGGGTGGAGACAGACTTCAACAGTTAATTCTTTTTTTTAAAGCAGCCAAAGTCTGGGCAACCACTGTTTCCCTAATAATTTTGGGAATCTAGTTAGCTTAATGAATAAGCTTCAGAATAAAAGAAAAATAAATGTAATATAACTTAACCATGACAGAAACTGTGTGGGGTTTTCTGAAAGTCACCGTATATGTAAATAGCAGCCGTAGCAACACTTTTGACTGCAAATGCAGATCAATGACTGAAGGAATTGAGGTGTAGCTTAGTGACAGGGTATGTGCAGAGCGTGTATGAAGCCCTGAGTTCAGTCTCTGGTCCCAAAATAAAAACAGGGATTTGAATGTTGCAATTTAATGATCACCAATTGTGTACTGCCCACAGGCGCTCTTAGTGACTTTTGTGAGCAAGAGTTCCAAGTAGGGGCAGACACAGATAACTGCTGTGTGTTCGCAGCTCTCTCCAGCTCTCCTTTCTCATTCGTGCTGTCCTCATGCTCACTAACAGGTGGCGTGAGTACAGTCATAGTTGACTATCAGCATAAATTCTGTAAACCCTTTGACAAGTTACATTTTCTTTAGAAAGCTGATATCATTGCTTTATCGTTTAACCACATGGCTTGCTCTTTTCTATCTCTATCTCTCTATCTCTCTCTCTCTCTCCTGCCTGCCTGCCTGCCTTTCTTTCTTTCTTTTTGATTTTTCAAGACAGGGTTTTCCTGTGCAACCCTGATTGTTCTGGAACTCATTCTGTACTCCAGGCTGGCCTCTTAACTCAGAGATCCTCTGCCTCCTAAGTGCTGGGATTTAAGGCAAGCACCACCATGTCTGACTACATGGATTTTTCACAAAATATCTCTTGTTATTACAAAGATGAAAGCAAATTTGGGGGAGTGTTATTTGTTTCTCCGCTTTTTCTTATTGGTTTGTATTTTGTTCAGTTGAGATGGGATCTCATCTGTAGCCCACGCTGTACTGCACTATACTGCCCAGGCTAACCTTGGAGCCACAGCCTCCAGAGTGCTGAGATTAGAGGCATGCACCATCATTCTCACCTAAGAAGTTTTAGTTTTTTATACCTCTATACCTTTTATAGCTCCTATTGCCAATTTTTTAAATCAGGAGCCATTTTTACAAAAAGCCAGACTCCTTCCATCTTGTGTAGCTGATTTTGTTCCCATCCATCAGCCTCACCACACGTGCTCCACATGATCATGCTGCAGGTGGCTTATCGTGAGCCATGTGAGCTCCTCTCGCATAGTTGAAATCATGGTGCAAAGGTGTGCTGAATTTTCTTGGTTATAGTATTTTCAGAGGTACTTTACGTGTGCAGATCTGTTTGTTAAATGATGGCAGATTAGGTGCGGATTATTACCTATCTTCAATTTTTTTTTTATTCATTTTAAAAAGTTTTATAATGAGGAAATTTTGTGAGGGTGTCTCAATATGTTGCCTAGCTATCCTTGAATCCTTGAATGTACCATTACCCACCCCTTTCTTTTCAGACCTCATAATTCCTAATCTGTTTTGAGTTTCAAGACCAGATCACAAAGATTGTTGAAATTGTATTGCATGAAAAGTCAGGGAATCTGGGGGTCCTGTTGTAATTGAAGCACACTGACATAATGGGGCTAGCCCCATGCTGGAGTTGGTGAATAATCATGTTATATTCTGAATTGTTCTGCTGGGGTCATCTTGATTACTCCTAAAACTTTTTTCTCTTTTTCTGTAGGAGCTTCCATGTACCAGTCTTAAAAGTGAAGGTATGACTATATGTGGGCACAAGGAAATTTTCAGCAATGAAGATAATGCCCTGTGTATTCGTAGAATATTGAGTTATGTGTTTGTCAAAACATCACATTACATTTATAATTTTTGTGGTAAAACAAAAATCATTTGTTGAATTCTAGTTAGTAGATTTCTTTTTTAAAAGATTAGCTAAATACACTGATGTCTACATCTTACTGAAATACATTCAAAAAATACATCTAAGGCAGATGCGGTGGGGCATGCTTGAAGTACCAGCATTCTGAGTAAGGGCAGGACGATTGAGAATTTGAAGCTTGTCTGAGCCTCTAACATGGCAAGGTCAGGCCCGCCTGCATTATAACCCTATGTAGTCATCATTTCAAAATAAAAGAAAGCTGAGATGTCCGAGCTATAAAAACCACACATGTCTGATGACCTGAGTTCACTCCTTGAAGGCACATGAGCCAGATGTGGTATAATCCCAGCATTCCTTCTGCAAGATGGGAAGTGGAGACAAGAATTAGTCAGGCACTCACAGGACAGCTGGTCTTAAAGCTACAGAAACAACAAGGTACATCTAAACAAGATAGGGAAAGAACTGACTCCCAAAAGTTGTTCTCTGACCTCCATTTGCACGTGCATTTCAAATACACAAATAATTCTTAAGGAAGCTCTCTAGAGATGTCTCTGAGGTTAAGAGAGCTGCTGTGCGATTATGAGACCAGAATTCAGATCCCAACACCCAGAACAAGCCAGCTCCAAGGAAGGCTTGGTGTCTTTCTAGGAAAACTAGAGCCCACGGTCAGGGAAAGGTCTGCCACAAAGGAATAGGCAGAGTAACAGAGGACATCTGAGCTCCTGCTGTCCTGTACGCATGCTCACACTCACACACACATGCACACAAACATCTTTTAAAAATAAATGACAAAGGACTTGAAGAGATGGTTCAGCGGCTAAAGGTACTACTGCTCCTCTAGAGGACCTGGATTTGGTTCCCAGCACCCACATAGTGGCTTACAAACCATCTGATCTCACGCCCTCTTCTGGAACCTCCTTGGGCACTAATCACGCATGTAGTTGTACATACACATACATGTAGGAAAAACACCAATACACATAACATAAAAATTAAAACAAAAACCTGCCCTCCCACCCCCCCCAGATAGAGTTTCTCTGTGGTAACTCTGGCTGTCCTTGAACTCACTCTGTAGACCAGGCTGGCCTCAAACTCACAGAGATCTGCCTGCCTCTGCCTCTGCCTCTGCCTCCTGAGAGCTGGGATTAAAGGCATGCACCACCACCACTCGGCCAAAAACAATATTTGAATTGAATAGAAGGCAAGTAAAAAAGATAAATGGGAAAGGGAAGTTATGGTAGTGACAGAGAATAATGGGTATATGGCTTCTCGCTTCAAAGTCTCAAACTTGTTTATTATTATTTGGGGGGGTTCTTTGTTTTTAGAAGAAGTCTGGCCTAGATGCTGGTATTATAGTCATGCACTACCATATCTGGCAATAGGTTTGAAATTTTTATGTTATAGGTGCAGATAAGGCCATATTTATTTTTATGCTCTGAAATCTGACCCCTTGATGCTTGGTAGGGGTCTTCTTAGCCTTTGATCCTGATCTCCTACGCTATACCTGCCAGTCTCTGTCTTAAAAACCACCCTAAAACTCAATTTGGAGAAATTATATACAGGTGACAATATGTACAAAGTAGAAGTTTTGTTCTGGTCAGGAGAGCGGTGTTGATAAGGGAGGTTCTGAAGGCAGCAGCAGAAAAGCCTGGAATTGGTCAAATTCACAGAGAGAGCCCTATATCAGTTTAATGGCATTCCGTATATTCACCGTGTAATTTAACCATCGCCCTGTCAAGTGCCAAGTGTCAGGTTTCCCCAAAAGGAAAACCTGTACTTCTTTGTTTGTTGTTTGAAACAGGGTTTCCCTGTGTACCCTTGATTATTCTGGACTCAGAGATCCAGCTGCCTCTGGAATCAAGTGCTGGAATTAAAGGCGTGTGCCTCCACCACCCTGCTTAACCCTGTACTTCTTAAGCATTCGTACTTCTTAAGCATTCATTCTTCACCAGCCTTCCCCACTTAACACTGTCAATTTTCTGTCTCGTGTCAATTTTCTGTCTCGTGTGAATAGTTACACAGTATAGAATCTTTTCTTGGCTTATCTTATTTAGCCTTTTTTTTAAGTTTGTCATTCTTATGGCAGAATAATACTCTATATTATCAATATAGTACATTTTATTTATCCATTCATTAGCTGATACCTATAGGTGTTTTTTCTTTTTGGCTACTATGATAAAATGCTGTATCAAACTTTGTCTCCAGAGTCTAAGCTCAAGATGGCCTCTCTGATTCCCTTTATAGTCAAAGATGCCCTTGGATGCCTTTTCCTCCCAACTACCTCCTGAATGTTGGTATTATAGTCACAAACCACTATGCCCAGTGTTTTTAACAAGTTTTGGTTTAAATGACTCTTTGTTTAATGATTTAGTTACTTTTATTTTATGTGCATTGGTGTGTAAGGGCATCGGATACCCTAGAACTGGAGTTACAGATGGTTGTGAGCTGCCATGTGGGTGCTAGGAATTGAACCCAAGTTCTCTGGAAGAGCAGCTGTTAACCGCTACTTAACCACTAAACCATCTCTCCAACCCCTTAAATAACTTTTACATTTTTAATTTTATTTATTTTTAAAGACAGGGTCTCGTACTGCAGCCCAGGCTAGTCTATAGGCTCAATATTTGTAGCCCAGGCTGGCCTTTAAGTTTAAACTTGGGCTGGTCAGCTTGTCTTAGTGCTATAATTATAGGTGTCAGTCAAAACACCCAGTTCTGTTTTTGTTTTTTGAGACAGGTTCTCACATACCCAGGACTGACCTAGAATTCACTATGCATCTAAAATAACCTATACCTTCTGACTCCTGAGATACACACACACCCCCGCACTTGATTATGCAAGTCTAGGACAACCAGGGCCACACAGTGACAAAAACAACTGTGGCTGTCATGACGGAGTGTGGAGTGGGATTTGATGATGTTACATACCTTATGTTCCTATGGCCATTTCTGTGTCTTTTGAGGAAAAAGATCTAAGTTATTCGCACTTTGTCTTTCTGTTGTCAATTTGTAATATGTATCTGGATCTTGGATGCTTATGAGGTATATGATTTGCAAATATGTTTGTTTTGTATTGCTGTTTATGGTATCCTTCAATTTCATACACAAAGCTTTGTTTTGTTGAGTTTATGTTTTCTGCCTTTTGTGTGTACATTACATGTCCTGGCCCTTTTTTTTAGTGGGGATTAAACGCAGGCCTCACACATGCTTTAAAAAGTGCTGTGACGCTGAGCTGACCCGAAAGTCTATGTAAAACATGGGACTACGCTCCGTCATCTTTTCTTTGTGTGTGTGTTGCTAGGCATCGCTCAGGCCTCAAACAGGCTACACTGAATGCATCTCTAGAGCCCACACAAAATTTTTTTTGGATACATATGTATTCCACTTAGTAAGAACGGTTACCCCATTTCTTTACACCTTCACCCATACCGTGTGTTATTAGCTTTGCTTTTTTTGTTTTGACAAGTAAAAATAATATTTTAAAAGCATTTTCATCAATAATTTATTTACATTATTACATTTGTATTTCTTCAGCCTATAATCATTCAAATGAGTGTTGAATGAATCTTTTGCATGTTTATTTTTCTTTAATTGGCTGTAACAGATGCCACATTTATGTGCGACAAGCGGTGTAACAAGAAACGATTGTGCGGACGGCATAAATGTAACGAGATATGCTGTGTGGTAAGTGGCCTTAGCATTTGCTGGTGAAATCTGATTCCCTTCCTGTAGAAGCCTCAGCCCTCTGGAATTCAACCCAGATTCAGAAATCAACTGGAACCAGCCCCTCCTCCGCCCCCCGCAGTCAAAGAGCTTGTCTGTTCTAATTCACCCAGAAGATTTTTTTTTTTTTCATGGGTGTTGTGTGTTGGTTGCGGGGGCTGGGGGGTGGGGCATGTGAGTGCAGGTGCCTATAGAAGTTAGAAGTGTCAAATCCCCCTGGAACTGGAATTCCAGGCAGCTGTGAGCCACCTGATGGGATCTGGGAACCAAACTTGGATTCTCTGTAAAAGCAGTAAATGTTAACTATTGATTGATCCATGTCTCCAACTTCCAAGACAACTTTAGGTAAGAATGGTCCCTTGCAGTGACTGTTGTCCCAGCTCAGACTGGCCTAGGTTTCCTGCATTCATTCACTGGGCCAGAGCAATGCTAAAATGAGTATGCTGGGTTTTATTGGTTTGTTGTTGGGTTGGTGGTGGTGGTGGTGGTTGTTGTTCCTGTTGTTTTCAAGGCAGAGTTTCTCTGTTGTAACTATGGCTGTCCTGGAACTCACAGAGATCCGCTGGCCTCTATAAGTAGGTAGGATCACTACCTGACATTGATAATTGTGTTATCTATATGTGTATAGATACTGAGATGCTGACCAATACATAAACAAGACAGCGAGTATGTATATGTTCATGAGTATATACAAACAAGGAGGAGTAGTACTAATAGCAAGATGACACAAGCATATATTCATGTTTATGTATATGCATCCAAACTGCAATGCTCTTTTTTTTCCTTTTTTTTTTTGAGATGGTCTCACTCCATCACCCTAGGTGACCTGGAACTTACTGTGGACAGATAGACCAGGCTGGCCTTTAACTCACAGATCTGCCAATCTCTGCTTCTGCCTCCCAAGTGCTGATATTAAAGGTGTGTGCCATGACACCTGGCACAGCATTCTTTAAAACTTTATATCTGCAGCTAGGGAGATAGTTTAGTAGAGAACTTGCCTCACAGGCGTGAGGACCTGAGTTTGAACATTAACATGGTGACTTTTGCTTGAATGTCAGTGCTGGGGAGATCAAGGCAGGAGAATCCCTAGAGCTGGCCAGCCAAACCTAATTGATGAATTCCAGATTGAGAGACTTTATCTCAAAAGAGGCAGAAAATGTTCTGATGAGCATACCCGAGATTGGCCTCTGCCTCTCTCTCTACATGTATCCACACACGTGAAAAAAAATGGACTTGGTAAAATAAAGGGTGATGAGTCAGTGTTGGGTAGCCTGACGACTTCCTCTGACAGGTAGTACAGTGAGGTTCGTCTGCTTGGTATCCAGCCACAGTAAGTACTTTGCTCATGGTTAATCTTGTGCCGTTCTTGTCTTCCCTTCCCTGGTAATTGCATCCTTTCAGTAATAAATGTGTAGTTTTGTTTTGTATGTAAAATGGAGAGAATATTGTGAACAAACAGAAATCTCCCTTAGGACAAGGAACACAAGTGTCCTTTGATTTGTGGGAGAAAACTCCGTTGTGGCCTTCATAGGTGTGAAGAACCTTGTCATCGAGGGAACTGTCAGACCTGCTGGCAAGCCAGTGAGTACCTTCACTAAATAAGAGTTTCTGGAGCCAGTTGTGGTAGCACTTGTCTTTAATTCCAGTACTTGGAGGGAGAGGCAGGCAGGTATCTGACAGTTGGAGGCCAGTCTGGTCTACAAAGTGAATTTCAGGGCTGCATGTAGCCAGGGCTACGTAGAAAAACCCAGTCTCAAAAACAAAGCAAAGGTCTAGAAACTTTGGCATATTTTGAGCAATTGTTTTGCTTAGATTGATAAGGATTACTGAACTAAGCCTATTTCTAACATGTTGAGACTTTTTAGTTATTCTTAAGCAAGCATGTTAATGCTATAATGACAATACAAGAAACAGCAGGGCAGAGGCAGGCGGGTAGCGAGTATTCAAGTACAAAGCTCTGAGTTCAACCCCAGAATTGGGCAAGAGGCTAAACGACAAAATTAAACACATGTATCTGTGCATATTGTTATATCCATGTACATCCCAAACTCATGAAAGCTTGTTTTCCATCAGGTTTTGATGAATTAACCTGCCACTGTGGCGCCTCTGTGATCTACCCACCAGTTCCCTGTGGGACTAGGCCTCCTGAGTGTACCCAAACCTGTGCCAGAATCCATGAATGTGACCATCCAGGTAAGTTACACCTGGCGACACATCTCAGAGCCAACTCATACCCTGTCGTGCAGAATGTTTCCGTTTACTGTGCAAAGAGCTCTGCCCGTGCTGGCTTTGCTTTCCCGTACTCCTCTGCTTCTATGAAGGTGAATTTGTAATATCAGCACAGCCAGGACTCCAGTGTGCTCATTCCTTTAGTCTATAGCTGTCAAGCACATTCAAGTTTTTTGGAGAAACCCTAGTTTTTGTCTTTCTGAGACTTCTCTTTCTTTTGCCTCTGTTTTTGACGCATATTTCAAAATTGGTTTTTATTTTTACAGAATTAAAATTAACTGTGTTAAAATCAGCAAGGTAGCTCAGCAGGTAAAAGTGCTCACTCCTAAACCTGATGGCCTGAGTTTGCTTCCCTGGTCGCTTTTGATCCTCTAATGCACACACACACACAGGCACACACACACGCACAGCCAGTAAATAAATATAATAAAACATTATTGAACTTGGTTTGGTTTTTGTTGTTAGAGATTAAGTCAAAAGACTGATATTAAATCATTTATGATGATACTTTTTAAATGATTTATTTTTCTTTTAAATTATGGGGGAGTATGTATATGAGTGCAGAGCCCTTGTCCAATCCCCTGGAGCTGGAGTTATATATAGGTAGTTGTGAGCTGCTCTTGTTTTTATTTTTGGTTTTTCAAGGCGAGGTTTTTCTGTTGTAACTCTGGCTGTCCTGAAACTCACTCTAGACCAGGCTGGCCTCAAACTCACAGAGATTCACCTGCCTCTGCCTCCTGAGTGCTGGGATTAAAGGTGTGCACCATCACTGCCTGGCTGTGATCTGCTCTTAAGAGTCCTAAGACCTGAACTCTAGTCCTCTGAGCCATTTCTCCAACCTTCCGTCACCTAAGACTAAAAGTTAAGTCCTACTGAGTATAATGATTTTAAACTTGCTTTTTTTGTTCTTGTTGTTAGTATCTTTAAATTTGTATATAGTGTAGTTTTTTGGGGGTGTTTTTAGCCAGCTTGACCTCTCCAGCTCTCTAGCTTGCTCTGCCTCGGCAGACTGGGCTCAAATTCTTGATCCTTCTGTCTCAGCATCATGAGTGCTGCGGTTGCAGGCATACAGCACCATATCCCAACAATGTAATACCGGTTTGTATTTAACTCACTTATATATTCATTTTAAAAATTTTATTTGTGTGTGTGTTATACATCAGTCATATGTATACAGTGTCTGTTTAAAAAGTGGGGGTCAGACCCTCTGGAACTGGAGTTGTAAGCTGCCATGTGGATGGTGAGAATCAAACTGGGGTCCTCTACTCTTAACTGCTGAGCCATCTCTCCCACTCTCTAACACTGATTTTTAAAATAGCAGTAGAGTGACCGTTACATGGATAGGCCACTGTTTGTTCTAGTCCATTTTCAGTTTTCTGATAAACTGCTAGAGATACCAGGCCAAAACCACTTGATAATACATCACGTTTTCCCTTCTACCCAGCCTAGTTGCTGAATACTGCTTTGTGACAAGACTTTTCCTGGGAGACACAAAATATACATCTACTCCCCACTCCCCCAGATAGGGAGCCCACAACAGACCAAAGTACAGATTCCACCAAAATCCAACTTGATGAGCCAATGAGTTTTATTGGTGTTACTTACAGGAATGTAGGTAAGGGGCCTATGATGAATCAACATAACCCTCCTTCCCCAGCACAGGTGACAGCTCACAAAAGCTGGGGACCTAGAGTGCACTGCATAGCCTGCAGGAAGCACAGCATATTGGGCATTATCCTTTCCAGTTGCCTCGGTTGGTTGGTCTAAGCCTGCTCCCAGCTGGTTTCTGCCTCTTCCAGGCAGCTGGTCTGGTCTTGGGGCCTTTGCAGTTTGGCTTGTCTGCAAGTGACTCGCCTGTCTTTCTTGTTTACTCTGGGAGAGATGGAGGAGGGAGGATGGACCCTGGTGAATCTGGTCAGTTTCAGGGACTTCCTGAAGCTGTTTGGAGTGAGTTTGCCTTCTGGATTAAAGAGCTTCCCTACAGGATGGAGTGTTTCAATCTCAGAGGAAATTGATGCACAACAGGTACATTGTTTCATGCACCAAACCCTATGAAATAACTCAAGGCATCAGATCTGATACCTACTCCAAGTCCAGCGCCATACATTTTGAATTTTAACAATTAGATGTCCTTTTTTTTTTTTATTAATTAATATAGTAAAACAGAACTAAGCAAATTTGTCATGAAGTGAAACAGACCTTTCTTAGGAAACTTAGAATGAATGGCATTCCCACCTAGCCCCTCTTTTACACCAACTTGCAGGAATTATATCCTGCTGAGTGGTATCGTTAGTAAGAACTTAAAACTTGGAATTATGTCATTTGGACCTGCTTTGTTTAGCATTTGTTTTCATTTTCTTGAGTGTCTTTTGAATATCCTGAATGGTGTCAGGCAGAGGGAGCTTCAGAGAGAAAAAAATCTCCCATTACGAGGTTCTCATGTTCCTGAGAGCTAGAGTATAGTGCTTAAATACTATACATGTAGATGGGCCACGTGACTAGGCAGCTCTCATGTTGGAGAGCTAAAGACATGAGGGAGTATAGGCCACTCAGGACGGGATATTTCAAATCGTTTTTAGACTTTATTTTGTATGAATGAGTGTTTTACCTATATGTGTACGTCATGGCTGATGACCGGAGGCCAGAAGAAGGCAGCAGATTGCCTGGAACTGGAGTTAGAGATGGCTGTGAGCTACCACGTGGGTGCTAGGAATTGAACCTGCGTCCTCTGAAAGAGTGGCTAAGGAGCCATCTAGGGAGTCTGCAGTAGAAGCACTTTACATAAAATAAATGACAGATGTCTGGGCATCAGTTAGCAGTGGCAGTGTACAGGAAAGCTGAAAAATTAACACCACAAAGAGTTGGCAGTCTCAGGGGTGATAGAAAGGCTACACTGTTTCTGGAATTCAGCATCCCTCTTCCTATTTCATTTCTTTTCCCACTGTTTGGGGGGAGGGGCCTGCACGCGTGCGAGCGTGCAGTGTGTATGGGTGTTAGCAGAACACTCAGTTCCCTAGACCTAGAGTTACAGCTAATTGTGAGCTGGGACCCAGATTTGATTTCTCCTAAGAACAGCAAATTTTAACTGCTGTCTTCCTAGTCCCACGTGCTCATTTTTCAGTACTGGGATATAAAGCCAGATAGGTTCTTACTTCTTGTTACTATTTAGAGAAAGTCCTAATATTTGTGGCCTTATCTAGAAATCACTTTTAATGTTACGTTTCTATCTTTTGCAGTGTACCATTCTTGTCATAGTGAGGAGAAGTGTCCCCCTTGTACTTTTCTAACGCAGAAGTGGTGCATGGGCAAACACGAGGTAAGTTCTCTCCTGGGTGTCCTTTGTTCTGGTCAGAAATATATAATCTAATTGCAAAAACATTGTTAGTCTTGTTTCTCAAAAGTCCAAGAAGCAAAAGCTTTCTATTATCACCTTTTTCATTTTGATGTTACAATTTGCATACAGTAAACTTTACCAAGGGCTGGGCACAATGGCTCAGCAATAGACACCACACAAACCTGACAACCTGAGTTTAATCCCTCTAGCCTACATAAAAGGTAGAAGGAGAAAAGTGACTCCAGAGTTGACCTCTGACCTTTACATGTATGCACACATGCATGCATGCATATACCATGCACAGTAATAATAAAGTAAATTTTCGAAACTTATTTTATGTGTATGGGTGTTTTGCCTTCGTGTATGTCTCTGTGCCATATGTGTGCCTGGTGCTCACGGAGGCTAGAAGAGGACATCATATCCCCTGGATTTGCAGTGCAGGTGGGTTGTGAGCTGCCGTGTAGCTGGGAAGCCAGCCTGGGTCCTCTCAAGAACAGCCAGTGCTCTTTACTGCTGTGCCATCTCTTTAACCCTGTTTTATCATTTTAAAGTCTGGTTCACAACCAAGTTTACCATGAGAGCACATGCTGTGCTTAAAGACCTTTTCTAGGTTGCCAAGCATGGGCTAGCTAAGGTGTTTATTTTTGTTGTTGTTTTGTTTTGTTTCTGGAGCCAGTGTTTCCCTGTGTAGCTCTGACTGTCCTGGAACTCCCTCTTTAGACCGAGCTGATAAGAAAGGTGTTTCAGTGACAGTGTGTACGGTGTTTCAGTGACAGTGTGTAAGAGTACAGATAAGTCTCTATCAGCTAGCTGCCTTTCCTTAGGCCTCCTGTAGTGCTCTATCTGCATGTAGACCTGCAGGTCAGAAGACGGCACCAGATCCCACTATAGATGGTTGTGAGCCACCATTTGGTTGCTGCAAATTGAACTCAGGACATCAGAAAGAGGAGTCAGTGCTCCTAACCTCTGAACCATCTCTCCAGTCCCTCAGGAAGCTTTTTTCCTGATTACTGGGCCCAAGTGCCTTCTATAGAGCCTACCACAAGGACATTTGCTTTCATTCTTAGCCTTTTACCTTCATTCTTAGCCTATTAGCTATGTTTGACAAAATTGGTATAAGCCCTGTTAAACATACGGTTTTATTGAAACTTTTATTTTTATTTTTAATCATGTGTATGTGTTTGTGTGTGTGTGTTGTATGTTGGGGGGGTGCGCGCGCACATGAATACAGGTGTGCCGGTGCCCTGGGAAGCCAGAGACATTGACTCCGCTGGAGCTGGAGTTACTGGAGGTTGTAAGCCTTGACATGAGTGCTGGGAACTAACTTGTGCTCTAACTGATGAACCGCCTCTCCAGCAGGCAACACAGACTTTTTTAAGTGCATATTTGACTGGCAAAATGGCTCAGTGGGTAGGGACATTGCTGCCAGACCTGATGGCCTCAGTTGGCTCCCCAGAGCCCACATGGTAAAAGGAGAGAGCCAATTCTTACATGTTGTCCTCTGACCTCCATGTATGCATACATGTGTGTACATGTTAAATTACACATTAAGTAGATATGGAGGGTGGATATGATTGAAATACATATTTCACATATGTCAAACTCTTAGTGCATTTTAAATACTATATAAGTAGAGACTGGTGAGATGGCTCAGCTGTCAGGAGCACTGGCTGCTCTTCCAGAGGACTCAGATTTAGTCCCCAGCACCCACATGGCAGCTCACAACCCTGTCACTCCAGTTCCAAGGACTCCGCTGCCCTCTTCTGCTGAAAGGCCATAAAGCATTCATGCACGCATACAGGCAAAACACTTAATAAGTGGGTGAGTAAATTAGCAAGTAAGTAAAATTTTAAGAAGCAGTGTTTTCTTGGGAGCCAGCAGGATGGTTCCATGAACAAGGGTGCTTGCCAAGCTAACAACATGAGTTCAGTCTCTGCAATTCACGTGGTAGAAGAAGACACAACTTTCTCAAATTGCCCTCTGACCTCTACACAGGCAGCAGAGCCTGTGTGTGTTCAGCACACACACGTGCGCAGATTATAATTTTTTAATGCGCATTTATTTCAGATGGCTGCAAAAATACTATCCTGGTTAAAAAAAAAACTTTTTGTTTGGTGTGCTGGGGATTAAGCCAAGGGCTTGCATATGTTGTGTGCATATTTGCATATGCATAGGTATGCTGGCTAGCTTTAAATGACACAACTTGATACAGCCTAGAATGACCAGAGAAGAGAATTTAATGAGAAGTTATTTAGATCAGGTTGGCCTGTGGGTATGTCTGGGGGATTGTCAGTTGTTAATTGATGTAAGAAATCCCAGTCTACTGTGGAAGGCATGGTTCCCTAGGTCCTGAACCAGTTGGGAGTGGAGAAGTCAGTCTGAGCAACAAGTAAGCAAACAAGCAAACAGGCAGCATCTCCCTCCTTGACTGGAGTGATGTGACTAGCTGCTGCGTTCCTCCCCCAACTTCCCCGCAGTAATGGTTTGTAACCTGGAAATGTAAGCCAGACAAGCCATTTCCTACCTTGTCGCTTTTCCTTCAGCTGTTCTGTCACAGCAACATAATGAAACTATAACAGAAATTGGTACTGAGGGGCGAAGGTGTTGCTGTCATGAACCTGATCATGTAGTTTGGGGGAGCGGGGTAGATACAGAAGGCTTGGGAACTGGGCTGCAAAGCCATGGGATGCTTTTGGCGGTTAAATTGGCCATTCAAGCGGATGCTTGGGAGCACTGTGTGCCCTTCGAGGGCTGTTTCTTGAGATTGCAGAGGGAACAAGGACTTTATCAAGAATTTGGATTGTCACGTAATATTTTGGTTAATAATCTACGTGCTGACCAGACTAGGGTTGAAGAAAAGCCATGATTGATAAGAGATCAACAGCACTGAGGCAAAACCTGTGCCTCTTAAAAACAATAGAGTAGTATTTCCCTGGCGTCAGCACAAAGAAGCTATTGTTCAAGAGCCATACTGCATATCTCAGACCTGCAGCAGAATGTCGCACTGTAAGTGTTTCCACATGGTTTTGAAGGCACAAAGGGGTCATGGAGAGCAGCTGAAGCCAGACACGATGTGGCAGGCTCCAAGTCCCTACAGAGAGCCCCAGGGGGCCATTTGCAAAGGTGAAGCGTCAGTTGCAGTGGAGGCCCCGACCATCGTGGAGATGCTGGAACTGCAGGATGTCCACTATGAGAGCTGCTGGTATGGAGTGGATCCAGCCTGAGAGAGAAGCTGTGTGTCCCGTGGATGTCAGAGTTGAAGAAGTAAGGCTGCCTAAGCCCTCTGGAGCATGGAAGATGGCGTTATGATTGAGTTGCACGCGTTGCACACTGAGCTACAGGATTTGGATTTACAATGCAGGGTTTTGGTTTTTCTTTAGTGTAGCAGCTTTTATGCCCTAGTTCTTCCCTTTGGAATAAGAATGTTTTAAGTATGTAATTGTTTTTTATTTTGCAGGAGCTCACAATTAAGAAACTTTGGACTTTTAAAGAGACTTTGGACTTTTGAAGTGTTGGAATTTTTGAAGACTGTGGGGGGCTTTATTGGAGTTGGACTATATTTTATATTAAGACATTACCATGAGATCTGGGGATAAGAAATGGAAAGTTACTGCTCAAGATGACATGTTTGTGTGTTAAGTTGACAAGGAGTAGATTGAGCTGGTTTAACTTTCAACTTGACACAGCCTAGAATCACCCAGGGAGAGGTCTTAATAAGGAATTACTCAGATCAAATTTGGCCTGTGAGTGTCTCTGTAGGATTTTGTTTTGATTGTTAATTAATGAGGGGAGGCACAACCCGCTGTGAGAGGCACCATTCCCTAGGCAGAGAATCGTAAACTGTGTGAATGGAGCAATCAAGCTGATCAGCAAGCAAGCAAGCAAGCAACATGCATGTATTCCTTTCTCTCTTCCCTTAACTGTGGATATGACTAGTACTTGAGTTCCTGCCTTGACTTAAATGCAATAATGAACTGTAACCTGGAATTGTAAGCCAAATAAACCCTTTCCTCCTCTATGTTGCTTCTTGTGAGGCTATTTTATCACAGTAGCAGAAATGGCAAGGGTCCAGTGACTGAGCTATATCTTAGCCAGTGAAGGAAATACTCTTTAACATTCTGATATATAACCAGCAATGTGTATACTTGCTTCCCCTACTCAAAGATTTTTGACCTGCTTTCGTTACTTTATAACATGACTCTTGATATCTGTAACATGTTTTTAATACTCTTATCTTTAATGAACCTATTTTCTTCTGTAATTATTTCCTGTGATTCTTAAGTCATAGTTCTATGACATAGTTCTATATAAATACATAAATATATATATATATTTTTTTTTCTTTTGGTGTGGTTGCTTTGAGGCAGGATTTTATATAGCTCAAATTGGCCTCGAACTTGCTGTGCAGCCAAACATCTTGAACCACTGATTTTCCTGCCTCTTAACTGTCACTCAGGTGCTGGGATATAAAGGATATGTGCCACCATATCCAGTTTGTGAATCTACTTTCTCTGTCAGCTTATCTACTGTACAATATTCGTGTATTATCTTTACTCAATAAATAATATTTGAATATCTACTCTGTGCTAGGTAACAGACTAGGTGTGGGGTGATTCAGCTCCAAGATTGACACTCCCCTGCCTGTGTGAATCCATCATGCAGGGATGAGTGAGCGAGTAAATACAGACCATTGTAAGAACAGTAGTGTGAGGAATGCAGAGCCTGGGAGTTGGTCCTGCCCGTGGCACTCTAGAGGGGACGACACTTCGGGGGACACGGAAGTTCAATCAGCAAGTCATGAGGACTAGGTGACAGAGCATGTAAGCAGAAGGTGTCCTCAATTCCAAAGCAAGTGGGAGCGTGGATGTGCTAGATTAGGAGGCCGCTACAAAGGGAGAACTTAGGCGTATTGGAGCTAGATGTGGCA